>OZ025291.1:6416016-7008516 GCA_964019185.1 Maratus speculifer
TTTCACGAAACGTGTAACGTATTTTCCTTTAATAGAAAACAAAATACATCAGACAGAGGACTTACAGAGGACAGACCAAATGGTCCGCCAATTGAATACTAATATATTTTAATAGAAAATTTCATTGTAGGTTTCTGCAAAATTTGCTTAGAATCATCTTCCGAATGTGATTTCTGTAGTAACTTGCAAAAAAAATCTAAACAGAAATATTTTCTAAAAAAAGAATTCAAAACGTCTATTTTGTAGTTCTAGAAGTCATCAGCAACGAAATCCACATTCTTTTTTGGTCCATGTTCCTCAGATGTCGCTTGAAATTCAGAGCTCGTATACGCTCCTTTTAATTACGGCAATATTAGGCGTTTGATTCATGTTAGGAACCGGAATTTCTGGTGTCATTTCCTTTGGAATATAGGCTCAGAGCATTCGAGCCTCATTTTCTATTTCTATTCTATTATATCGCGGCATTTCAAGAACATTGCACAAATTGCAAACTGTTTCAACTTCACACCATTGCTTGTTTTTGTGTTTTTGTGATTTAGACTCGAAGTTCAAAATGTAATGTAAAACATGCACTTCTTTTAAAAACAACATTTGATTCAAAAGAGCTGGATAATTGATTTTTCAGACATGATCTGTGTATAGGTGCTTTTTAAAATCGTAGAATCATTTTGTGCCTGCAGTTTACGTGTCTGATTCACAAATATAACAAGAAAGAAAAATCATGCGTTAAGCATAGCTTATGAAACACTTTCCAACACTTCCTGAAATCTTTAACAAAACTTTGTTATTTAGGGAAATAAGATGTTATTGTCCATAGTCAAATAAGTATTCCAATACTTTTGAACAGCCCTGTATTTGATCCGTCGGTTGATATATATATATACTATATAATAAGAAAAATTAATTTATCAAGAAAATGCTTAATTGTTTGAAATTTCTCTTTCATCATTTTATTCTAATAGATGCAAAATACTTGAATACATTTGTTTAGCTTTGTAATTTACCTAGTACCTTTATTACATGCCATTATTTTGTCAAAATTTAATTCAAACAAAAACACTCTTAAAATTACTTAAATCACATTTCCAGAAATTATCATTAATGGGTGACTATGTAGCTAATTCTTTGCGTGACTCTGTATATCATTTTATCTAAATTCTACAAACATTTGTTAGTAAACTGAAAGTAGTTCAACGTAAAAATGCATAAGATATTTAAAAACCACCTTTAAGTCAATTACCCTCGCATTTAGTAACATTTATGAGCTCTTTTATGTAACCCTGTATATCAATTATAATATTTATACACACCATATAATTTGCAGACTTTTAGTAAAACTTAAAAATGCATACCATAATTGAAAGTGTATTTCATCCATCCATCAGCTATCATCGATATTATACATTACTTAGGATAGGAATATAAGGTTTGAAATATTTTTTGTGCCCTGTAAATGCTATGCACTTCATATTATGCGTTAAATATTAAGTCTCAGAGGCCTATATCAATTTTATAATGATTGAAATCGGTTAACATAATTAAAATATGTCTCAAACAATTTCTTCCTTTGTTATTGTGTAACGGAATTCTTTTGAGTTGCACTGTAAATGAATAGTAACTACTATTTTCACTGCATATTTTACAGAATGCATATTTTTTAGTTCATGCAAATCCGTATAAATTTGAATATGTTTGATAGGGTGTAACACCTTTAAAATTGATTTGAAACTATTTTTTCCTATGGGCCGTAATGTATCGGAAAATTTTTGACTATCCCTGTAACTAAAATAATCATAGTAGAAAATTCATTTTCAATAGAGCTCGTGCTAGGGTAAACATCAATAACATATAAAAATTCCATAGCAATCCGAGTATATTTACGGAGTTAGAGCGCGGACAGAGGCCAGACAAACCGAATGCATAAACACTTTTCAACTTTGTTGGAAAGTGTTAAAAATGATACTGGAACGGACCTCCATCTTTATTCACCTCAATGTGACCGAGACGATGCCTCTTGTTAGTTAGTTAAAGGTAAATTGGGAGAATTAACCCTACAGAATTCGTTGGGACTACTCAGTAGAAAAAGCAATTGCGGTTCCAGTTAATATGTCTCCGATTTGAATCATGGACCATATTTTTTTCATCCACCTCGTAAATTACAACTATTTCTTTTAACCTATACTGAAAAGAGTTAAAAAAACAGGTTCTTAAAAATAATTTACTCTTTTAATTTACCAAAATATAAATTCAGTAAGAACAATACATAAACTGTATTTGAGCATGTATAATGAAAATGAAAAATTTAAACTCCTATTTAAAATAAACAAAACAGATCACCATTTGAATTATGAAGTTCTGTGAAATGAATATAAACATAAATATGAAAAGCAATTGGATTAAAAACAACAGAAAACTTATATAGTAAATCACTCGTCAAGGGTACATAATTTACAAATGTAAGCAATAATGCAGTCAGTTTCTGTAATAGGTCGAACTATAAGTTAAGAAATTTGACCTATTATCTACCCTACTGACTTGATGAAAAAAAAAAAATAGAATAAAAAAATGCTAAACTTGAACATTATTATTATGGAATAATAATAATAACTTATACCAGCTGATCGTATATAATAATATAATTGTAAAATGCATCATTAGCACATGTTACGTGCCATCAAATAATGTAAATTCACCGTTCATATATATATATCAATATCCGTACTATATATTCATAAACAGTAGATATCCACAAGTCTTAAAATTACTGAGTTTTGCATCTTCGTTTGTTAGATATTTTATTCTCAGCTTTAATCTGGAGACACAAACGAGCGCATTGCCGGAGAACATTATTTCACATTAAGTACTAAAAGTAATTAATTTCAACGATCATTTACGATAACGATTAGCATTCGCAACAGTTATACTGAGATTCTTAACTCGTCGACCAAGTTCATTTCTGAAATTAGCATTTTAAATCGATCCATTTAAAATTTCTACAACTAATCTATGATTGGTAATTAGGTTCTATAATTAACCTTTTCAAATTTAGCGACAGTCAGATAAACCAACTTGTTATAATTAACTTGATAAATTCAGTTTTATATACTTTCGGTGTACAGGGAAAGAATAGTCTAAGGAATTTTACGAACTTATCAAGTGTTCAGAGATTTAGACTTTTTAACTGAAAACCGGCAGATATTTAAAGCATATGAATCACAAATGAAAATCAAAAAATAAATACATGTGAAAAATTTCACGTGAATAAACAAATAAGAATATTTTCAAAACATTGATTTTCTAGAAGATTTTAACTAGAAAATAATATCAAAACTGCTGTTGAATTATGTGGCTATGGTAATAATATTTTCAAATCATTTAAAAGTTTATTTGAAAATAATTTCATTGTAATATTCGCAAAATAGTAAATGAAATGCATTTAAGAAAATAGTGTTGCCGAATTTCGAACTTTAATGTGACTTTCTTGATATCCCAGGTGTATACTATACATATACATCTGCATTGTAAGGTGACAAAATTTTTTGTAAAAAAGTATACAATATATACTCCCTTTCTCAAATACTAACTAACAGAATAAGTGAATTATTTACATTTAACAATCAAGAAAAATAATAAAATACCATTTTCTTGTAATTAATTATTAATCCAATGCAATTTAATTCTGAAATATTCATTTAAAGCAAGATGGAAATAAATAACGATATTTCATGATTTTTTTACTTTATTAACTTTTAACTTATAAATATTGAAACGAATGACACACACACTCACAGTCAGGCATTTTGTAAAAACATGTTTTTTGGTACCTCCCAGGGTTCGAAAAACGTACATTGCGCATATCAGTGTTGCCAGATGAGCTATTTATTTAAAATTTGTAGGCACCACTTTTAATAAAAGATAAAATTCTTTTTTATTAATATGCCATTAAGCTATATGAATTTTACAATTCCAAAAATATCGGTGTTAATCGGAATTTTAAAAAGTAACCTGTCTGCCAATGCTTATGTCGAGCATGTAAATTTTTCGATCCCTGGTATCTCTGACCCATAAAACGTGCAAATTCGTTCAAACTGGAAGTCGAAAATTTTCACAAATCCAATATTGATTGATGAAAATGTATGGCTTAATTTTTTTCCAAATGAATGAAAAAGTGCTCAGATCAACATAGCCAAAATTCATGCATGTTCTGTCAAAAGATGTTTTTATTGATTGCTGCTTCTCCGAACACAGCAGTTAACATAAATTGCTTATATTAGAATTCTCAACAAGCAGCTATGCTGCGTAAATCTTCATGCCAAAATTTTATTTATTATTTGAACAATTTAACATAAAAAAAGATAAATTGAACTTCGCATTCTGTTTTCTTAGTTAAAAAAGGTTGGAGACTTCCAAACATACGTTTGTTACAAGGAGAGCTCGTACACTTTACAATTTTGCATTTAAAAATGAACATAAGTTATGAAAAGTGTGTAATTTTTATTTTTATAGAGGATGTGAAAAAGTACATTTTAGTCAATAATTATATTTTTATGCTTTATTTTCAGGTGCGTTCGTAATTATGTAAATACATAGAACAATAGTCGTCCTTCAGTCCGTCCGTCCGTATGTCTATCCGCATATTACAGCGCAAAAACTACCCAACCGAATCGTTTGAAATTTGAAATGCATATTTTTTAAATAATTTTGTTGAGTTATTTCAAATTTTATAAAAATCGGATGTATACTTCAATTAGAAGACATAAGAACCCTTTTTAAAGAAAACAATTGTAAAATAAATATTACCTTTTAAATAAATTATAAGAAATTACAAATTCTGTGCCGTGAAAAGATATCTTTTGCTTCCTTACTTTTTTTCTAAAGTAAAAATGAATAAACTTTGTAATGATGAGTTCAGAACATTTGAATAGTCTCTCACTCTTTGTATTGAACGCATGAACATTTTTCGAATACACATAAAACTTATGGTTCGATAAAAACAAACAAACAGACAAAAAAACAGCTTTATTTACTTTATCTCAGTTTACAATTTGAATCGTAAACATTTCGTGCCAAACGCCGCCTGTAATTCTGGTAGAAGGCGCAATGGAAATACAATTCAGGAATGGCATATTCTTTTACAACCCCTCTACGGAGTCTCTTTTCTACTTCAGCAGGTGATGTAAAAATTTCGATTCCTACAAGCAATGACATAAAAAATTGAATTTTTGATTCTAAAAATTTCTTTACGGCCTCTCCATAGACAAATAAAATAAGCGTTGGGTGAAAGCAGACAGTAGCTGAAATTCGCACGATAGCTCGTTTTTTCCAAAAGGCCACCGCGCCGATTCCCCACTCACTATTCTATCTTAGTGATTTTTTTCCCTTGTTTCTTTACTCTTTTTTGTATTTTCGTTAAAAGATTGCCTCCCACTTATTTCGATTTCCCATTCTTTTCGTTTAGCTCCACCCCAGCCCAATCCCTGAGTAAATGGGAAAAGGTAAACTGTCCCTCACATCGTCAGCGTGACTTTAAAAATTGCCTTTCGCTTGGGTCCTAAGGTTTAGATTCGAGAGAAAAAAAACACAATTTCTTTACGGAAACAATCCCTATTGGATCCTAGATCTGGTTGTTTATCATACTTACCGGATAAATTCGGATAAGTGTAAAAAATCAATAGAGATATGCTGTGCAACCAAATTTTTAAATATGTTTCTTTTTTTTTTCTTTAATGTCTTATAATTAAACGCCGATTTCGCGAACAGTTTTAAGAGAACCTTGAAATTGCTCAAAATACTGATTTCCTTTTTTTTTTATATTAACTGAAACCTTCTTTAATTGTAAATTTTTTGACGCGCCATATTTACCTATACGACTATTGTATCGCAAGATATTGAAAATTTTGCCAAAAGATCCAGCGCAATGACCCACACAAATGAAAACTTTGAACTGATTTTTCGCCCTGTTCATATTTTTATAACTTGTTTGTTCGATAAGGCTGTTTTGCTAATTTAGATAGAGGTTTAAGATTTTTTTCTTACTTGTTCTCCATGGTGTATTAACATTCAAGTTTATTGTTATTATTATTTTTTTTTAATATTTAAACTGAGAGTTTGTTAAAGTTCCTCCATTTTATACAATACACGCGAGAAAAAAAAATCATGCTAAATGTAAAATCCCATACATATAAAAATCCATGTACAATTTTATGTAATATATTCTAATGAATGTAGAAAAAAAAATCGAAGCAAAACTATTCATATTTATTGAAAAACACCGTAATTACTGGCAATAAATTGATAAATAAGCTAAAAAAAACTTTGTAAAATCACCATAAAAAGAAAATTAATCAGGACGCGTTTCGAGCTGCAAAAATAAGAGCTCGTCATCAGCTAATCCAAACACGTGTCACAAGGGACAGATTCGTGAGCTCGAAACGCGTCCTGATTAATTTTCTTTTTATGGTGATTTTACAAAGTTTTTTAGCTTACTATTCATATTTAAAAAAATAGTAGGATTTTTTTTTTTGGTTAATTTAATTTTTTTTTTTTACAGTTTAGTAAAAAAGGCTATTTTACAAGATTTTTTTTTATTTTATTTAATATTAAAACTTTTTTGTGCGAATTTGATTATTATAAGTTACTCTATCTGTCTGTATGTGACACAAATTTTGTGTCCGCTCTGTCTCAAAAACTAATGCACGGAATTTAATGAAAATTTTAATTCAGTCTGTCTCTGATATATGTTGAAGCTGATTAGTTTTTGGTGCAAATCGCTCATTAGGTGGCGCTGCCATGCAATATCTTACACGATTTTCAGAATAGTTCTATGTCAAGAACTAATGCATGGATTTTTATCAATCGTCAGATTCAGTATGTTATTGTAATGCATTGACATTTTCTATATTTTGATGAATATCACTCAAAGAGGGCATTGATATGCTGCATTTTTTGAGATTTCTGCAATAACTATATCTCTAGATTTAATGCACGGATTCTCATAAAACTTCAGACTCAATTAGACATTAATATGACTTGATGTTGTTTACATTTTGGTGTAACTTGGTGTAAGCCCTGCCCTATCTCAAGAACCAATGCACGGATTTTCATCAAACTTAAGATTCAGTTAGATGTTGACTTAAATTGTTGCAAATTAAGTTTCGGTATCAATCAATAAGGGGCGCTATTATGTTCGATTTTTCTTGATTTACGTTATTTTAGCGATAATTATATACCGGGATTTAATGCACGAAGTTTCATATCTTTAGAATCCCCATGATGGGCATAAATTGCCATTTAATTTACCGCTGTGATAGCGAATTTTGAAGCATTAACATTTTTCAGACAGAAGAAAGTTTTAGGATTTTCACATCCGACTGGATTTAAACTATTGCTATGACTTTTTACTTTCTTCTATCAGTACAAGAAAAAAGTATTGCATTCGTAAAAATTTTTGAACTCCGGTTTTAGACGAATTTACATGTTTTGGAAGTCAGAAATTCCAAAATTCAAGCTCTTACAAAGTGTCTGTCTGTGAGTCTGTTACTATGTCTGTCTGTATGCGACACAAATTTTGTGGGCGTTGTATCTCTAGAACTAATACACGAGTTTCAACAAAAATTTAAATTAAATCAGTCGCTATTATAAGTTGATGCTGATTCCTTTTTGATGTGAATCGCTCGACAGGTGGCATTGCTATGCAGAGTTTTTCACAATTTCCGTAATACCTTTTCTCGAAAACAAAGGCACGGATTTTCATAATTTATTTAGTCCTTCATTTTTTCATTTAATCCAATTAGATTCATTTAGCCCTTGATATGATTTACTGCTGATTACTTTTTGTAAAGATGTCAATAGGTCTTAATTATCCCTGAGTGGAAAAAAAAGAGAAAGATGTTGAAGAGGAAGATGTTTTCAACCTGAAATTTTATATAATGATAAATTTCAAAATGAAAACTAAAATTTATCTTATAGAAATAAGACACATTTCCTTATATACACTGGTGAAATAAATAATAGAATTTGCATATTTTATTGAATTGCCTGAAAAGAACTGAACTGAAGGAAAAATTCAGTGCTTCTAGATAAAAACGTAAATCTTCTACGTCAAATACGTAAGCGTATACGTGTGTGTAAGTGGAGCTGCCAGAAAAGCAAGCTTTATAAGTGTGTGGATGGTAACACGTATTGCATTTGCTAGGACACCTCGGCGAATTTCTTGGTGTTATCTCGCATCAACCGGTTAAATTCACATCGTAACAGTAAAAATGAGTAACCACCAATGTTGAGATGATGGAATGAGGTGGCGAATTGTGGGGAGGCTAGAGGCAGGCCAATCGCAAGTCAATATATGCAGAGAGTTTAATTTAACATCCAGCGTCGCGTGTAACCCATAGAAGCAGTTCCAGAATACTGGATCCATCGAATGAAAGCCTGGGCAAGGGCGTTCAAGAGCCACGACGCCCAGGTCAAAATTCATGCTTGTACCAGCAACAAAAATATTTGCTAGATATTGCTATGTCTGCTAGATTTTCATGCTATTATATGCTAGCTAGCATCACATGCTATATCGCTAGCTTGCACAACAAAAGCATGGCAAGCTATATGCAAGAATTTCATGCTTATTTCCAGCAAAGTGGGCCAATACACACCATGAATTGCTGGAACCAGCAAACATGTAATGCTAGTTTATGCTATTTTATTTGTTGGATTATAGCACTTGATGCTTGTCTAGCAAACAAATACCAGCATGAATTTCGACCTGGGAGGCCAGAGAAAATCGCCATTTGTTCATTTTAGTGAAGCGTAACAGAGGGACTACATCTTCTCAGCTCACTCGGGACCTGTATGCAGTCACAAGAACCCATGTAAAAAGAGTAACTGTTTCCAAAAGACTGAATGAGAGAGGGTTGTCTGCCAGAAGCCGGCTGTTTGCGTCCCACTCACGTCTACGAACAGGAGAGTCTGATTAGAATGGTGCAGGCAACATAGTGATTGGAGTATAAAGAAATTGGCGACCGTTCTGTTCATCGGCGAGTCCCGTTTTTGCCTAAACAGCGATTCTCGCCATACCTTCGTATGCAGAGAACCAGTGACCCGCTACCTACCCTCCAATGTCCGCGACATCAACAGTTATGGCTGTGGCGGTGTAATGGTCTCGGCAGTCATCATGTTGGACGGCCGCACACTTCTTCACATCTTTGACACAGACGTCTATGACTGATGTGAAATATAGCCATGAGATTTTGGAACCCTATGTTCGCCTTTTCCTGGATGCAGAGGACCCTGAGTTCATCATACAAGAGGATAACGCGAGGCCATATAGAGTTCTTCTGGTAGACGAATTTCTCGAGAGTGAGGATATTCGCCGGATGGATTGGCCAGCCTGGTCTCCATACCACGATCCCATGGAGCATGTCTAAAATGAAGAGGGCGATTGCAACTCGCAACCCCCCAACCGAGAACCATCCAGGAACTGAAAACAGCGTTTCTGAATGAGCGGGACCAATTGCCACAGGCACTGATAAATTGCTGTATTTCTAGTATGATATCATGCTGCAGTGCCTGCATAGCTGTGAGAGGAGACCATATTTCTTTTGTGTTAATATGGTCATGCTATTTCATATGATCATGCTATAGGGATATGCTATTCACCCCCTATTAAACCCATTTCTTTTGTTTATTCTGTAACCGCTGTTTCAGACCTTCAGATTCCCATGAGTGTTACGCATGAGCATGTGTGTATATTATAATTGTTTAATGTTTACTTTGTTTATATTATATCAATTTATGTTCACACCAAATTTTATCAAAATCTGTTCTGTAGTTTTGAAGATTGTAGATTAAATATGAAAGTTCTCTTAATTTCTTACACCAGTGTATATTTTCCGGTTTGAAAATTATTGTCTTGGATCAGACTATGGAAAAATTGAGAGATGTTGGCATCTATGCTTTTTGGTGTGTATCTGCCAACAGATGGAGCTGCTATATTGCATTATTCATAGTTATCACAATTGCTCATAAATTGGTATTTTTTAATTTTTGGTGTAAATCGCCTGATAGATGGTGCTGCTATACTCCATTTTTCACGATTTCATCAATAGCTGAATTCAAGTTCTAAGCCTGAATTTTCATCAGAATTCTGATTCTGTAAGTCTTTGATATAAATTGGTTTCGATTAGTTTTAGGAACAAATCTCCCAAGAGATGGCGCTGCCATTCAGAATTTTTTACAATTTCCACAGTAGCTTTATTTTAAAAAGTAATACACGGATTTTCATTAAATTTCAGATTTGTTTAGAAGTTGATATAAATTGTTGCTGATTTTTTTTTTTTTTTTTTTTTTTTTTTTTTTATCACTTTACCAGTGGCGCTGATATGCCGCAATTTTCAGGAAGTAATAACATGTACGAGATAGAAAAAAGCTTTGAGACTGCCACACCAGGCTAATTTTTTTTTTTAAGTCTAAATCTAAAAATCTGTCTCTCGCATTAAAAAGTATTCAAAATATACAATATACAAAGTACAAAAAATAATATTTATTATGTTAATTTTAACCAAATTATTAGGTTTTTAAAAGTCCTCCATAACATTCGTATTTGCTTTATCTTAGGACAAAAATACAAATTTTTCGAAAAAAAAAATCAATTCATCATTTAACATTTTACGATGTATAATTTGCAGAAACTGACCATGAAAAAAAAAATTAATACCAGTTTTCCTTTCGGGTCCGATTTTTTTTTTCAATTTTTATAAAAAAACTATATTTATGTTAATAACAATAAGACCAACTATCGAGATAGATTAGTTAGAGTTTAACAACTATGTCATTGTCTGAAACGTAACGAATATTGTTATTTTTTGTACTATTCAATTCATATTCATATGAATATAGGATAGGGAAGAGTTTTTGTAGATGTTTAAAAAATATAATATTACAATAAGATTTAACTGATATTACAATTTTCTGATACTTTTTACGATTTATTACACAAGATTCTTTGAGGAAAGTAACCTTTATTTTAAATTTTAATATGGAAATATCTGTTTAAAACAAAGGAATCGCAAGCGGTGCAAAGAGAATTACGCAATGATTTATTACTATTATTATTAATATTATTAAATGATTAAATATTAATTAAGTCATATAAATAAATGCTTAGACAGGTACTAACATTACTCTATGTAAACAGTAGCAAAATTATTTGTTAAAACAAAATATTATTCAATTAACATGCATCTACTATTAGTAGAACTCCAGATCCGAAAGGGTTACATCCATATTTCATTCAAACTAATGCAATGCTGGATACTAATGAAAAATTTCCAATTTATTTTACTCGCATTCTTACAGTGTAAAAAAAGACAAACATTTCTTGACCTGTGAAAATGTAATAAAACGCCATAGCTGCCAACTTTTACGCATTTTTACTATAACTAAAATTGTACAGAGATTTTCCATTTGTTTAATCATAAGATTTCTACAATTTTTGTGGTAGGAAAAATGCGTAAAAGTTGGCAGCTATGAATAAAACCTCAAACGGAAGGAATGTATTCGGTAGGCTACACTTTTTCGTAAGAGGCGTTTTTGCTTGCATTTTTGCAAGCTGTTCAAAAGAAATTTGCTAAAAATGTATTTTTAAAATATTGGTTCGAACAGAATATAAAAATTAAGTCTTGTATGTAAAAGCTTGAGTGGCTACTTGACGCACACAACTGAAAAAGTTAAGAATATTTTCATTAAAAAATTTATTATGTTTTAAGAGCTGAAACATTATGTTTTTAGCAAAAAGTAATTGGAGCAACCCTTGGAAGATACTGCAATATTTTCGAAAAAACCACACCCCTTGTCATTTGATTATTTTTGAAAGGTTGGTCGGTCTGAGAGATCTCACCACTGAACGCAAAAATTTTTAAACAATTCTTTTATTTCTCTATTTTTTCCGGTGGGGAATAAGTCTTTTTCGTGTTTTCTCTCCACACACCTCCGTATTTTACCGGCCAACTGTAATAAAGAAAAGGGGGAAAGATTTCCCCAGGGACATCTTCTCATACTGATGCCTGATAACGAGAAGAAATTCCGTTCGTCCAAGAAAAGTTTGATTTCGTAATTTTATTATCTATGCCACTTTCGGCTTCTTTTTCCTCTTTTCCTTTTTTTTTTCCTTTTATCTATTCTCCCGAAACTCCGCCACGGTCAATGACGTAAAATTTTCAGTAGGGGAGTGAACTTGGGGATCTTTTTTCTTTTCAATCCCTAAATGAATCAATGAGATTTTATTAGATTCATTAATCAAATTAAGGAAGTTTTTTTATGACAAGGAAAAACAATCCCCGTGTATTTAAACAGTACAATAATGCTTTTGATTTAATTATTTTCATGGAGTGATAATTTGATTGTTTGAATTATGATTCTTTGTTTAATGGTAAGAGCAGAATTTTTTTTTCTAAATAACGGATGACAATTTTTCACGTTTAGAAAATCACGTCATATAGCGATAATAAATCTGTCGTTCAAATTAGACTAAATTTCGATTGAGAAATTCGATCACTGTCTATAAATGATGAATGCTGGCAAAACATTTTTTAATCGTACTGATTATTTCAGGGCGGTGATACATTTGTGGGAGAAAAAATCTAAAAAATGGATGGCAATTTTGCATGTTTTACAAATCACGTCATCTAAAAATCCATACTAATATTTTAAATGGGGAAGCTTATGTGTGTGTCTGTTTGTTTGTCCGTCTTTCACGGCAAAACAGAGCGACGAATTGACATGATTTTTTAAGTGGTTATATTTAAAGGGATGGAGAGTGACATAGACTACTTTTTGTCTCTTTCTAACCCCCCACTTCCCTAAAATGGGGGGGGGGGGTGGAAGTTTGTATGGAGCATTCCGCAACTTCAAGGTAGAATTCTAAAGTGTTACTCATGGATTCCGATAGATGGCGCTGATAGGTTTCTGAAACAAGATAACGTTGTATGCTCTCTATCTGTACTTGAAAGTGCGGGTATCAGCCCACACTTAACACTATAGTGCATACGGTACCTATACTCTGTTATTTGATGACTGATTCACATTGATTTATGATTTGGTATTGTTGTCTTAGTTTGGTTCTCCGATTTCCGAAAACAAACTCGGTTTCGGATTCAGATTGTTGTTTTTCGGATTGGATTAATTCGTTTAGCTTAGATTTATAATATTCCTGAACTTTTAAGGAATAAGACAATCTTTGGTTTTGGATTTAGTTTTTCTTCTTGAATTGGTTTTGTTATTTTCGGTTTAAAGTAAATATATATATAAATAATAAGTAAAATTTATTTTCCACTTATCCTTTAATAATTCTATGAGTTTTTAAAAGGTGGATTACATAGTTTGTTGTATTTAACGCGAGCGAAGCCGCTAGCAAATGCTAGTATGTAATAAATCTGCCGTTCAAATTAGACTAAATTTTAATTTAAAAATTCGATGCGCCCGCACAATTTTCTCAATCCGATCACTGTCTATAAATTATAAATGCTGAAAAAGTTTTTTTAATCGTATTAACAGTTTCAGGGCAGTGATACATTTATGAAAACGCTTGATTTAAATTTACAAATGCGAAAATTGCAGCAGAATTTTGACAAAATAAATATCGGTTTACTATGTATGTGAGGTATAGCCCTTTTTATTAAAAATAATAATAACAAATAAATAAATAAACAAAATAAAATAAAAATGAAAACACTTATAAAATCCAGTGTTTTTTAATTCGTTTCAAAATTTTAGCAATGGAAATGTTTTGCATCTGGAACGAATTAATACGATTTCTACCAGAATTAAGCATTATTATATTAATCAGTGCTTTAAAAAAATCTGTAACAATCTGTCTGATAAAGCTCTTATACAGAGGTACACAAAAAAGAAAAAAAAAGAAAATTTATGAGGAATAATATTTGAAAGTGAATTTACCGTTAAATTTTTTTGTTTTATTATTGAATTCATTTTTAGTACATTATTTGATTTTTCAATTAACTAATTAATTTGTTAAAAATTTACGCAAAATGTACATACGCATAATGTACAGATGACTTCGAATATTATCTAAATTTTCAAAGATCTGGTGGAGAAAATAACATTATTTTTCCCATCTTAAAAGAATAAGAAAAAAAAATACAGCCAATGGGCCAATGAAACATCAATAACAATAACAATCAAATTGGTAAGTGTGATTGCAGATTGCACAGAAGATTTCGTTTAATTAATGTTTCAAAACAATTATTCTTTTACACATTTGTGACGTGACCCTTTTATGGAATTTTTAATGTTTTGTCACCAGTTTTTAAAAATAGAAATTTGTCCTCTACTAAATCGAGAAAATTAGGTTAAATAAGGATTGAGTAAGGCAATTGCTTCAATTAAGTCGAATTTTTCAGTAACATTTTACTGGTGGGGGTAAATATGGATTCTTAAGCCTTTTGTGGGCTACCGGCGGAACGCGCCGGCGTGAACGTGTTAATTTATAAATGCAAATTGTTAATTTATAATTATTAAGTTTCACCTAGATGGTAGCACCAGTAAATTTAATTTTGAAACAATTATTAAAGGAAGATATTTATTTTAATCAAATTAGAAATGTTGAAATTAGACTATCTATATTATAAAGGCCAAACATGTTTGTGCGTAACACATACGTCATTTTGCGAATGGCAACACTTTTACATGCAATTCGGTTTTCCAATTTCCAGTACTGATAATTTTATACTTCTAAACGTCGCATATTCTTTATTTTATACCATCGTATAGAGAAAAATATTTACTTTTAAATGCAATTTGTTTGAAAGCTGTATCTTAATTTATTTTTAAGATATTAATTTTTTTATAGTTTTTGCTCCAATTTCGTAATTGTGGCAACAAAATCACTCCATTTTCTCTTAAAATTGAAATAAAAAGAGAGAAAGAAATTAAAATGCGCAACACTTTTCCCTGCAATTTCGGTTTTGCAATTTTCAGTACTGCAAATTTTACACTTCTAAACATAATACATTTTTAATTTTTACACCGTCGTATAGAGAAAAATAATGTACTTTTAGAAGCAATTTGTTTCAAAGCTGTATCTCAATTTATTTTTGAGATATTATTATTTTTTAATTTTTAGTACAAATTTTGTAATTGTGGAAGCAGTATCACTTCATTTTCTCTTAAAATTGAAATTAAAATTCGTATACTATTTTTAAAATATCGTCAATTATAAAATCCGGTGAATTTCTGTTTTATTTCGTTTAATAACTTGGATAATTGAGTTTTATAGTATTTTGTTAATTTTAGTTTAAAACAATATTTGTTTGAAAGTTAGACTGACTAATATAAGATGTATTTTTCACTATAATTAATTTTGTAGATTTATTATAAATCAATGAAGCAGTTCTTTCTTAAAGATTTTCTTTTGTCGAATTTCGACGGGTTCCATCTTGTTTTAATAATATCCAAAATTTCAAATTTTCTGAAAATAGGAAATTCGGAAAATTTAACGTTGATATGAAAATAAAATTTTAAATTTCTAAAGACGAAAAAAATTGTTGAAACGAAATTTAAAATGCTGAATCATTAATAAATCACAAAATTTTAAAAATCGAAACAAAACTGAATTCCAGACAGATTAACGGAAAACAGCGACAAGTAGGGTTTCGTCACATGAACTAAATCCTAAAAAGCTTAACTTTTATGCGCGGAGGAGGGGGAGAAGAGCGTTTATTTTTTTACATTATATTTTTAACACATATATTGTGAAAAAACTATTTCTTAATTTTACCAATTCATAAATCTGCAAAATATGACGAATAACTGCAAATTAATAAAGAAACCCAAATAACACATGATTTTTTACGTTTATAAACGAGAAACACACTTGCAGAGGTTTTAAAAATCTATCACGAGCAATAGCAAGGATTTTAAATAAAGCATCCTTTAAAAAGTAATTTTATATGAAAAAAAATCTAGCAACAGGAAATCGTCAAAAAAGCGCCAAGAAAACCTTCTAAGGGCGGTATTCTGGACAACCCTGCTGTACACTTATATATTATGAGATATTACGAATCTATGCAACGTCATCCAGGAAAGGGATAATTTCCCAGTGGCACAATTTCATAAGTGGACCCTCAATTCTTATTGCGTGGATACTATCGGTAAAATCTTAAGATCCATTTAGATTCAGGTTGAGAATGGAGTAAAAGGGAAAATGCCTTTTTCTGTGTCTCACATATTCTTATTTTGACACATACCTAATAAAAAAGTGTTCTTTTAAAATAATGTCACGAGATTTTTTAAAATTTGATACAAATGCTAAAATGAATTTTAAAAAAAATAAGCCTCCCTGAAAAAGGGTAAAGTGCTCTGGGTGTCGTCAAGACAATTTATTTATTTATTTATTCTCATTTAAGGAGACATACTTCCTTGAAACTGGTTCAAAATATTATTATTATTATTAGTAGTATTAAGTGAAAGCTTTTCTAACCCTTTTGTGTCTGGTGTACTACACATCTTTCAATTAACATATTTCTCCAGTATTTAGTAATTGTTTTCAAAGCGCCTTCTATTTTAATTTAAAGACTTATGTTGAAAGTGTGCATTTAATTTTTTCGCTGAAAGATAGCCCTACAAGTCCAGAAACACACATTCAAGTTGTATGAAATTTTGGATGCACGTCGAACGATTAGTTCTTTTAAATTTGCTGTCATTATTCATATCATAATTAGAATTATGATTTGAAATTATTTTCGTACAATAATTTATTGAAGCTAATATTTGATGTAAGTTTTGTAATCAAAACCATTTAAAAGTTGTAATTTTTCAATCTTTGAATACGTTACTATTAGTAGTACAGTGGTCTTTTTTAAAGGAATCATATCACTACAAGGCACATTGTATTTATTAATTTTTAGAAATGAAATTTGTAGTAATTTAGGTTGAATATTTTTTTGTTTTATAGCAATATTTCTCGTGGTTGTTGTCATATAATATTGTTATGTAATATTATTATCCTATAATTTGTAAAAAAGAAATCTAGATTTAGGGGGAACTGGGGTACATTGATACACCCCCTGTACAGCACACAGGGTCATTACAGGAAGTTTCACAACAGCTCCAAAAGGTGATACTAGTGAAATTAACTACATACAGAAAATTTTGGAATGATTCAAAAGTTTGATGAAATAGGATGGGTGATTAATTGTCTTTGTAGGTCAAAAGTAAATTTGAGTTGTGGAATTGAAATGGTATTATACAACTGTTCCAGTATTTTCAACCGAAAAGAATACCCTCCCTGGTAAGTAAAGCTACTCTTTATCAGTTCCTCATTCTTTATTGTTAGATAAATTATGAAGTGTTGGATTTGCGACTCATTTTATTCAAAATGGCTGTATAGGGCTATATGGCTGTAGGGCGCTATGGCATATATGGCTGTATGGCTTTGTCGGGGCACATTGATACAACTTAAATCCTTTTCTAGTTCATTTTTTCATTACCTTTTATTTATTTATTTATTTATTTATTTTTTACCATACACTCCTTAATTCAACCATTTTTTGTCAAAAATCTCTACTATTAGTTTTTATTGAAGTGAAATAGCTCTAATCTTTATATAAGAACATTTTATAGATTTTTTGCAAACAGAAGACGTACAAACTTACACAATATCTAGTGCTAGTAGAATTAATAAAAGAAATGGACGAGAGCCTGGCAAATCTCAAATTTGTATCGATTCTCCAGAGAAAAAAGTATTATCGACTTGAGAAATGTTAAGTAAGAGAAAGAAGCTGCAGAACAGTACAGGATAATTATATTATACACATAATTTTTAATATAATTATCCTTTATTTTCTGTTTGTAAACCGATTTATAAACAGAAAACCTGGTAATTCTTTCACCTTTCCTAAGAAAGAAGATAATTCTGGGGTTAAAGTGCTAGATATGACAAAGTTACCACAACCAACAAACAGACAAGGAAGAGCCAGAACATCAGGTCATTATACATTTCATTTTGATTGCTTTAATTTCGCTTACAAATAAATTGTGTGCGATTTTAATGTCTGTAAATATATATAAAATGGTTTGCTAACTATTTTTCTATGAAAAATATGCATTGGTGTTATTGTGTCTCCACTTTTCCCAGACGTCTCAAAGTGTATCAATCTGCCCCGGGTATGGGGCACATTGATACAAATTACTTTTTTTGATTTTTTAAAAATTACATGCAATAATAATATATAAAACAACGATTGTACATTTTTATAACACACTACACAGGTTTTGCTGACATCACATAGAACAATAATTTGAAATTTCTGCTTTCTAGACACCAAAAAAATTTGTTGAAAAAAGCTGCATCAATGTCCCCCAGTTCCCCCTACTAGATTTCATTTTATCAGTTGAAGAAGAGCTGGCTTTCAGAAACCGAACTACAAACTTCTTGTCACGTGATCGTCCAGTAATTTACCAACCATTGACCATTCCTTATATATATAAAAAAAGTTGAAACCATCACTTCACCTAATTGAAGATGCAAGATATGATAATACTCGCCATATGACAGAGAGAAGCAAACTGCAACAAAGGTGCAAATTAGGAGGATTTAAATTTAGAACAACATATTTTGGTGAAAAATGTAACGTCTTACTTCCATGGTTACAAGAATTGCTTCAAAACTTTTCACACCAAATAAGAAAAGTCAGCAGAATATACCAACTGATAACAATTTTATTTTTATTTTCATTTTTTGCAATTTTTGCACGGTTTTTCCTGTTTAGAAGTGTAAATTGAATGTCAACTATTGCGAATTATATAATGTTAATTCCATATTTTTAAATATATCTCTTACATTCTTTATATATCTTTCAAAATTTCGATTTTAAATTGTACTAAATTTATCTTTTTGAGCGTATTATACTAATAATAGAATATTCGTAAATGTCAACTTTTTCCTTGAAAGACCGCTGTACTATTAATAGTACATAATGTAATTCCTTAAATATTTATAATATATTAATAAAACTAAATTATTTGCCTTTCAGAGCAATACTTTTTCATGTTTAAATCCAAAAAAGAATTTTTGGAACGTAAAAAAAATTCAAACTCGAAAGGTTTGATTGTGAATATTTTGACTTCTCATTTCGGCCTATTAGACAATTATTTTGCGAGGTATTGTAAATTTTGTCAAAAGATCCAGCGCAATGACCCATACAAATAGAAAATTTTAAGTGATTTTTCTCTTTGTTAATATTTTAAAAACTTGCTTATTTGATGAGTACTAATACATTTTTGCTAATTTAGGTAGAAATTTGAATCATCTATCACTTGTTCTCCATGATGAAATTAATAGTTTTGTACGTTCAAGTTAATAGTTATTAAAAAATTAAATTAAGAGTTTGTTGAATTTTCTTCATTTTTTAATAGACACAAGAGAAAAAAAAGATCATATTTAATGTAAAGTACCGTACATCTAAAAATCTATGCACAGTTTTATATAGTACATTCTAATGGGAAAAAAATTGAAACTACATTTAAATGCAAAAACATTCATATTTATAAAAATAATAGGGATTTATTTTTTTATATTTAAATTTTTGTAAAATGCGATATTCTACAAGATTTTATTTTATTTTTTTTTTTATTTTTAGTATTAAATATTGTGCCACCACATATTACAGGGTTCGTAGCCATCAAGGAATACAGACAATTTTAATTGCTTTGGCATCAGAAATATCGTAAAATATTGATTGGTACTTCTGAAAATGGATTTTTTTTTTTTCATTTAATGAAATAAATATTCCATTATAAAAATTCTGGTAAAAGATCCTTACAAGTGCTTCCAGACAACGCACCCTGTGTTATTACAGTATTGTTCAAAATTGAAGAGATAGTTTCAAAAATAGTGTGTCCCCTTAACAATGGGAAAATTCTCGATACATTCATGGCTCATTTTTATAAGGAAAAGGATGCAATTAGTAACCATGATTATTGCAGTTGTTTTCAATCTAATAATATATATATATATATATATATATACCTGGTGTCCCAAAAATGACTGGTGGATTTTAAAATTCAATAACTTGCAAACGATGACAGCTATTTAAAATATTTTTACAGGAGGGTTATGTATAATATGAGGAATTTTTTACCGTAATTTTTATTTTAGTTCGAATTTCAAACAATAGGTGGCGCTGACGGCGATTAAAGGACAGGTCGACGCTTCACTCAGCACTGATCACCTGGCCTTCAATCGCCGTCAGCGCCCCCTATTGTTTGAAATTCGAACTAAAAAAATGCAGTAAAAAACTATGTATATATATATATATATACATAGGAGTTTTATATAGTTGTATATACACTGACGGAAAAAAAAATCCCAACACCAAGAAAGACTTGTGTTAGCTAAACGAAATTTTGTAGGCGTGTTTATACATCTAAAAGATGACATTGATTTAAATTTCATGCTTCGCACATAAGTGTGGCGCTAGTAGCGCCACTCACAACTTTAAAATCAGGTTTGCTTTAAATGCGTGCTGTAAAGTTCGTGAGCATTTTTTCTCTTCAAAATTTGACGAATTGAGTTGAGGTTGATCATGAATTCCTTTAAGAAGGCGAAGAAGCCATTATCATCAGCTCCCGAGTTGGAAAGAGGTCGTAAAGTAGGGCTACAAGAAAGTGGATTTTCTTTCCGCGATTTTGCAGAAAGACTTGGACGGAATCTATCCACCGTGCATGATTGTCGGGAGTAGTGGTCAAGGGATGGTACTGCCACAAGAAGACCAGGTTCCGGGTGAACACGTGACACTACTGAGAGAGAAAACCGTCGTATTCGGCGTACGGCTGTGGTGCATCGTATTGCGTCTGCGACAGAAATTCGAGCTGCAGTTGGTACCACAGTGACACAGCGAACTGTTAGAAATCGGTTACTTCAAGGACAGATATATGCAAGGCATACATTCCACTGACTCTAAGTCATTGCCGTTTGTGACGTCAATGGTGTCAAGCCAGAGCTCAGTGGAGGATAGAGTAGAGATTTGTTGTGTTTTCTGATGAAAGCAGGTTCTGCCTTGGTGCCAATGACGGCCATGTGCTGGTCAGAAGGAGGCCAGGGGAGCGTCTGCAACCAAACTGTCTGCGGCCTAAACACACTGGACCTACAATCTGGGGTCAAGGTCTAGGGAGCAATTTCCTATGACAGCAGAAGCACTCTCGTGGTTCTCCCAGGCACACTGACTGAAAATGTGTACGTCAGTCTGGTAATTCAGCCTGTAGTGCTGCCATTCAAGAAAAGCATTCAAGAGGGGTTTTCAGCAGGATAACGCTCGCCCTCATGCCGCTGTTGTAACGCAACACCCACTACAGAGTGCCAACATGTTACCTTGGCTAGCGAGATCACCAGATCTGTCTCCCATTGAGTGCGTATTGGATATTATTGGATGAGAACTCCAGTATCATCCCCAACCAGCATTGAACATCACGTATTGACACAGCTTGTACAACAAGCTTGGAACTCCATACCACAAAGTGACTTCTGGTACTTGTATGACACAATGCATGCACGTATGCAGGCTTGCATTCGAAATTCTGGAGGTTATAGCGACTATTAACGTAACGGCATTTCACCTTTGGGATGCATTTTATTGACCTTAAATTAACCTGTGATCGCGAAAATCTAATCAATTAAACATGTTAACTAGACAAGTGCACTGTCCAAATTTCATTACTCTACAATAAGTTTTTCTTGGTTTTGGGATTTTTTTTTCCGTCAGTGTATATTACATCTTAAACTAATCAATGTTAGATTTATTACAGGGTTTGCACCGTTCCAAAAATTTTCTTACTTACCTACCACAAATTTAAAACGGGAACATTTATTGTATAGTTCTATTGTGGATGTTGACGAAACCTTCCATGAAGGTTTTTGATTTAACATACTGGTAGCAGTATGTGAAAATTTTAGGAACGGTGCGAGCCCTGTTTATTATAATCGATTGCTGTCTTAGACTGTCCTAGGTTAGAAATTTTGCTTTAAAATGTTGAATTTGGAAGCATTTTCTGATAGATTATTTGTTTTGATTGAAAAATGAAAACTGATTTTCAATTCCATACTCTCTTTAAAAAAAAAACACCAGCATTCACGTTGTTTGATGCATTCACGAACAAAAATAATTTACAAACGCTTTGGGAAATAGCCATTTTGAATTTGACAAGTTGTAGAAACTCTATTTCATTTATTGTAGAATTTATTCGAAATTGGTATAAAATTGTATGTAAAAACTAAAAAAATAAAAAAAAAAGATTTTTTTTTTTATCTTAGACAGTGATAGTATTAAGAAAAATTTACGAATCTATGCAATGTCATCAAAGAAGGGACAATTTCCCAGAGGTAAAATTTCATATAATGCTTATTTACTGTCGATAAAATCTTTAGATCGAATTGAGTTCAGATTAAGAAAGGGGAAAAAGGGAGAAATTCCATTTATGTGTATCTCATGTGATCCTATTTCCCTGCTTGCTATAACATACCGGATGGTCATAATTAAATTGCACGTGTTTGAAGGGCTCGAATATTTCAAAAGCTTTAGTATTTATACTTTTTACAATATGCAAAAGCAAGTTATGAAAAGAAAACTGTTAAATTTTATCGATGGACGGCGTTTAAATGTTAGAGATGTTTTATTAGCAAATATTACAAAAACTTCTCGTTTTAAATGTCTAGAACTCTGGTCGGGTCATAGTAACCCAAGACTTTTTCAAGTATCGACATTCTTTTGTTTATTGTTTATCTTTCCTCTTCACCGCTTGTTATGCTTCAAAATAATTAAGATGCACTTTTCAGTGTGATTTGCAACGATAAACGAGAATTAAATCTTTTTACAAAATGTAAGGTTTTGCTCGCGCATGCAAATTGACGTGAATTGTGCTTAAACCATTAGTTTAGTGTTAGTCACTGTGGCACTCAACGTGTTAAACAGGCTTTCATTTAATTAGAAAAAAAAAGAACATTTATTTATTTGACCAAATTTGAGATAAACTGTGCCTTTAATTTAAATGATTATTTCTATTTCAAAAAAGGTGATGGCAATCAAACAATATATATTTTAAGAGAAGCTTATCTTATCTAGTGCGACGCTTATGGGGTTAAGTATTTCGAATAGTTTAGCTTGTGTACAGTTCTTCATATACAGGGTGTCCCAAAAGGTCATGTCCAAACGGAACACATGGTTGTGTCAGGTCATGAGGAAACAGAATTACATAGGAAAGGGGGGTCGGAAACGCGATCTAAACAGTGAAATTGCATCGTAACCGTCACGCAAAGAAAAGATAACAAACGGTGTAAAATATCTTTATTTTACAACAAAACAGTACCAAATAAAAAAAAAAAAATGCTACAACTCATAGTAAGTGCTCATCCAAGTGCTCATCAACTGGTTCATCCTTTCTCTGCAACGTCCGCGCTTCGAATGATCCGACTGCCCGCGCTTTCGTCTGACATCGCTTATCGCCCTCTAGCGGATTACAATCGCGTTTCCGACCCCCCTTTCCTATGTAATTCTGTTTCCTAATGACCTGACACAACCATGTGTGCCGTTTGGACATGACCTTTTGGGACACCCTGTATGTGCAGTTTAATTATGGTTAACTGGTACTTATCGTTCTATCGTTATGGGCATAACTGCACATATTTACGCATTTTTCCTACCACAAAAATTTTATAGTAAATATTGTCTTATTTAATCGTCGAAATCTTATGTTCAGATAAATAGAAAATCTCTGTACAATTTTAGTGGTAGCAAAAATGCTTAAAAGTTGGCAGCTATAGTTATGGGTCTTTTTTTCACTGACATTTATGCTAAATCTTTAGTGAGTGCCCCACCAGTGGCCGCGAGATTCTGACCTCCAAACTGGTAGACGGTAGGTGCTGGATTTGAAGCCAATCGTGACCGTCGGCCTAACCGTTCGGAGTTTTCCGTGGTTTTCTTCGAACCTTGCGTAAGTACCGGTTAGGTTCCCATAGAAAGACCCCCACAGAGGGCATCCCATCCTTTAGGGCCGATATACCACAGTGTAGATAATTGGCCGACATAAAAAACAAACAAACAAACAAACTTTAGTGAGTTTTTTATTATTTATTTTACTGAAAAGTAATCATCTACGGCTGCCTGAAGGGAGCACTCAAATTGAGGTGTTTAGAATCAGAATGGACCAACCTCGCTAACTGTGATTCGGAAAAAAAGTACTTTCTAAAATTGGGGGGAGATTTTTGTCAAACTTTTTAGCTGAGTATTTGTATATGCTACAAGTAGGGTAATTCTTCTATAGAGAAACACTATAGATAAAGCTATCCCGTTCAACAGAAACACATGTCTTCTCTATTAAACATTTTTTTCTGCATATTGTAACAAGAAACAGCAAGCAAGTTCTTCGAAGTGAAGGCTTTCTTTTTCCTTTCTAGGGTTTTTAATGTACAGTAATCCTTAAACTTTTCGGGAGAAGCGTCTTTCGCTGAGTTTTTAATCTTTTATCGCCGTCTTTTTAAAGCAGAAATTTTTGACTGATTGAATCGGGAAAATACTTGGAATAATTCAACCAAAATTTACAACAAAATTTTACTGGTAGGAATAGTCAAGGATTTTGAGCACTTTATACCGGTCGCTCGTCTCCAAGATCTTAAGAGCCCACACTACTGATTGAAAAAGACCCGGATGATAATGTAAAGTCTATGGGGGTGTTCTTTTCAAATATCTCGCTCAAATTTTAATATTTTGATGTTTTTTTTGCGTAGGATAGTTGAGGACGATCCACAATCGGCCTAGCTTTTACTTTTTTGATTTTGATTGTATTATTATTATATTAGGATAGTTTCAGTTTCACAACCGGTTCAAACCGGTTCTGAAAGTTGAAGTATTAAAAAAAACAAATCTGACACCAAAATCGAAAAGTAAAAACTATGCCAGTTGTGAATCGTCCACAGCTATTCATGCAAAAGAAAAAAAATCACGTCAAAATATTAAAATTTGAGCGAGATATTTGAAAAGAACGCCCCCATAGACTTTACACTATCATCCGGGTTTTTTTCAATCAGTAGTGTGGCCAACATTCACGAGGGTTACGTTCATGGAAATCGCCGCGAATATCAACAACGCTACTGCAAGGCTGCCACAGGTGACTATTTTTATATTTTGTTCCCATCATTTAAAAAAAAAAAATACATTTTGTAATCTACATTTCTTACAAATGTTGTCAATGCGTGTAAAAGATTTTTCTTTTTAAAAAGAGGTTTGAAGTATTTGCGAATGTCGAAAATTCTGCATTTTCCGTTTCGCGAATAATCAAAACTCGCGAATGTTAAGGTATTAATGTAATTGGAATAACTAACACAAAGTTTTTTTTTTTTTTTTTTTTTTTTTTTGGGGGGGGGGGGGGGTAGAAGATTACACTTTTATGTTATTTTATAGTATTTGCGAAGTTCTTCGTTAGCGAAAAGTTAAAGATCATATGACTTTAAAATTTTGAGAAATAGAGGGAAACATGTATTTATATAGATAACGAGAAAAAAAGTAGTTTACATGAAATGGAAATGTTCAGTTAAAAATACTGTGTAAAATCTGTTAAAAATCACAGGTATTTTTAACAGTGGCAAAATGATCAAACCACTTGAACCATTCTTGCACTCTCAAATTAATCCATAAGATACATTGAACTATCTCTTCAACTAGCTCTATTATCTGAATAGTTTCGAAGATGTGTCCCAGGGATCAATAATATAAAAAGAAATTTACGAATACACGCTACTTCATCCACGTCAGTGTTTAAGTTCCCAGTGGAACCATTTCACGTGCGGATTCTCCATTCATAAAGCGTACTTGCTATCTATAAAGTATTTAGATATAATAAGATTAAGATTGGGTAAGGGGATAAAGAAAAAAAATATTTTTCTATATCAAATACAATTTTATTTTTCGGCTGATACAATGTTTTTATCATCCCAATGTGATGGGACTTTTTTAATTGGATGCATATGCAACATGTAGAACTGATATTTTTTTCTAGTAAAAATAAACCTCGCTCGAAAAAAAGCAATAATAAAAAAAAAGTTGTTTGGCAAGAATCAATACTATTAAGTGAAATTTCAAACCATACAGTAATCCACAAAAAGATATAATTTTCCAGTGGAACCATTTTATATGTGGATTCTCCATTCGTAAAATATCTTTGCTATCTATAAAACCTTTAGTTCAAAAATAGATTTAGAATGAGTAAAAAGGATTAATAGGAAACATTAATTTCTCTGTATCACATGTATTGCTATTTTTTGCTTGGTACAATATTCTTATCATCCCGATTTGATGGGACTTTTTTAATTGGATTCATATGCAACATGTAGTGGCGGATATTTTTTCTCGCGTAAAAATGAACTTTGAACACAAAAATAATTTTTTTAAAAATTTTTGTGGCAGGAATCAATAATATTAAGCAAAATTCACGAATCTATGCAATAATCCACGAAAAGCTATTATTTCCCAGTGGAACAATTTCATATGTGGAATCCACTCGTAAAGCATTTTTGCTATCTATGAAATATTTAAATCAAAATTATTCGGAATGAATAAGAGGGAAAAATGGGAAATATTAATTTCCCTATTTCACATATAGTCCTATTTTTCGTCTGGTACAATTTTTTTCACAGTTCGAATGTGATGAAAATTTTTAAATTGGATTCATATGCAACATGTAGGAGCTGATTTTTTTTCTAGAAAAAATACACCTCGAACAAAAAAAGCACTTAAAAAAATTGTGCGGCGGGAATCAATAATATTAAATGAAATTACGAATCTATGCCATAATCCGGGAAAAACTATAATTTCCCAGTGGAACTATTTCATATGTGGATTCCCCATTCATAAAACATCTTTGCTATCCATAAAATCTTTAGACCAAAAATAGATTCAGATTGAGTAATAGGGAAGAACGGGAAATATTAATTTCTCTGTATGCCATATATATTGCTATTTTTTCGAATGGTAGATTATTTTTATCGTCCCAATGAGATGGGTCTTTTAAATTTGACGTATAGGCTAAATGTTTAGCGAATGCTTTTTTTTTTTTTTCGCTGAAAAATAAACCTCAACGAACTTTCTTAAGGTTGAAATTCAAATTCGCTTTTAGTTGCGTTCGTAATTACGCAAACACGTAGTACATATAGTCGACGTTCAGTCAATGGAAAAAAATAGTTTCGAGTGCTTTATAATGATGTTACACTCCTTCGAACATAATAAAATTGATATTAATTTATAAAGTAAGTACTACAATGTAAATTCTGTAGAATCTGTGGTGATAAGAATATTTTTTTTATTAATTTAAAGGGACACACAAAAATATTCCGTTATATAATGATAAAGGGGAAAACATTGTTTTATTGTGCGTTTCAACTAGATTAAACATTTTACATTTTTGAAATTGGTATAAGTTGCTGAGCTTTACAAAAGTTATTTCATGTATAAAAATCCCTTTCGGCTGGGCCTATAGGCGGAGGTAGATTTCGAAGAGTGCTCATTTCAACAAAAAAAAATATATATGATTAGAGATAAACCCAGTTTAATAACTTCATTTGGCCGTTTATGAAAAGTTTTTAATTTCATTTTCCTGCAAAAACTGGTTTTATCAGAATCATCTTAAGAAAAATTCAGCTCAAATGCCCATTATGACAACATATTTTGAAATAGATTCTAAATTTATTAAAAAATCGACCAAAACAGTACATTATACAGTTCCTAAATAACAAGAAACTGTCCATTGAATGCATTTGAGAAAAAAAATAAATTTAAAAATGAGTCATAAAATAACCGATTTGTTTGTATACATCCTTAATTCTTTAATCATGATTGCTTCAGAAAATTTTGTGCGAAATACCCACTTTGACAGCATTTTTAAAAATATATTCTATCTTTATCAAAAAACTGGCCAATGCGTCACAGTATATAGTTTCTAAATAAGAGGATCTGTAAATTGGATGCATTTGAGAGCGAAAATGGATTTTAAAACGAGTCATGAAAAACGCAATTTGCTATGTGAAAACTTCCTTAAATTTTCAAATCTCGAAGACTTCGGGAAATTCTGTTCAAAATACCCTTTTTGGTAGCCTTTTTCAAAATATATTCTGTCTTTATCAAAAAACCGATCAATGCATCACATTATATAGTTCCTAAATAAAAGGATCTGTAAATTGGATGCATTTGAGAGCAAAAATGGATTTAAAAACGAGTCAGAAAAAAACGCAATTTCTTATTTGAACACTTCCTTAAATTTTCAGTCTCGATGATTTCTGAAAATTCTGTTCAAAATACCCTTTTTGGTAGCCTTTTTTGAAATATATTCCGTCTTTATCAAAAAACTGACCAATGCATCACATTATATAGTTCCTAAATAAGAGGATCTGTAAATTGGATGCGTTTGAGAACAAAAATGGATTTAAAAACGAGTCAGAAAAAAAACGCGATTTCTTATTTGAATACTTCCTTCAATTTTCAGTCCCGATGACTTTCGGAAATTCTGTTCAAAATACCCTTTTTGGTAGCCTTTTTTTGAAATTTATTCTGTCTTTATCAGAAAATGGACCAATGCGTCACTTTATACAGTTTTTAAATAAGAGGATCTACCATTTGGATGCGTTTAAAATCAAAAATGAATTTAAAAATGAGTCAGAATATAAGCCGTTTGGATTTGAGGTTTTTTTCTCCAACTCCTATTTTTGTTTAATTTCTTTTTGCTATACGAATTGGTCCTATGAAAAACTTGTCAATATAAAAGTTGTAGATATTTTTGAGAAGATGTAAAATAAATTTAATCATATTTGATATCTTAAAAATTGACGGAGTTATGGATTTTTCTCTTTTTTCAGCGCCCTTTTTCTTTTCGTTTTTAATTTTTTTCATCGGTAAAAGTTGTTCCTATCAAAAACTTGTAAATACAAAAGTTTTAGATAATTTTAAGAACATTTATAAAAAATTTAGTTGGACTTGATATCTTGAAAATTGACGAAGTTATGAATTTTTTTCTCTCAAAATCCCTGTTTTTTTCGCCCCTTGAGCCCACTTCTAAATTTATCAAAAATCTGTCATATATATACTTTTGGCCCATTTTTAAGAAGTAATATAAACTTTAAACCGATTCGATATCTACTTTAATTAAGAAGTTATGGCGTTTTTTCGGTTTTCACAAAAACGCCCCCTATTCCGACCCCCTTGGTCCGATTTTGCCCATTAACGAACTCCTCCAAGATTTTATCCCCATTGATTTTATGTCCAAGTTTGGTGGAGATTGGTGAAGAATTATAGAAGTTATCGTGTCCATAAAAAAGTGAGATACATATATATATAGATAGATAGATAGATAGATAGATATATAAACTGGTGCGATTGCAATAGGTAGTATTTCTTACGAAATCTACCTAATAGAAAGCATATAGTATTCACAGGGTCACACAAAAGATTTCGGGTAACATTGTATCTGAAGTACTGTATACTATTACACTGTCTGATTTTTTTAAAAACTTCGGTATAGTACGAACGCACCTCATTTGATACGATTGGCATGTAATTTCCGACTTTTTTCTGCAGTGTAAACACTTTAAAAATTTATTTCTATTCGTAAACGCATAAAACTTATCGTTCTTATAGGAACTCCGCAATCAAACAGCAATTCTTCTTTTAGGTAGCTTTCATTACAAAAAGTAAAAAGCTACCTATTGCAGCCGTCCGGAGGAAAGCATTTCCGGAAAATTTTGGTATATTTTCACCGATCATGACCCCCAGACCCCAAAACCACCCTCCGTTCAAATGTTGACATATATATATATATATATATATATATATATATATATATAACCATATATATATATATATATATCTGATTTTTGTCATGCGATAACTAACGTATTTATGAACCGATTTGAATGAAACTTGGTATGTACATAGTACATACAAATGTCTCGACCGAGTTCGTTGGTCAGCATCATCCGCCATTTTGTTTCAAAATGGCGGTCATTTTAATTTTTTTTAAAAATTTAAAATTTAAAATTAAATGCGAAAAAGTTAAAAGTTGAAAAATATTTTCCTTTTACGTGTTAGAACGTAAAACATAAATTCCAGAACATTTTTTATTTTGTCTATATCTTAAAAAATGATTGAGTTATAGCACTTTGAATTTTTCTTATGGCTGACATTTTGAAACGACCTGATTTTTGTCACGTGATAACACGCGTATTTATGAACCGATTTCAATGAAACTTGGTATGTACATAGTACATACAAATGTCTCGACCGAGTTCGTTGGCCAGCATCATCCGCCATTTTGTTTCAAAATGGTGGCCATTTTAAAATTTTTAAAAATTTTAAAATTTAAAATTAAATGCGAAAAAATCAAAATTTGAGAAATATTTTTCTTTTACGTGTTAGAAAGTAAAACAACGATTCCAGAACACTTTTTATTTTGTCTATATCTTACAAAATGATTGAGTTATAGCACTTTGAATTTTTCTTATATCTGACATTTTGAAACGGTACGGTCTGATTTTTGTCACGTGATAACACGCGTATTTATGAACCGATTTCAATGAAACTTGGGTTGTACATAGTACATACAAATGTCTCGACCGAGTTAGTTGGCCAGCATCATCCACCATTTTGTTTCAAAATGGTAGCCATTTTAAATTTTAAAAAAAATTTAAAATTTAAAATTAAATGCGAAAAAATTAAAAATTGAAAAATATTTTCCTTTTACGTGTTAGAACTTAAAACAACAATTCCAGAACACTTTTTATTTTGTCTATATCTTAAAAAATGACTGAGTTATAGCACTTTGAATTTTGCTTATGGCTGACTTTTTGAAACGGTCTGATCAGAACGATCCACAATGTTGCTTTAAAATGGCATACACTTTATGATGTCGTGGAATTTGGTGACTCTCTAAATCGCTTAAAATAAAACTAGGTTGAATAAAAGATGACTAATTTCTAAAAATTCCTATTAATATTCAGTCTTGACAAAAACTAGTTTCAATCTTATAAAATCACTAATTTTATAGGATTATTTCCACTAATTTGAGCTTAGTATTTTTGAACAATATAACTTACCTTAAAATAAATAAATAAATATATGAGTATATGAAAGCTACCTCTTCCTCCCGGCATTGCCGGAAGGACTTTTATAAATAATGTTATCTTTAATTAAAATGCTATTAAAACTAGTGTTGCTTGTTGTCCCGCATAAATTGGGGTTTCAAATGGTTTTAACACTAGTATTTTAAAGCAATGTTCTTCTCCTTTACTAACGGAAAAATTATCGGAGTTTAAATGTGGCGAAATAAACTGTAATAAAATAGTGGCATATTAGTGGCATTTGGAGTCCTAATTTCCACAAGACACCTGGCAACATAAATCACAACGCTTGCCGTTTTAAATATCATCTCCAAACGCAACAGCTTGCAAAAGTCGTCATGAGACTGAATTTGTTCATAACTGGAGATGTAATGTAATAATAATAATAATAATAATAATAATAATAATAATAATAATAATAATAATAATAATAATAATAATAATAATAATAATAATAATAATATGGCTATTTGATTTAAAATTACTTTAAAAGTCACGCTTATAAGATTCCTGCATTTACTCTTACAAATAAACTTGTGAATTTATTCAATATTCATACGATTTTGCGTGGTTGAGCAGGGAAAAATATTTTTTACAGAAAAAGTACTTGTTTCAAGGTTTTACAGCTTTTTATACAAGCATATTCGAAATTATTATTAAATAAATCCTTTAAAAATTAGTAGCAGTCCTCTTTTTTCCCTTTTAGTAGCAATAAAAAAAAAACTATATTAAGCAATTTTAAGAAAAATATTTTAGTTTAGATTTTATCCGAGAAGTCAGTAATATTAAGGAATATTTACGAAGCTATGCAATGTCATCCAGAAAAGGGATAATTTCCCAATGGCATAATCCATTCGTAATGCATATTTACAATTGGAAAAATCTTTAGATCCAATTGAATCCAGACTATAAAAGCGGGAAAAAGGAAAATACCTTTGTGTATCTCTTGTATTCTTACTTTTCCGACTGCTAGAATATTGTCACTGTGCCATGGGACTTTTAAAATTTTACACATGTGCTAAATCTTTAACCGCTGAAACTTGCTTGAACCTCTCTGAAAGTATAAGCCACTTAGGGATTTTTGAATATATTTAAGACTACTGGTTATGAATTTTTTTGCATCTCTCTTAAAAAATAAAAAATATTCACTTATTTAGTTTTCTATAAGAAAAATTATAATTTTAAATTAAATGCTATAGAACTAATTATTTAAAAAACAAACATCAAGTTATTTATTTGCTGATTATTTCTTTTTTACTTTTGTTTGTTTGTTTATCGAATATCATACATCTGATTTGTTTGCTCGACATGAAACCTGGTTATAAGTCATCGTCAATATTACAGGGACGAGATAGCAAAAGGAAATTTTACAGCTCAAGAACTATACAACCGGGAGCTCCACACAAGGAGTGATTGCAATGGAGGCAGTAGGATTCGAACCCATAACTTCCTATTCTCGAAGGAGATTATCGGCGTGGTGCTTTGACCACTCGGCCACGGAGGCCCCTTTTTTACTTTAAACAGGAAATTAAACATTTATAAACTATATCAAAACATAATCGTTATATTTGTAGTCCAGAAGGCCTCTTCATTTACACTTGTCTTTTGTACTCAAGTTCCAGCAATAATCTATTGACGTGTTCCATCGCTCCTAGCTACATTTGCCTGACTACATCTGGATAGGATACTTCATCCAGATATCTTGATCTCGTCTCTTTTCACTTTTGTATTTTTAGTTTCTGTTTTGGCTCAGCATGTCCCTCAAAGGATTTTGCGCCATTAAATCCTATACAACCAATCAACCAACCATCACTCCTAGTATCTTTTTAACAGCGGTTTGCTAGGAAAAAAATCGAGATGCGATTGAAACAAGAAAGAAAAAATCATGCGTCAAAAATAGATTTTTAAGCCCTTTCCAACACACTCAGAAAAATGTAACAAAACTGCACCGTTTAAAAAATTAAAATATTAAGTCTCACTTTACCATATGGGAATTCATAACGCATTTTAAAACCGAATTTCAGTTGTTCCCATCTACAATTGGAAAATTATGCGATTTTTTTAACTGCCCTGTATATGATGCAGAGATTTGTAGCTGTTAAAAACATACCTTCCAAAATTTAGTTCACTTAAGAGATACATATATTTTTTAGTTGAAAGATTCTCTCCAGGAATTTCCTTTAATAAGGAGAATGGTATGCGAATACATTTGTGCTTCTCTGTATATGAGATATAGAATTCTATATTATAAAGACAAAACGTATCTGTGCGTAACGCATACGTCATTTTGCGAATGGCAACACTTTCAAATTTTAAATGAAATTTCGGAATTGCAATTTTTGCTACTACAAATTTTTAAACTTCTGAATATCGCACATTTTCAATTTTTACACCATCATGTAGGAAAAAAAATTTACTTTTAAATGAAATTTGTTTGAAAGCTCTATCTTAATTTGTTTTTGAAATATTAATTTTTCTGTAGTTTTTAATACCGCTTTTCTTATCGTGGCAACAGGAGTACTCCATTTCTATTAAAAGCAAAGGAAAAAAGGGAAAAATTATTACTGTATCTTTATGTTGACATTTTCTCATTAAAAGAGAAAACATTGAAATTTAAATATTTCCTGTTATAAAACCCCGTGAATTTTACATTTACATTTACAAAATTTGATTTACACGTAGAAGAATGTCAATGGTAAAATATCTCTTTCAGCTAATAGCAATAAGACTTCAAGTTTTAAATTAAAACGATATTGAAATGCCAATTTTTTTGAAAAGGTGACTACAGATACGAAATGTGCATTTGTAAATTTTGATACGGTGAAAATGATGCTGAGTTTAGATATCACGGAAAAAATTCTATGATTGAGTCAAAGTTGAATAAATTTTGCTTTTTTTTCATTTTGGAATACTAGCAAAAGAACCTTAATTGATAACTTTATCATAATAACAGATCTTTATTATTTTCCACTGCTTACATGTACAATTATAGTTTAATTTTAACAATTTCTACAAGTGAGTTAAATAGAAATAGTATTTTGTTAATTTGACGTTAAATATAGTTTGTTTAAGATTTAGACTTACCAATATAAAATGCATTTTTTACTATAACTAATAGGTTTATTATAAGTCAATGAAACAGTTCCTTCTTAAACATTTTCTTGCATCAAAATTTGACGGGTTCTACCGTGTTATATATGAAGAGTAATATGCAAGAAAAAAACTAATTAAATTTAAAAGTTCATTCCGAATTTTGAAACGTACTTTTAAGCAATTATTACCCAAACACAGTACTGTAACCGATTTCTTTTGTGTGTCTCTGTAAATTAATAAAAAATGCTAAGAATTTTCTATTTGAACGCGCTCGTAGCGAAATTCGGTGATTCATATCAGTTTTAATACATTTGAAATAGCGTAATGTCATTAAAATTCTCTCTAAACATTTCCCCCCATATAGCATAAAGCTGAAATGATTCTTTTGAGTGTCCCTGTAAATGAACCATTAATCGTACATACTTCATATGCAATATCAAACATGCTTTGTTGACCCTAAATAAGTTTTATCAATTGCATAGAAATCTGAGGATATTTATAGGAGTAAGAGCGTGGAAAGACGGACAGACGTCCCGAATGTATAAGTACTTTTAGTCTGTGTTGAAAATCGCTAAAGTGAATCTTCAGGTACCTATTGAAATCGAACTTTTGATAATTTTGTATTAGATTGCTTACAAGCTCATTATTTCTCTCAAATCTCCTTTTGCAGAAAAATTTATAAAATCCCCATAGAAAATGTACACTGTAAAATAACGGACAGTTTTACGGATGTACTTACCAATACAATATTTTCTCACAGAAAATCTTTGATGAAATAAGGCGACAATTCATTTTTCTTTCGAAAAATGTTGGTATTTCACCTGGAGAATTATGGTATTGTACGAATAATGTATGTAACACAATTCTATTAACCACTTAAAAGTTTTGCCCGTACGTCGTATAGACAAGGAGAGTTTGCTTGATCAATCTCTACAAGCTTTTTGATACTACTAAATTTTTAAAATACAATTTCATAATATTTAATCGCATAAACATTTAGATTAAATTTTCTGAATATTTTAGATTACAAAAAAGTGGTATTTAGCCACTATTTTCAATTTATTGTACGTAAAAAAAAAAAAAAAAAAAAAAAAAAAAAAAATAGTTAAGTGGTTAATAATTTTTGCACTCTTTAGAATTAATAATAACTGTGGAGTTATAACATCAGCAGTTTTAGCAATTGTTGTTTAATGAGCTATCTATGGATTCTAAATATATATTTTAAATTTTTTATTGCATACATGCAAATAACTACGAAAAGAACTCGCGTTCAGCAGTTTTGAGATTTTATTGATTCGAGCATCTGTACCCGTGTTTTGCAATTCCAATTGTAACGACAATGGTGTTGTCCCACCAGGGTCTCATAATACTAAAAGCAGGCTCAGCGCCTAGATTTCATTATGACCCCTATTCCTATCCCATCAAAAATATAAAAACATTTCTATGATTTAGACAACACAAATGAATATACAGGTGGTTATCAAAATAATGGAACCAAACCTAGATTTTGAAGGAATTCTTTATTAATATGGCGTAGGACCACCTTTGGCATGTAATACAGCTTTGATTCGCCTGGGAGTCGAATCATACAAATTCTGAATAGTGTTTAGAGGAATATTGTACCATTCTTCATGGAGATATTGTGAAAGTTCCGTGAGAGATGCCGGTGGAGAATATCGATTCTGGATTGAAAGCTCTAAAATAGACCACAACGGTTCGATTATGTTGAGGTCTGGGGACTGTGCGGGCCAAGGTATATGTTCCACCTCATCCTCATGTTCATCAAACCATGATTGGACAACTCTTGCTGCATGAATAGGGGCATTATCATCCTGGAAAATTCCATCTCCTGCAGGAAACAAAATTTGCATCATGGGATGGACCTGGTCAGCTAAACCTTCTCTATACTTCTCCCCAGTGATCCTTTCTTTCAAAGTTACGATTGGACCAGCAGAAAACCATGACACGGCTGCGCATACCATGACCGATCCACCTCCATGCTTGACAGTTTAACGGAGGCAATCAGGATCATACGCTTGTGCAGGTGTTCTCCAGACATGTATCCGTCCTGTTGTGGGGGAAAATGTGAAAGATGATTCGTCTGACAATATAACAGTCTTCCAGTTATCAATTGACCAGGTTTTGTGGTTGTGGCACCACTCTACACGACGTTTGGCATTAGCATCTTTGACAAGTGGCTTGAGAATTGCTGTTCTGCCGTAAATGTTCTCTTTATGAAGGTATCTCCGAACTGTAATTGTTGACACTGGAGAATCCAGATGCTGATTGAGCTCTGCGATCACTTTGGCTGCAGTTGTTTTCTTTTTAGACATTACAATCCGCTTCAATACCCGTCGGTCTCTTTCACTCAGCTTCTCCTTCAGTCCACTATTTTGCTTTGCTGAGCTTGTCTTTCCGTGCTGTGTGTATGCTGTCATGACTTTAGACACCGTACCTCTAGAAACGCCTATAAGCTGGGATGTTTCGGTCACCGTTGCTCCAGCTAGACGAGCTCCTACAATTTGGCCTCTTTGAAAATCTGTGAGATCTGACATTTTACGCTTCTGACAAAAAAAAAAAAAAATAAAAAAAATAAAAAAAAAAAAAAATAAAACGTAGACAACTCTTCTAGAGCTCTCTCATACGACCTAATACATGTACTTTTTATATTTAAAAAAAATCTGGTAGCTAAGATTATATTTTAATGCTTACGAAGGGAATTCTTAAATGTCCCTTTCATTCACAAGTGTTTCCATTATTTTGATAACCACCTGTATAAAAGTAAATTTAGATAAGGTATACTGGTCTAATATCGCCACTTTAAGGTTCTACCAACTTTAGAAAACATTTTAGAAGTATTTTTTTTTCAAAAAAATATAGAATTTGAGACAGCAACTTATTAACTATATATATAGATACAGGGTGAACATAAAGTCCCAGCCCATTTTGCAGAAATAATTAATGCATGGATTTTATATTACAGGTGAATGATACTCCGAGGTTATACTAACAACAGAAGAATGAATTACGGTTGTAACGGCACGTTTGTGTGGTCAGACATTTCGTAAAAAATTTGGAAGAGAGACTCCAACACGAATAAATATCCGAAAAATGGTGATAAAATTTTGGCCCACCGGATCTGTGCTCGATGAGAAGCGTACAGGTCGACCATCGATGTCAGCTGAAACAATAGCGAAAGTCCGTGAAGCTATTGAGCGTAGTCCCGATGCATCAACTTGCAGTCTCAGTTGAGAGCTTGTGATATCAGACCACACAAACGTGCCGCTACAACCGCAATTCGTTCTTCTGTTGTTAGCATATCTCCGGAGTTTCATTCATCTGTAATAAAAAATCCATGAATTAATTATTTCTGCAAAATGAGCTGGGACTATTTTCACCCTGTATAAAAGAAAATTATAGCAAATATCTCTACATAATAAAACACAGTGCTACGTTTAGCGCATCAAACCGGTTTTTCTCTCCAAAAACTGTCATTGGAATTGATACGCCCACCGAGACCAGTATGTCGTCTGTGTCCATACAAAGCTTGATAGGAGGAACAGAAATTTGTCAATAAAATGGAAAAATTACAAGCTTATTTTTTTTTTTCGGAGAGAGGGGGAAAGTAAGAGAAAAAAATACAATTTCAAAGTACTACAAAAGTAGTAATAATTGTTAATTATCAGTATCAGTTGCAGCAGACTTTTTTAATTACGCAGTTTTATTGCGTATTTGTTAAAATTTTGTTTCATTAAGAAAACTTAATTCTGTTATGGTATATTAACCGCAAAGCCTAGTTTACCCAAAAGTATTTTAAATGCTAATAATGTGTTTATTAGAACATAAACTAGCCAAAATTTACTCATCTAAGCAATTCCATGTCGTCAGTTATTTTTGTCAATTTCTTCAAATTTGTGTAAAAAAAAAAAAAAAAAAATTAGCCATTGTACTATGAGGACATTTACACTAGTGTATATATATAATGTAACGCCGTGATTTCTGGACCTATCCTCTTTCCTGCTATTTGGCGTTATTACCCGCCTATAAGGGTAATAACGCCATAGAAACAAAATTATAAAATAAGATGGAATAATGGGATGTTAATCGTGCAAGTCTACAGATACAAGCTCTACAGCCCTAGAAATTGTCAAATATGAAAAAAATTAGCAGTACTTAGGACATAAGAATTTCTCTTGATCCTCTTTGGCTTTCAACAATGAGACTAATGTTCTATAAAATAAAAAATAAACCCTCTTCGGATGCAATTCCAACTCCAAAAAGAATCAGCCGGAGAAATTATGCCAATGGACGACGTTCTTATCCTAGTATATTTATTGCGCAATACATTTTAAACTACAAACTGCTTCGCAAACACATTCAAATTACTTGAAAACATTTTGAAAACACATGAAATACACTATAAATTTATATAATAAACAAAGTACTTTCTATTAAATATGTAGCCTTCAGATCACAGAACTTAACTTGCAAAATTTAGATCGGGCGTGAACTGTTACGAGCTTTTCCAGCGACAAGGACTAGAAATCGAACAAATTGCTTTTAGTGGTTGTTTATGATTCAGATAACTCAGAATCCTTTTGTGAAAAACCCGTAGGTGCCATTTCCCTCATTCCACAAAATTATGCGTAATAGTAGCGCTTGGCGTTATTACCTCATGTCTTATTTTTATTTATTTTTTATTTTTGACTTATTCTCTAATTTTATCGTATATTTAAGTTACAAAATTCTTATACACATACAGGTCAGTAATAGATCAAGAAACATTAAAAACATATTGCATACATATTGATACTTAGCATAAAAATATGCATCACACAATAATAATAAAATTAATTCTGTAGGATAAGCACATTGCGAAAATTAAACGATGGCATTGCTATATCGGTACGTCATCGTTCTAAATTGCATAAAAAGGTATCTTTAATATATAACTTGTGAAAATGAGTTTCTACTAGCATAATTATCTGGATCTACTTTAAAAATAAAAACTATTTTTTTTATTATTATTATTTGTTCAACAACGGCAAGCAAATCATGAAAAATCTTTTATCGATAGGCCTTTAAAACTATGAAAGAAAATGTTTCAAAAGTCCAATTATTTACCTTAAAATTTTTGCTTTGGAATGAACACTTTTTAAATTTCTGAAAAGAGAAAATAATCGATTGTAGCGATGCAAGATAACAAAATACTTCCTTTCATAGTAATTCTTCACGTGGTTCCTTGTTTCTTGTATTATTGATTATTTCAGATAAAAAAAAAAGCAGCCAATGTACTTTCTTTAAAAAATAATAATAAAAAAAAAATCAAAATCGCATTATGTATGCAGGGTGCAAGCCCCAATTAACCTTTGAAGTTATGTGAAACACATTGTCATTTCGGGCACTTTTCCCTTCGAGAAGAATTTGCTACCCAGAATGACATAGCCAGAAACTCACCTATGCTACCAATATTCAAATAATTTCTTATTAGATTTTCTTGGTTTGATTCCCTGGACAACAATGCTACCCGATAAAGTGGCGACATTGATTTTTTGGACAAACTTTAATATTGCGATCATGTGGTTGAATCTAATCTATTATATGAAAACTAAATTTCTTGTGAAAATTATTTTTAAGAAATTATGAACTGTGCCCCATGAGAAGTAAGCTCACTAACCCCCGTTCAAACTCTAAAAATTTGTTAACTAAATCTGCTATAAAAAGATTACGTAAGGGTTGAATTATAATTTAAAAATTTGTGGCGATCTCCCTGAAAACGGGCCCCCAAGGAATTTTTTGAGCGATTTTAAAGTCGAATCATCTGCCGTTAATTCAATTTTCGTACTCGATTAAATAAGATTAGTTAAACATAAGAAAAATAGCTAATATAAATAAACTATATCAGCTTATCTTTGCTTCCCGCTTTTTTTAACAACGCTATAAAAAATTATTTTACATAAGAGATTTCAAATGTAACATTTTAAATCTGACATAATTTTTTCCAAATTTTGCTTTATTTTTGTAATATTTACCTAAAAATATTTTTGTTGTTAGAAAGGTATATTATAATTATTATTTGGTCAGTTTAAATGTGACGTAATTTCGTCCATTTACGACTTGTATATTAATGAATGATTTATTTTAAAATTTCTTCCTCCTTTAATATTCACGAGTAAAAGTAGTTTTTATGACGTAATTTTCACTACTTTCCTGCTTTTAATATGTTATCTGTTTAAAGTACGAAATGAACGGTAAAATAAAAAAATAAAGAAAACATTCGAAATTAGATTTTTTATGGAACTAAGGAAGGATAGATATCTCAAATTTGGCATGGCAGAAGGAGCAAGAAAGTTATAAAATTGTGATTTTTGGGATACTGAAGGAGTAAGAAAATTAAAACTTGGCGTGATCGTTAATTATTTGGTGTAAATGCTCTCTGAGAACATTCGAAAAAATGAGATTTTTTTTTCCTAAAGCCTAAAATAAGGGAATAAAGTTCTAAAAATGGTCTTAATTGCTATTTACACGAAATTGTGAAAGATAGAGCCATAAATTTGACATAGTGTATTCTTATAATACGTAAGTACAGGGTGTCCAGCAAATAACACCCTGATTTCAAAATTAAATTTCTCAAAAACAAAGATCGATAGAATTATGCTGTAAACGGTTTGTTTATTAGGTAAGCTATAAAAATCCCATACAGAAATTTCGAACGGTGAATATTTTGAAAAGATTGTGTTCTGATTGCAAAGAATGATTTGATTTGACATTTCTCTTGTTTTAGATTATTTGCAGAGAACAGGTTTTTCGGCTTATAGTGCCATATTTTAACAATTTTTCGAACTAAAATTTTAGAATTTCGATATTTCAAAAATTTAATACCAAAAATCTTAAAAATGTGGCACTGTAGCACGAAAACCGCATTCTCTGAAAGCAATCTAAAACGACGAAAATGTCAAATCAAATCAATCTTTGCAATCAGAACACAATCTTTTCAAAATATTCACCGTTCGAAATTTCTGTATAAGATTTTTACAGCTTACCAAATAAACAAATCGTTTACCGCATAATTCTATCAATCTTTGTTTTTGAGAAATTTAATTTTGAAATCAGGGTGTTATTTGCTGGACATCCTGTATCTATGAACAGTTTTTAAAACATTCGAAATTTAAATAAGTAAGTATTGTTGGTAAATTGAGAGTGACAATTCCTACTTCAGCATAGGCTATATTTTATGTTCGTACCAATACCATCAGGATACGGTATACCGTTAGTAAAGCTGCAAGTAATCTGTCATGATGATTGTCTTTGAAGTGTAAATGTTTGCTAAGAACGAATGGTTTATAAGAAATTCAAAACTTCAAATAAAAACTGATTAACATAAAAGTTTTAGAATGCATTTTAAATAATAATTAGGATGAGCGAAGCGAATCCTCTACTAGTCCACTCAAATTACAATTTGTCGTACGCTTTACAAAAAAACTATTCAATATTTTAACTTCAAATTAAACACAAAAATAAATTATGATCTGTAGATTTGCAGAATATAATTTTTTTTACAGTAAAATGTTAAAAAAATTATTATTTTAATTAATTTATTTTACATGCATTTCCAATACGGACGCATTTTAGCAAATAAATAAAAAATGAAACGCGTATATTTTCAGAAAAAGTTTAAATCATGGAGTAAATAATTATAGATAGAATCATGATTAATTTATTAAATAAAACATGTTTTCATTATCCCGCAAAATCGTTTGCACAGATGACACTTAAACATTTTAAAAGAATTGTATTATGGATTTTTTTTTTTTTTTTTTTTTTTGTAAACTGGCAACAAAATAATTGTAAACAAATAAAATTAATTCTTAAATTTGTTATATAAATGAAAAATTAAAAGATATGCGTGAAGTTGTTGGTTCAAGCTCTTTATAAATATTTTTGCGAAGGTCGTATTGTGGCTAAATAATATCGACTCATTAATCAGGATTTTATAGAAAAATAAGACTTTAATAAGTTCGCAAACACAACAATAATTATTCGTGAAAACGTCACTGCGAGAATGAGAGAGCGCTTCGTTAAAAGGTAATTCCATTAATTGAGTTGCCATTCGCAGAAAGTAAAAAGTTCTCCCACGCGGAGAGAATTACAGCAATTCTCATACGCTAACATGTATAAAAACGAAGAAATTAAAATAAAATGTTTTACAGTTAAAAATTCATAGTATCAACGAAAGCAGATTTCAAATGTTTTTTCCAGAAAATAGGATTTTGAAGAAGTAACTTTCTTCAAGCTTTCTTCAAATATATTATTCTAAAATAGCTATCAAAGATTATCGGATGTTGATTACAAAGATTGGAAACATGCATATTTCAAACAATTAAAAAACACCAGTGGCTACTTGAAATTGTAAAAACATCTTTAAAAGAGCTTTTAGTTGAAAAATTAAAAAATTTGTAAAAGTTTGCTTCGAAAATATCTTATTATGCCAGTTTTACATCATAAATAAAAAATTAAAATGCGCCAAAACATAAAATAACGTTTTTGTTTAATAAAGATGAAAAAAAAAAATATTGCTACTTTCAAATATCTGTTTTATAAAATAATGCTTCGCGAATCCAAACAAAGCATGGCTTTTGCTAGTTTATTTAGAAATAGTTTTAGTTCGTTTTATAAACTTAAGTTTCATTTTCGTCTAATGTTACTTAATAATAAATTTTAGTCAAACTGTGGCTTAATTAGCAATTTTTGAAATATCCGCAGCAGAATAATTCATTCTGATAAAAATATGGACTCAAATACAGCTTAGTATATTTTACCTATTACGTGAGTATAGCTTCAGATTTTGCTAGTAATCAATAAAATTTTCATCCATAAAAACACCGTTGCAAAATCCAATAATTTACCTTAAAACTCTGCAGTAAAAACAACACTTAAATTTTTAGAGAAGAGAAAAGGATAGATGAAGGGATGCAAGGTAAGGTACTGCCTGTTTTGACAGTGATGAATGACCTCATTCCTTCATATTATTACTGAATACTTAGAAATAATGAAAGTAGCCACCATACCAAATTTGTTTTAATGTCGATATAGTAGTACATACGGGGTGGTGTCCAGTATTAACGGTGGCTAATGGCTAATTCCTTAATCGTTAATCATAGGCACACAGTTCCAATAGAAAAAATGTTTTAAATGAAATAAAGAAATATTTTTAAAGCAATATGGATCAATAAAAACATACTTTTTAAAAAGTACGGAATTTAAATTTTTATACTGTTCCCCGGTTTTACAAGTTATATTTAGAAAAAAAATTCTATTACACTGACAAGTAAAACAAAGACACTTTAAAATGCATGACTTCTATCACTTTTCTACATGTGAATTATCTGCACTTTGAAAAAAAAAAACGTACACTTTTTACAATTGAGTTAACTTTTATAAAGTTTTAGGTTAGCTAAAATAATTGTCCTAAAGTCTCTACTCCAGAATAGACTATATTTTATGCTGGTGCTAGTAGCACAAAGATACGGTAGACCGTAAAACGAAAAGCTTGAAATATGGCATGTTTGTGAACTTAAATGTGTAATTAATTGCAAGGAAATGTTTGGTTTCTAAAAAAAAGCAATGAAATCTCAAATTAATACAAAAGCTTCAAATTACATTTTGAACTGTTATTTAATAAGAATTAATTTTGTTCTTCTCATAAATTTAAATCTCATTTTTCCTAATGTAGTGTAATAATAATATTTAATCAAACTTGGCTTAATTACTAATTTTTGAATTATCCATAGCAATGTAATTTCTTCTAATAAAAATATACACTCAAATACCACTTGGCATATTACAACTGTTACGTGAGTATAGACGCAGATTTTGAAAGTAATCAATAAAATTTTCATCACATAAAAACACTGTTGCAAAATCCGATAATTTACCGTAAAATTCTACAGTAAAAAGAACCCTTATATTTTTAAGGAAGAGAAAAGGATAGATGAAGTGAAGCAAGATAAGGTACTGCCTGTTTTGACAGTGATGAATGACCTCACTCCTTCCTACTATTAGAGAATATTTAGAAATAATGAAAGCAGCCAACATACCAAATTTGTTTTAGTTTCGATACAGTATTACGTATATAGAATGCATTTAAATAATCCTTTTACTTTAAACTTAGATAATTCAATAATTATGACAGACATAAATATACACTAAGGGACTTGTGTAAAATTTCAAAAATTGTAGAGTATTAGCAATTAAACTTCCAATCATACCAGGTATTGTAATAGTTTTAAAAATGGGGTTGCTTCTACGTGCTTAAAAAAATTTAAAAATCTTTTTTAATGTAGTCTTTAAACATACAGTGTAACTCTGGATGCTTTAATAAATTTATTTATGCACTTCAATTATAAATATAGCATTCCGTATAATTTTTATTAAAAGCAGAAAACTTAATTACTATTTTTTTTTAAAGCACGTTGAAGCAACCCCATTTTTAAAACTATTATAATACCTGGTATGATTGGTAGATATATATACAGGGTGTATCTAAACTCTTGGGAAAAACTTTAAGTGGTAGTAGTACACATCAAGACAAACAATATTAAATAGGAAACTAAGGATCCCAAACGCCCTCTGAAGGAGATATGCGCCATTAAAGTCAACGGTCCAAAATTTCAAATAAACATAAAAAACGGAAAAATTGGTCGATTGATTTGCGGTTTTCACTAAAACTATTTTTTATGCCAGTATTTTCTTGAAAATAAATTATAAAGATAAATTTAGAAAAATGCCGATAGAAGGCACTTTAGACTTTGGAGTAAGGAACAACTATTTTTTGCATCTCATTAAATATTTTCGGAAGCTTATTCCTAAACTTAAATTTTGAGCTCAAAATCTGAATAGTTGGGAGTGCTTAAGTAGCGAAAACTGAACGGTGTTCAGAGGTTCAAATTTCAAATGATTAACAAAACGGAAAAACTGGTCGATCCGTTAGCGGTTTTCGCTAAAACTAGTCTTTAAATCAGTATTTTCTTGAAAATATATTTTATAGATAAATTTTGAAAAATGCCGATAGAGGGCGTTTTAGACTTTGGAGTAACGAACAACTATATTTTACGGTTATTTTTTTGCTTCTCATTAATATTTTTAGAAGCTTAGACATAAACTTATATTTTGAGCTTAAAATGTGTTTCGTTGGGAGTGGTTAAGCATCGGAAACTGAACTGTATTCATGGAAGGGGGGGGGGGGCAAACTTCAAATGATTATAAAAAAACGGAAAAATTAATCGATTCGTTTGCGGTTTTCATTAAAACTATTCTTTATGTCACTTTTTTCTTAAAAATAAATTTAAAAAAAATTTTCAAAAAAATTTTCAAAAAATTTCTTTAAACGGTGCATTAAACTTGAGAGTAACCAACAACTATTTTTAACCATTATTTTTTGTATTTAATTAAATGCTTGCAAAAGCTTAGACTTAAATTTTGAGCTCAAATTCTGAATCGTTGGGAGGAGTTAAGAAGCGCAAATTGAACTGTGTTCGGGTTTTGATATTTAACCCTCCCCCCCCCCCCCACCTCAAACACAATACAATTTTGTGCTACTTAATTACTCCCAACGATTAAGATTTTAAGCTCAAAATTTAAGTCTAAGCTTTTGTAAACATTTTTACATTATTAAAAAAAGCACGGTTAAAAATAATTGTACGTTACTCCAAAGTCTAAGACGCCCTCGATCGGCATTTTTCGAAATTATCTTTAAAATTTATTTTCATGAAAATACTGATTTAAAGAATAGTTTTAGCGAAAACCACAAACGAATCGATCAATTTTCCCGTTTTTTATAATCATTTGAAATTTGAACCTCTGAACACAGTTCAGTTTGCGCTACTTAACCATTACCTACTATTCAGATTTGGTGTTCAAAATTTGATTTTAAGTCTAAGCTTCCAAAAATTTTTAATGAGATGCAAAAAATAATGGCAAAAAATAGTTGTTCGTTACTCCAAAGTCTAAAGCTCCCTCTATCGGCATTTTTTGAAATGCATCTTTATAATTTAATTTTATGAAAATACGGACATAAAGAATAGTTTTAATGAAAACCGCAAATCAATCGATCAATTTTTCAGTTTTCTATGTTTATTTGAAATTTTGGATCCTAAACTTTAATGGCGCATATCTCCTACGGAAAACTTTTGGGACCCTTAGTTTTCTATTTAATATTGTTTGTCTTGATGTGTACTATCACCCTTTAAAGGTTTGCCCAAGAGTTTAGATACACCCTGTATATATAGTTATAATTGCAGGTATTAACAAAATCAAAGGTAAAACTTTGGTTTTTCTTATCTATTTTGAATTTAATCAACAGATTTTATCTGCTACACTGTAAAAAAAATTTCAAGAGGTTACTAAAAATTTTTTAGTAAATTTGTATTCCACAGAAATTTTTAGTAACCATTACAAACTTTTTTTTGCAAGTGAAACAAGCATTCCTTTTGTAAACTGAACAAAAGAATTTTTTGTATAACTAACTTAAAAATTTTTAGTATGAGCCACCAAGCAAATTTTAGTAATAGCTCCAAAAGTATTTTTAATAACCATTACGTGCGCCCGAAAGGCAGGAGGTTCCTTCGAGCTTATCCAGACTTCTGAAGCGGAAGATTTTCGGCAAAACTGCGATAGATGGCAGCACCGAACATTGCTAACTGCTTTGACAGGATTTTCATAATCCTTTTACTAACGAATACTTACACTACATACATTCGGGGCGTATTTGGCTGTGGCCAGTATCGAACCCGGGACCTTTTAGTCCGGAGTCCGTTACTATAACCACTATGCTATCAAAGCCACACCAAGTGAAAATATATTTTATAGATAAATTTTGAAAAATGAAGATAGAGGGCGTTTTAGACTTTGGAGTAACGAACAACTATTTTTTACGGTTATTTTTTGCTTCTCATTAATATTTTTAGAAGCTTAGACATAAACTTATATTTTGAGCTTAAAATGTGTTTCGTTGGGAGTGGTTAAGTATCGGAAACTGAACTGTATTCATGGGGGGGGGGGCAAACTTCAAATGATTATAAAAAAACGGAAAAATTAATCGATTCGTTTGCGGTTTTCATTAAAACTATTCTTTATGTCACTATTTTCTTAAAAATAAATTAAAAAAAAATTTTTAAAAAAATTTTCAAAAAATTTCTTTAAACGGTGCATTAAACTTGAGAGTAACCAACAACTATTTTTAACCATTATTTTTTGTATTTAATTAAATGCTTGCAAAAGCTTAGACTTAAATTTTGAGCTCAAATTCTGAATCGTTGGGAGGAGTTAAGAAGCGCAAATTGAACTGTGTTCGGGTTTTGATATTTAACCCTCCCCCCCCCACCTCAAACACAATACAATTTTGTGCTACTTAATTACTCCCAACGATTAAGATTTTAAGCTCAAAATTTAAGTCTAAGCTTTTGTAAACATTTTTACATTATTAAAAAAAGCACGGTTAAAAATAATTGTACGTTACTCCAAAGTCTAAGACGCCCTCGATCGGCATTTTTCGAAATTATCTTTAAAATTTATTTTCATGAAAATACTGATTTAAAGAATAGTTTTAGCGAAAACCACAAACGAATCGATCAATTTTCCCGTTTTTTATAATCATTTGAAATTTGAACCTCTGAACACAGTTCAGTTTGCGCTACTTAACCATTACCTACTATTCAGATTTGGTGTTCAAAATTTGATTTTAAGTCTAAGCTTCCAAAAATTTTTAATGAGATGCAAAAAATAATGGCAAAAAATAGTTGTTCGTTACTCCAAAGTCTAAAGCTCCCTCTATCGGCATTTTTTGAAATGCATCTTTATAATTTATTTTCATGAAAATACGGACATAAAGAATAGTTTTAATGAAAACCGCAAATCAATCGATCAATTTTTCAGTTTTTTATGTTTATTTGAAATTTTGGATCCTAAACTTTAATGGCGCATTATCTCCTACGGAAAACTTTTGGGACCCTTAGTTTTCTATTTAATATTGTTTGTCTTGATGTGTACTATCACCCTTTAAAGGTTTGCCCAAGAGTTTAGATACACCCTGTATATATAGTTATAATTGCAGGTATTAACAAAATCAAAGGTAAAACTTTGGTTTTTCTTATCTATTTTGAATTTAATCAACAGATTTTATCTGCTACACTGTAAAAAAAATTTCAAGAGGTTACAAAAAATTTTTTAGTAAATTTGTATTCCACAGAAATTTTTAGTAACCATTACAAACTTTTTTTTGCAAGTGAAACAAGCATTCCTTTTGTAAACTGAACAAAAGAATTCTTTGTATAACTAACTTAAAAATTTTTAGTATGAGCCACCAAGCAAATTTTAGTAATAGCTCCAAAATTATTTTTAATAACCATTACGTGCGCCCGAAGGACAGGAGGTTCCTTCGAGCTGCATCCAGACTTCTGAAGCGGAAGATTTTCGGCAAAACTGCGATAGATGGCAGCACCGAACATTGCTAACTGCTTTGACAGGATTTTCATAATCCTTTTACTAACGAATACTTACACTACATACATTCGGGGCGTATTTGGCTGTGGCCAGTATCGAACCCGGGACCTTTTAGTCCGGAGTCCGTTACTATAACCACTATGCTATCAAAGCCACACCAAGTGAGTTTTAGTAATAGTTATTAAAAATATGAAACTATTAACTCTCTTAGTTGCTAACTTTTTTCTAGTATTTCTTACAGATTTTCTTGTAACCGACTAAGATTACTAAAAACTTTTTAGTAATTAAAAGGATCACTAAAGTTTTTTTAGTAGATCGGCCCCCTTTTTTTTACAGTGTAGGAAGGATACTAATACCGGCGCCAAATTTTTAATTTCAAATTTCAAATTTAAAGTTGACATAACAGCAGGAGCAAGAAATTTATAAATTTTTGTTTTTTGTGACACTGAAGGGGGTAGAAATTAAAACTTGACATGATAGTTACTTATTTGGTGTAAATGCTCCCTAAAAACATTTGAAAAAAAAATTGAAATTCAAAAGTTTAGAACAAGGAAATAAAGTTCTAAAATGGTCTTAATTGCGACTTATGCCAAATTGTGAAAGATAGAGCCTTTAAATTTGGCATAGTATATTTTTACAATATCTAAGTATCTAAGTTTTGGTTTGGTTTATTCTATGTCAGCCGATTATCTACACGTGGGACATAGGCCCTAAAGGGATGGAATGCCCTCAGTCGGGGTCTTTCTAAGGGAACCTAACCCATATTTACGCAAGGAAATCCAAGGTCCGAAGAAAACCACGGAAATCTCCGAACGGTTAGGTCGACGGCAGCGATTGGGTTTGAACCCAGCACCTGCCGTCTACCAGTTCAGAGGTCAGTAACTCTCGGCCACTGGTTGGGTCTAAGAATCTAAGAACAGTTTCTAAAATACAGTCGAGTCTCTATATAATGAAATCCACAGTTCCAGTAAAAAATTCGTTATATAAAGAAATTCGATGGATAGAGAATGATGTTAAAAATCGTATTTAATGTGTGAAATTTGAACAAATATTATTTTTGATGTTCTGAATTAAGAATTTAAAATGTTTAAAAGTAAATATTAACCTAACATTTTATTTCTTAATTATTTAAGTTGTTTCAAAAAAGAGAACAGGCATTTATTTGAAAGCTTAATGAAAATAAAATAAGCAAGAGTTGCATTAATTTTGGGCTAAGAAATTTGTAATCTTTTGCTATTTTGATTTTAAAGTTGTTACGCTCTTAAAAAAAAAAAAGAAAAAAGAAAAAAAAAAAAAGAAAAATAAAAAAAAAAGAAAAAGTTTTGGCAAGGAATGAAAAGTTGTAGTTAACATTTTCCTCCATTTGAAGGCCTCTCTTATGTGCCTCTCATTGATTTCTCTCTTACATGTGTATCAATCCAATTGACACTGTTTTGAGAAGGATGATCAAGGAGGTAGGATGAATTCGTTGGATTTAAAGAACAAAGAGGGAAGTAATATATATATATATATATACTCAGCCCTGACGATAAATCAAAAATAAGTGATGGAAAATTGATTCCATATGAATTCGAAGCTTTTTAAAACTGAATAAATTAAAACCAATTTCTGAAAATATTTGTTATATGGAAATAGATATTTCGCTATATAGAGACTGTTTTTAATGTAATCATGCGAAAAAGGGACCGTTCCTATTGAAAATTCGTTATATAGAGGAATTCGATGTATGGAGTTTCGTTATAGAGAGACTCAACAGTATTCGAAATTTAAATGAGTAAGCATTGTTGATAAATTAAGAGTGGCAGTCCCTATTCTACTATAGACTATATTTTATGTGGGTGCCAGTACCACTTAGTGTATGGTAGACCGTTGGAAAAAAACTTGAAATATGGCATATTGGTTATCTTTAATGTATAAATAAATGCTTAGAAAGATTGGTTTCTAAAAAAAAAAATTAAAACTACAAATGAAAACTGAAATTAACACAAGAGCTTCAAAATACATTTAAAATTATTATTTAATAAGAATTGGCTTTTTTACTTCTCATAAATTTAAATCTGATTTTCACCTAATGTAGTGCCAAAAAAAAAAAAATGCCATTTGGCATATTTCACCTATTACGTGTGTATAGCCGAAGATTTTACTAGTAATCAATAAAATTTTCATCGCATAAAGCACCGTAGCAAAATCCAATAATTTACCTTAAAATTCTCCAGTAAAAAGACCACTTAAATTTTTAGAAAAGAAAAAAGTATAGATGAAGTGATGCAAGATAAGGTACTTCCTGTTTTGAAAGTGATGAATGACCTCATTCCTTTCTACTATTTGAAAATATTTAGAAATAATGAAAACAGCCAACATACCGAATTTGTTTTAGTATCGATGTGACAATATGCATGTAGAATGCATTAAAAAATCCTTTTAATTTAAACTTGGATAATTCAATAGACATAAAAATATTATAATCGACATAAAAATAAAGCAAGGAATTTTTGTAAAATTTTACATAAAGTGTATTAGAATTAAATTTTAGCCAATTGATTTTTTCTATTAGTAAAGATGCTAATACTGATGCCAAATTTTTTAAACGAAATCATTTTGCCTTGTAATGGCTGAAAACATTTTGGGTTCCTAAAAATTTTAATGTACAATATGGTTATATATATATATAAAAAAACTAATTGGATGTGCCAATCCCAAAAATTTTTTTTATCTCATATGTACATTTTAATATTTTAAAAAATAGTTACTCATTTTAATACTTTAATAATTTTATTTCAATAGCATGCCAACTTTGATTTTCATCTTAAATTTCTGCTTCAATCAATTAATCGGAGTAAAAACGAATTTCCGTCTCTGCAAGAGCCGATGGACAATAGAATGATAGGCAGATTTTTTTTTTTTTTTTAAATTCAGGGAGGACTTACTTGCCTTACCAAAAGATAAGCATATAAAAAAAAATTAGGTCAGTTCTAGAACTAACTTCATACACTTTTAAGTGATGCAATATTGAAAATGGCATAAAATTGGCTATTGGAGCGCCCTCTTCCGGCGCATTTTTTTTTCAGATTCAAGGCGATCCAATTAGCCATAGCCATACACTTACACAAAAAATTTCGTTCAATTCGATGCTTAACTTCATGTACTTTTGGTCGGTACAATATTGATAATGGCACAAAAATCGCGATTGCAGCGCCCCCTTCGGACGGATGTTTTTCAAATTCAAGGAGGACCAACTAGCCTTAGTCATACACATACACAAAAAATTTAGTTCAGTTCGATGCATAACTACATATACTTTTGGTTGATACAATATTGAAAATGGCCCAAACAGAGCGATTGCAGCGCCCCCTTCCGACGGATTTTTTTCAAATTCAGGGAGGCCCAACTTGCCATAGTCATACACTTACACAAAAAATTTGGTTCAATTTGATGCATAACTTCATATACTTTTGGTCGGTACAATATTTAAAATGGCACAAAAATCGCGATTGCAGAGCCCCCTTCCGGCGTAATATTTCAAAACTGAAGGTGGACTTGCTTGCCATAGCCGAAAACATTCACAAAAAATTTGGTTCAATTCTATGCATAACTTCATACACTTTTTGATGGTAGAATGACACATTCACACAGATACACACACAGCCACACACACACACACACACACACGGACAGACAGACATTTTGTAAAAACATGTTTTTTGGAATCTCTAATCCCTAAAACATGTAAATCCGTCGAAAACCGGAAGTCTAAAAAATTTCGATTACAATACTTCCTTCTATTGAAGATGAAAGAAGGTAAAAATTAAAATAGCAATTAAAGCTTTTGTGCAAAAATGTATAAAGATTTAAAAAAAAAAAAAAAAAAAAAAAAAAAAAAAACCTCTGTTTAGAAATGCACAAATAATGCATGAAAAGATAAGTAAAAAACAGTCTTGTAGAAAGCAATCTTTAATGTGTAAATAATTGCTTAGAAAAATTGTTTTTTTTTTTTTAAATCAAAACTACAAAGGAAAATTGGAATTAACATATGAGGTTCAAAATACATTCTTTATTTATTATTTAATTTAGAATAAGTTTTATCTCTGCTTATAAATCTAAGTCCCATTTTCGTCTAAAGTAGCGAAATAATAACATTTAGTCAAACTGTCGCTTAATTAGCAATTTTTGAAATGTTCTTAGCAGTATAATTTCTTCGGATAAAAATACGAACTCAAATATCACTTGATATATTTCAACTATTACAAGAGTACAGCCGAAGATTTTGCCAGTAATCAATAACATTTTCATCACATAAAAACACCTCTGCAAAATCCAGTAATTTACCTTATAATTTTGCAGAAAGAAAGAATACATAAATTTTTAGAAAAGAGAAAAGGATAGGCGAATTGATGCAAGATAAGGTACTGCCTGTTTTGACAGTGATGAATGGCCTCATTCCATTCTACTATTGCTGCATATTTAGAAATAAAGATGTGACGTGACCGGTGATCTGTTGGTTAAATGAAGACATAATCCAAGTAAAAGTTAGAATCCAATACTTTATTTAAACCTCTTGGAAATGGGTAGTGGAGCTAGGTTCAAGATTCCCAGTCCCTTAACACAATACTAAGAGATTAAATTGTAAACTATACTCACGTCCACGGCTCAAGCTCAGCTCGGGGCACTCACACCGGCTCTACGTTCAGGTTGCGGCTAAATGCTATGATAAAGCTATAATAAAACAGCCCGTGGCTGCAAACAATCTTTATTTCTCAAAATACTCAACGTATTAAATAACTATTACCCGCTGGCTTTCCTCTTAGGTAACTCAGCTCACAACACAAGCTAACTCGGCTCACAATACTAGCTATCTCGCTTCAGAACACCTTGATTTGCTTCACAACGCAATCTATCTCACTTTGCGGTCCTGCCGCTTCACAATACAATCTATTTCACTTTACCGGCTCCTGCCGCTTCACAGCACCATCTATCTCAATCTGCTGGCTCCTGCTGCTTCACAACACAACGCACACTCCAATTCATAGCTTTTATACAGTGCAAACTGAAGAAGGAGCTTTAAATTTGCATTATACTCCTAACCGCAGCTAACTGTAGACTCGATGGCGCTACACACGCTCTGAAAAGTTAAAGTTGAATAAAGGATAGATGTCGCTTTTGCGCCACACATGTTAGAACATTGACTTCACGATCTCACTAAAAATACTAGAGTGCCTTTATTACAAAGGACACTCCCTCACAAGGAAAGCAGCCAAAATACCAAATTTGTTTTTGTATCGATATAGTATTAAGTATATAAAAATACTTTTTATTTAAATTTGGAAAAATCAATAATTATGACAGAAATAAATATAAATTAGGGACTTATGTAAAATTCTACATAGAATGTTTAGCTATTAAATTTCAACCAACAGATTTTTTTTCTCATGTAAGGATAATAAAACCGATACCAACTGTTTAAAACTGAAATATTTGGCATTCTATTTATGCTTTCATAGTAAAAGCAAAACTTTATTAAAAATATTCTTGAAGCCTTTTGCAAGTTTGGAATTAAAATTAAATGTACCCGGTGTCAGAAAGGTTTAAGCGGTTAAGCAGAATAAAAGCTAAGTGGTTCCCAGTTTGTATGTCATCTTGAGCCATTTATAGTTTAAGTCAGCACGGCGACATCCTTTTGCTAAATTTTTAAAAACAAAGAAGTTGACTGAGGATCTAAACTCTAAGAATTAATTACACAAGCTAAAATCGTTAATAAATTGATCTGGTTTAGAAAAAAATGTTACAGACAACTGTAGACATCAAGAATGTCACCGTTTGTTATATGGGGTGAATATTTGGATTACTATCATTCATAAATTAACCATTTAGTGTCCCTATATTTATTTTTTAATTTTAATATAATTTTCAGAAAAAAATATATATTTTAATTTTACAGTTTATGTGTGATATTAGGAGCACCAATTATATGTATATATGTATGAACATTTTTTAACAGCAAACGTATTATAAAATAACTTTTAAAAACAAATATAAAACCTTAGATATAAAATAAAGCTATCCAAAATCCAATAATTGACCTTAAAAAATCTGCTATAAAATAACATTTTAAAATTTTCTCAAAAAGAAGGGGGGAAAGATCAATGAAGCGATGCAAGAAAATGAAATAGACTCTTTTGACAGTTATGTATCGCATGTTTTCTATTACTGAATATTTAGGATGAATAAAAATAGCCAATGTGCCCACATTTTTCAGTATCGGAACAGTATTACGTATGCAGGGCGTGTCGAAAGGACTCGCATATAAATATGAATAATACAATATTTGTAAGAAATATAAATATAATTTAAGTGTCCTGTTTAAACGGCGGCAAATAAATTTTGCAGAGAGTAATTTTAAATCTAGATAAAATTATAGACAGTTAATAGCGTAGAAATTTCTTGGTAAAAATTTCAAATGGATTCCATAAAGCATATTTTAAAAAAAATGTTTTGATTACTGAATTTTTGGAATTAAGGAAAGTAGGCAATGTGTCTATTTTTTTTTCAGTATCTATACAGGCTATTTTCACCGTTTGCTTACATTTCATGGTAACGGAATTGACTAGTAACGGATTTGACATTTTGAAATAAAACTAAAAAAAAACTATTAAAATGTACTAGCTTGTATATTTTCTAACTTAGATAATAATTTACATACCTTCTAAAACTATTTAGTAAACTTACTTAGCAGCTTACATTTCATTGCTTACATTTCATGGTAACGTACTTCACAAGTAACGAATTTGGCATTTCAAATAAAACTAAAAAATACTATTAAAATGAACTAGCTTGTATATTTTCTAACTTTAATAATAATTCGTAGTAACGGATTTGTACAAGTCATCGTAACGGACTTGACATTTCAAATAAAACTATTAGAAATGAACTAGCTTGTATAATATCTAACTTGGATAATAATACACATACCTTCTGAAACTATTTAGTAAACAATATTTAATTACAAAAGTGCAAAAATAATTATTTTAATATTAAAATTTACGGTAACAGACTTAACAGTGAAAAAAAATACCAACCCTGATAAAAGCTTATTCTTGTCACTATTACATTGCTTCAAAATTGAAGAGTAAAAAATGGCAAATAGTAGTTGCATGAATAGTTTAACTATATCGCCGAATATTTGCTGCTAAATTTAGGCAGAATTCGAAACCTATTTTGACTAAAATAATCACAAGGTAACGGACTTGACAAAAAATGAGGGACAAAATATTTCAGGTAATTTCTTAAAGAAAATATCTTTTGTAATCTTTTTTTCATTAATATAGAACACTAACAGTTCATAATTAAAATAATTAAACTTTTTTATTTAAAATAGTTAACTCAAATAAATAAAAAAAAATAAAAAAAAAAACACAGTTAAAAACATAAAACTTGGAATGGGACAGGCATTTTTGCTTAGAATCAAAACTTTAAAGATTTATATCTCAAAAATTTTTATTGATTTTTTTCATTTTTCATGTTAGAAATCTTCTTTAGCTAATGCATAGCTCAAATCAAACTTTAAACATTAATTTATGTTCGAATTATCCTCTTTTTACTCTGGGACAGTATATATAAGCGACATTTGAACATGGCCCATACAGTATTATAAATAAATAGTGAAATTAAAAGACTTTTAGAATTTCTATTTTAGTAAGTCATAAATTTTAATAAATACATAAACAGCCCATAATTGGCACATTAGAAATATGAATATGTAACTAGTAAAATTTCCATATTTTTCACAAAAAGTTAACAATTTCGTAGATGGATGTCTTTGCAATACTTCAACTTAAAAATTTAAACTGATGTTTAAACGCATTTTTTTTCCAGCATCTATATATTTAAAAAATAAAGCTATTTTTTTAATCATCTGGCCTGAGCTTCTAACTGAACTGATTTTTTTTTTTTTTAATTTAATGAAAACAATTCATTAGAATATAGCCAGTAGTAGATATAGTCAAAGGAAATTAAAGTATATTTAGTCAAATTGAGTGGATGCTGCTTGGTGTAATTATAAAATTTTGCTGAAAAAATGGCAACTTTCGTTCCCTCCTCAATTTTTGAAAAGGTTTATGAAGATCTTAGTAGGGTATTATATTTTTCCCTATTATCAGTTACAATTAATTTATTAGGATGTGTATTTATGCAATAAAGTATCTTTAAAAAATTAAAAATAAAAGCACTGTTAGCGCAACCTTAACCACTTACCTGGCAAATATTTCTGAAAAAAAAATCTAAGAATGCCTATTTTTTTCATGTCTTTTACAGAATTTTTAATCTTTTACCACCGGTTTTTCAAAACAGAAATTTTAACCTAATTGAATCAGAAGTACACTGGTGTGCAAAATTTAAGGAGGAGTCCCAAAATGCCATTTTCAAGGGATTTTCAAGCTATAATTTTCACGCGAATATTTAAATGAAGCAATATAATTCCAATAATTGCTATCCCTGCATAACAGCTAGTCCGTATAACATCTCATTCAGGTCACACATGGTCGCAAGAGTCACAGTCACTACGGCGAAACAAATAGGAAGTTCCATACGTCTCTTTTATGAGTCTCAAATGACTACTATATGTGACTCTACTGACAGATCATTGTGACTACTGCTTTGTGGCGACTTTACAATGTCGTTTCATTGAGACTATCGTGTGACTTCTCATCTGGAGACTCAATTTCAAAGTCAATTTGAATGTTGCATTATGATAAATCAACAAATAATGTCACATTAAAGTCACATGGTGACTTTCTGTCACAAGACTTTGTCAAATAGTGGCAGAGACCCTACTGTGAAGTAACCACCATGTGACTTTAATGGGACATTATTTGGTAATTTATCATAATGCAACATTCACAATGACTCTGAAATTGAGTCTCCAGATGAGAGGTCACAAGAGAGTCTCAATGAAACGGCATTGTAAAGTCACCTGGTGACTCGCCACAAAGCAGCAGTCACATATAATAGTCATTTGAGACTCATAAAAAAGACGTATGGAATTTCCTATTTTTTGTTTTGCCGTAGTGACTGTGACTCTTGTGACCATGTGTGACCTGAATGAGATGTTATATGGACTAGCTGTTATGCAGGGATAGTAACTATTCGAATTATATTACTTCCTTTTGAATATTCGCGTTAAAATTATCGCTTGAAAATCCCTTGAAAATTGGCATTTTGGGACTCGTCCTTAAATTTTGTACACCAGTGTATGTTCGGATTAAATAATTCAAAATTTACAATAAAATTTTACTAGTGAGAATAATAAATCATGATTGCAATGTGATACCCGTACGTGGTATGGGGAAATCATGATTGGCAAAAAGACGTAGGGGAAAATCAGGGAAGCGGTTAAACAGAACGGAGAATGAAAATTACGATAATTTTAACCAAGCTTTACAACTGAGCTTGAGAATTTAAAGATTGATTCGTCACATTATCACCTACTGGCTATTTTTTAAATATTTTTACATGAGAAATATTTACAAAAATCATATATATGAAAACAGTAGGCTACTTTTTTTAAGATCAACTCAAATTGGTTTTTGCGCATGCGCGAAGTTGAACTTATTAGCCCTTCCAGTTAGAGGAAAGTCGAAGCAAGTCTGGTTAGCTCAGTGGTTTAAGGCACGGATTTATAGCTCTAAGTTTTTGAGAGGACTAGGGTTCAATCCCAACGCTCGGCAAAATAATTTTTTTTGAATAATGATATATTTTACTACGAGGGGAAGTTATATGATTTTTATTCTTTTGTTATTATTATTTTTTTAATGCTTTATGATTAAATAAAATTTAACACTCAACAATGATTTTTAAGAAACAATTTTATTTTAAAAATATTTCAAGTAATTAAAACATAGCAATTATTAGATATAAACAGCCAATTTCCAATTCAGGGCTTTAGAGATACATTTGTAAGAATAAAATTATTGAAAATCTTTACAAACTGCATTATTAAAAAATAAATAAATACACAACAATAAATACAGCACACACAAATAAAAATTGTAAAAATGTCATAAAATTTAACTTAACATCTAGCAATATTTAAAAAAAATGTACTCTAATTTTCTAAAAAAAATGTAAATATTTAAACATAGCTTAATAGCGTATTTGGTAGGTAGTAGCAGCAATTTTCCACATTCCTGTCATGTGCATGGAAGCTTAGAAAATGTAATCCATTTGTAAACTGTAATACACGTGAATTATATAAATAAATAAATGTTATACATCATTTAGACCATATATTAAATGATTTTAACTAAATATCCGAATGTCGTTATGAAGTTATATCTGAATGTTTAAAATTGTGAAGCATGCTAAAATATTTTAGAAACAGTTTAACAATTTTAACTTAAAATATTTAAGCTAAAGTATTTTTCACTTAATTATCTTTTAAATATATTAACCTAATCTACAATTTTTGTTATATTTCGTATGAGCATTGCCAGGAAGATATACGTTTGTGTGCATATTAGGAAAAGTATTAATTATTTTCCGGGAAAAAAAAATTAAATTAAGAAGAGAAAACAGGGGCAAAGAAAAATGATAAAGTAAGACTTGAACTACTTTGTGATACTCATGATTTAGTAATTAAATAATGTATGAAACGTTATGAAAAATTCAAATAATTCAAATATATTATAAATAGTTACTTGGTAGCAGGAAATTTTAAGTTTCGGGATTTAAAATGAGACTGATAAAAATAAAATTAATAAGAACTTTTCAACAAGATTTTAAAAATTAGAAAATACTAAACATTGTTACTTTTTTTTAAACACTGAGAAAATTCACCAAAATAAATATCAGTTCAACTAATTTTAGTTATCCTTCTGCTAAAAACCAAGCGCTGCTAAAATTCTTAAAATTCTGCTTAAATTCTTTCAGATGATTATTTGAGTAAAGTTAAACTGACAGAACCATAAAATGTTTCGAATCTGTTGGAATCACATAGATAACATTCTAATAAATAGATAATTCATAGCTAACATTCTAATAAATCAAGTTTTCAAAACTTTATTTACAGGTTCTAATTAATCTTTTAACATGTTTATCGTCAAATCTTGACGGGTACTATAAAGTATCATTATTATTCCTAATCCTTATTATTGTTAATGAATAATTATAATTTAAAAATCAGACATCCGAATCGGTTCACCTTATATTCACACGTCGAAAGTACAAGAGAACTATCTATGATCTATCAATGATCTCTGCAGATGAACCTTTTAAAACTATGTGAAGAACAATTTCGAAATCCAATAATTTACCTTAAAATTCTGCTGTAAAAAGAACATTGTTTAAATTTGTGAAAGGAGAAAGGAATCGATTGAAGCGGTACAGGATAACGAAATGCCTCATTTGACGATGATGTATCACCTGTATTTTTTGCTTCTGTTTCTAGATATTTAGAATGAATGAAAGAATCCCATGAATCTAACTTATAACCAAATTCAAACAAAGATTGTAATACAATATCTTTTGTATTATTCCCCCTTTATTTTCTTCTGTACGCACGAGAAGATAATATTAGAATCATGAAAAATTTTGATTTCCTTTTCTTGATGGTTTTACACGTTTTGGTTTGCCTTGAACATGATAGAAAAGATTTTTGGAAAATATACCTGTCTGTATTTTTGCATGTGTTAAAAATTTTATGTGTGTTCTATGTTAAGAACGTATGCAAAAGATTCCATTAAACTTAATATTCTGATGTAACTTGATATCGATAGATGCTGATTACATTTACTTTCATTCCAACTATTTGCATTGATAGGCTATGTTTTACAATATTTCCATAAGAGCTATATTTTTCTATGTATACGATGCAAACTCAAAAAATACCACATTCGGTTAGACAATGACCCGTGCAGACACTTATTGAATTTAAGTCAAATAGTCCAACAGATGGCTCTGATATGTAGCTTTATTCATAATTCCTTTTATAGCCATACTTTGGCACCTATAGGCCGGATTTCATTAAATGTCATTTTCAGGTTTAAAAATTGCGATCGGGTTAAAAATTAGGATCGGGTATATATTGCTCACCAGGGAACAGTGCTGCGCTGTGTGTTTGAAGAATTTTATACTAGTTATGTATTAGCATCTAATGGGTCCGAGTTTCAGCAAATTTAATGAATATGATGTTTATTATAAATATGGTTAAATTAACTACCACTTTGGCTGCTTAACAGGGCTAACTGCTCGGATATCAGGGTTCATAAGCATCAAGACATCCGATGGATTGTAAGTATTTTAACACCAGAAATTTCCTAAACTACTGATTTCAACATCTGAAGATAGAATTTATTTCAATTAAGTAAAGCAACTACTACTTTACAAATATTCTTGTACAATGTGCTTGAAATGCTTTGAAACATACTCGATCGTGGATATCTTTGTGTGTTTCCATTTTTTTCTGTGTATGCATCAAAGTTTGGGTCTGAAATTATTAGTTAAAGAAATAGATGCTGATCAATTAAAAAAATTCTACAGAGCTCACTGTTGAAATATGTTTAACAGTATATTAGAGCTGAAATCAATATTTAAATAACTGAAGCTGTAAATAATAAAATGTTAGAAAAAAACGGAAGAAAGTCTTTTTACGGCCACAATGACTAATAAATTACTACCTCTGACAATAAAGCTCGGTGAATAGTCCTGTAGCATTAATATAGATGAAATATTAACGAAAGTTACCATACCATCCTTCAAAATAGTCATCTCCTATAACTATGCACCGCTGATATCTGCTATACATGTCCTGGGAAATTCGCAAGAAGTTTTCTTTTGGGACGAAGTGCAAAAGCTTCATCACGTTTCGTTGGATGTTAGCAATTGGTCAAATCTCTTTCAAAGAGGGTTTGAGTTGTGAAAATAGGAAGAAGTCTGGAGGATTGAGATGTGGCGAGTATGGTGGGAGTTCAATTTGCACCATCCCTTGTGAATTTCTTTCGGTTTCTTGCAAAGCTTAAAACAAAACTTTAAATTGATCTTTTTTCGTTCATTTTCCTATTCTCAGTTAAGAACCAACACACTGAACAAGCACTTAGTAAAGCACGTTTTACATAAACAACGCTCAACTGAACAACGGTGGGGGAATATTTTCAACAGTTGCCTCTATGCAGGTGCAGCGTTTTACTTCCCCAGTGTTGCCAGATTGGTTGTTCTGAATTCATTCACCGAACTTTATTGTCAGAGATAATATGTATGTCTACCTAGAAATTAGTTTGAGTTCTTTTTTCTAGGTCTGATCTGACGATATGAAATCCAAGTTAGTTCAAACCGTATACCAAATATATATGAAAAAAAGAAAAAGTGATGTTTAAAAATGTTCTGAGATCATATTGCATAGAAATAACTTTTTATCTGTGATATTCTTTCATTAACGGTTCGAGATTTTCGTGCTCCTGAAAATCTGTTTTTAATAAAAAATTTACTATTTATACTTAATTGTTGGCAACAATCTGCTTAAATGTCATATTTTATTCTCTGAAAATATATTACTATACAACATGGCAAAATGACAGGGCTACTGTTTTCCAAGAGTACTTAAAAAGACCTTCAGATAGGACAGAGGATAGACAAAACATATCGTCCAGTTACTGCATGTTAATAATATTGGCAATTCCAAGATTTCGGAATCAGGTAAGAGTATTTGCTCTTATATCACACCAAGAACATTTCCTTACCTTTTGTAATTTATGTTAACTTTTTATTCTTTAAGCATTGTCAGGCAGTTTTTACTCTTTTTTTTTTAATTTTGTGAGTAATAAAATTTTCAACATGAGATCGAGATTGTCATAGCCGAATTCGTTATTCGAAACATTTCGTGCCTGAACTCTGATATTCTCCTATAACTTTTAAATGAGAGCTTCAATTTTTGTAATTTTTTTTCTTTATTTATTTGTTTCTAGAAAGAGGTTCGTTTTGGTAATAGTCTCATTATAAATTTAATTGGAATCGAAATTTTAATATTATGCTAATTAAATAATATTAAAATTTGTTAAATTAAACATTTTAGTATTTGTTCGAATTTATTTTTAAAGCTTTCGTAAAAATCGACCGAAATTGTAGCATAAGCTATAAGGTAAATAAAACTGCTTTATAATTTTAAAATATTTCAAACTTTTTTTTTTTTTTTTTTTTTTTTTTTTTTTTTTTTTTTTTTTTTTTAACAGTAACACGAAACACGTCAGTCAAAAAGCTTAATATATGATTGCCAATAAAGCGTAAAAATATGCGATTGTGTAATAATGGAATTTAAAGACTAAATGAGAAAAATAATAAAGACTTGTGAAAAAAAAGTTACTAAAATAAAGAATACATTAATTATAAAACATATATAAAACTGAACTAAGTGACTCGTTAAACTATGGCTTGTAAATTTTGTTTTAAAATGTTTTGCTCATGAATAGTACTGTAGTGCTTCGATTAGTAGAAATGTTCAATCTGAAATGTATTTACAGATTGAGTTAATGCAGTGCCAGCTCGTGTCTAAAATTTAAAAGATTTTATTTTGGAAAACGATTTCAAGAATCTCTTCTCCACTAATTTGTAAATGTCACTTATTTCACTTTCATATATACATATTACTAGCGGACCCGACAGACGTTGTCCTGGCACCCACTCCAAAAAATCAAATAAATGTACATAAATACAATAATACGCATGATAAATACTAAGTTTTTAATTTAATTTCTTATTAAAATTATGTAAGGAAATTTTTTTTCTCTTTTTAGTAGTTTTTGAAGTCGGTTCAATTTTTTATAGAAAAGTTTATTTTTCTCTTTTTAGTTAAAAGTTAACGATTTTCTGAAGTCGGTTAATTAAAACTATAATATAGGAAAAATTATTGTAAATCAAACATGTATGTCAGGAGTGGGGTTCGAACAGCTGGCTCTTTCTTCGAGAGCCAGAGCTTAAATCTGGCACTTTAGACCACTCAGCCATTCTGTCCGCACTCTACACAGCGAACTTATTCAACATTTTTAATTAGCGAAATATCACTAACTTTATTAGTTTTTGCCTAATTACTAAAAAGTACTGAATATATTTTGATAAAATGAGAATCTAAACCATTCTAGAATCCACTGGAACACAAACAAAAAAATTCATTAAAATTGGTCCAGTCGTTTAGGAGGATTGCAGTCAATACACATGCACAGAAGAATTATGTATATAAAGATTTGCATAGGATACTTAATTTTAATTTTAAAATTGGTTTGGCTGGCACCGACTCCAAAAAATCAATGTACATAAATATAATAATACGCATGATAAATGTTACGCTCTTAATTTAATTTCTTATTACAATTATGTAAGGAAATTATTTTTCGCGTTCAGTAGTTTTTGAAGTCGGTTCAATTTTTGATAGAAAGGTTTATTTTTCTCTTTTTAGTTAAAAGTTAACGATTTTCTGCAGTAGGTTAATTAAAATTATAATACAGAAAAAAATATTGTAAAACATGCACGTTTGTCAGGTGTGCGGTTGGAACTCACGATCTCTTTCTTCAAGAACCAGAGCTTAAATCTGGCGCCTTAGACCGTTCGGTAATTCAGCCCGTACTCTATTCAGCGAACTTATTCAACAGTTTTAATTAGCGAAAAATCATTAACTTTATTAGTTTTTGCCTAATTACTAAAAAAGTACTGAATCAATTTCGATGAAATGTGAATCTAAACCATTCTCGAATCCACTGGAACACACACAAAAAATTTCATTAAAATCGATCCAGTCGTTTAGGAGGAGTTCAGTGACATACACACGCACAGAAGATTTATATAAAGATTTTTATAAATGATTAATCTTTAAATATAAAAGTGCGAATGTTCGTTTTATCCACCCTGTGTGTATATTTAACTCTTCACTGCACCGTGTGTTGCATTTGGCATATCCTAAAAACACTATATTTGTCATTATGTTTCATGAATTTGGCCAATATAATCTCTAACCCTATTAATAACCCTCTAAATAATAGGATGACACCTATTTTGTCCATGTGAGATGGCTACATTTTACAAAAATTACAATTTATTCTTTAGAAAAAAAGTTTTCAAGCTTAAGGCAAAATTTACTTCAATTAATCTATACCATAGGTTCCCAACCTTTTCTGGACCACCGCCCCCTTTGCAAGAGAAAAAAATGCGAACGCCTCCCCCTCTTCTATAATAGTTAATTATACAAAATTTTAAAATATTGTTGCATATAATCTATTTTTTATCTGTCTACCTATTTATCAAGAATCACAAGTAAATTAAAACGACCATCAAATGTAGTAAAAAGTTGTTTATTAAAAATTGAAATATAAACACAAAACCAATAAGAATTTAAAAAAAATAACGAAATGGTTGAGGCTGATGGAGTTTTAACAATTTGCTCATGTCGGATTTCAATTTTTTTAACATCAGTCACAAATTGTCAGGTTCAAGATGTCGGTTCCTTTTTTTAGACAGTAAATTAACTACAGCTTGGGACCCACTCTCAGCCAAATCTGATGAAGGAAAAGCATTTAAAATTTATGTATTCTCACTCACAATCTGGGTTAGAGAGCTGTATTGGCTTTGGAGTTGTTTGTAACACGTGGTATACATTTCTGAATTTTACTTTCAGTTCTCTTTTACTGTGAATTCCACGATTCCCTCTTCGAAATATAATGATACTGCTGTATTTCCATTTGCGAAAGGATCTCAAAATAAACTCGGTATATTCATGTATAAATATCAATGTCAAGAAGTAATCAAATTTGGAATTTGGAGAAAATCCGTGCGTTAGTTCTTGAGATAGAATTGTGGAAAAGGAAGCATAGCAGCGCCACCTTTTGAGAAATTTTCAACAAAATGTAAACAGTATCCATTGACGTTGAAGACTAACAGAATCTGATGTTTGGTGAAAATGCGTGCAGTAGTTTTTGTCATAAAGATGTTGCGGAAATCGTGAAAAAGGCAGCATAGCAGCGCCACCTGCTTAGCGATTTACACCAAAAACTAATCAGCATCAATTTATATCAGGGACTACCTGAATATAATTTTTTATTTGATTCCATGCATTAGTTGTTGAGGTAGAGCGCCCACAAAACTTATGTCATTCATAGACAGACATTTCGTAAAAAAAATGTTTTTCGGAATCTCTACCCCTAAAATGTGTAAATCCGACAAAAACTTGGATTCAAAAAACTTCGCGAATCCAATATTTTCTTCTTATAAAATTAGAAGTAAAAATAGGACACACCTTTGTCGTTTAAATCAGCACGCACTTATTCAAATTCTCTTGTAATCTAGAAGGCTTGTTGGCTTCATTTAAAAAAAACTTTTTGGCAAATTAAGCACATGGGTAATGATTGGTTTGTGGGAGAGTGCCTAGATCCATATTTTAAATACTCAGTAACGTACTGCCGACATTTCTTTTCGATTAAGATATTTTGAAGCATGAAACTTTTCCCTAATTAATTTTAAATAGATTTACTATGAACAAATTTATAGATATAATGATTTTTATCAAATTCACTAAGAATAAATAAATTTCTTGAAGTGATTCAAATCATGAGTTCGTTTAAAAATCCTTTTTTTTTTTTTATTATTATTATTATTATTATTATTATTATTTTTTTTTTTTTTTTCAGGCATATGTCGTCAAACTTCAGATTTTTCGAAATACAGATTAATAAAAAAATAATTTTGTTAAAAACTTTTAGGGAGCCAATTATCGTGAATTTTGCATTCCACAATTTTTTAATTCATAATGATTTTTAATATAAGTCATAGAGATTTTTCGTGTTCTGCTGTGATATTTCGAAATTCACGAAAGAATTGTAGTTACAATATTTTTAGCCTGATATAACAAAATTTTGTTCTCAGCTATTTTAGACTTTCTTCGTGTTCCAACGCGACTTTTTGATATTAGTAAAATAAATTCAACCCCCTTCCCCCCAGCTGTATAGATTTTTATTTAAATGTGCAGCTAAGCTTTTTGTCATGGAACGGGCTGTGCAGCGGAAATCAACTATTTTTATTATATTAGTACCTAATTATGTAAGTACATTGTGACCGCACCCTTGATTGCCCTAACGCCCCCCATTTTACTCTGGACGTACTACCGCCCCCCAAGAAGGCCCCAGTGCCCACTGGGGGGCGGTATCGCCCCCGCTGGGAACCTATGATCTATACTAATAAAAAAACAAAATGATCTGTCTGTGTGTGTGTGTCTGTATGTGTGCGATGGCTAGCAAAATCTACAGCATGTACTAGACTCAAAATTTTTTTGAGAGTAGCCCCTAATCTCTCCTGATGTACATGAACTTCAGAAGTTCTAAATTCTATTTATTAACTGAGTAATTAATTAAATTCCAAAGCTCACGCTCATAAAAAATCGCCTTTTTTTTCGTCTTTTTTCCCTTTATTTGCTTATGGTTGGTTGGTTGCATAAAATTTTCGCAGAAATAATTAAAAAAGCTGGGACAGACCTTTAAAATTCATTGACTGACAAACTGTCAGTTTAAATGATGATTTTTTATCACTAATGTTGTACGCTATGGAGGAAAAAGATAGGAGGTGAAGTAAACCGCAAAAAAGGTTTGCAATATGAAATCATTTATCGCTCAAATTTTAATGTTCCAAAGAAAAGCATGTGGAAGGGATTTTTTATTAATAAGACGAATTGAAAGAAATGAATTACAGCTGAAGCATATTTTACGAAGAAATAGTAATTTTTTAAAATGGTCTTTTTTCTATTATATTATTTATTTTAAAAAATGTTTGCTTTTAAAATAATTGAAATCGGAAAATTAGAAATAATTAAATGTCAAAATAAAATTAAATAAAATATTGAAAACATTTGATTTGAACTAAAAATTGTATTACTAAAAGTTTTTTTTTCAAAACTTTTTAATACTTTATAACGTAGATGAAAAATGTTTATGGTTTAACAACATATTAATAATTCTATGTCAATATATAAAATATATTGATGAAAACATTCTTTTAAAATCATGCATGAAAACTTAAATAACAAATATTAATCTAAAATCTAGATTTAAGAGTGCAGACTATTTTAAGACATTAACGAAAAAATGTTAACTTTTCAAGCAAAATCTTAAATGATGCTTCTATATTGATATTTCAAAGTCATATGATAAAAATAATCAAATAATTCTTGCCTATGATTGATATATTTGTATCTTTTATGCATTCCGATCGTGTATTACAGCCAATAATGGCACAAAACGTTATTTTTAAACGAAATTTTAGTCATCTATTCAATAACAGTTTAAAAGGTAAAAAATAAAAACAAAGAAATACGGGTTTAAACCAGTTTGAATTGATATGCGTAACAAAGCACATGGTTTTGTTAGTGCTTTTTTGGACTTAATGTAGCAGATTTTAGGGTTACATTTTTGGCGTCACCCCAAGACATTATACTTCCACTCAATTAATTTCTTTTTACTGTATGATTGTACGCAGATTTTTGACATTTCGAACATTAGAATGTATGAGTCATTAGCTGTGTTGCAGTAAAAAAATCACACAACAGTTTTCTAGGAGTTTATTTTTTATCATTGATAAAATTTAAATGCATTCTATTCAATTTCAAATTGTATTATGGCTTTAATTTGTTTTTAAAACAAAAATAAAATAGCTGTTTGGCGTACAATTGTTCGAATCCGCAAACGATTCATACACCATAATAAATTATCAAATAGCAAAGTAAATTATTTATCAGAAATAGCCATAAAAAGAATAGTAGCAAAACTGATTATAATCTTAATGTTTAGACTAATTAACACATAACCCAATTCCAACCAGAAAAAACAGACCGTAGTGTTGAAAATTGAGTTGTATTTTTTTATGCATATATAAATATGAGAAAAAAAATGATTTTCTTCTCTTTTAGAGATCAAATAACAAGTGTTTCTCAAATTTAAATTTTACTTTCAAATCATTTGCAAATGTATCTTATTTCAAAAGCTTCAGCATTTTTTTTTTTTGGTGAGCGCTCACAATCACAATCACTACCATAATCACGATCATGATCATTATTGTTATTACTATCATTGCATTTTTCTCATTAACATATCATATATTTTCACATACTATCAAAGTGTTTTGCATTGTAATCCATGTCTTGTTATTACCATATTCATACTGTTTGGAATCTGTTTATATGATAATCATTTGATTTTATTGTAATTATGCAAATGTATGAAAAATATGATTGCTTGAATAATGTTTTTTTAATATTGTCAAGTCAAGAAGATATATATCGTTATGTCTAAAGGTAAATGTAGTCACTCTGGTATGTGACGAGGTAAAGGTAAATGTAGTCACTTGTATGTGATGAGGTAAAGGTAATTGTAGTCACTTGTATGTGACGAGTAGGGTGGAGTGAAAAAGACCAAAAAAACTTTTTTTCGGAATTTTTTCTTTGGTTAGGTCTAAAAAGTTGCCTTTTAGCACACTGAATATAAGGTTAAAATTTCATTTCGTTTGGAATTCATCTTTAGTCCCCTACTAGCTCTTAAAGATTATGCTCTTTATATATGAAAATCAAGATTTCCCTATGTAGTGTAAATGATCTAAAAATATATTTTTCGGAATTTTTTCTTTGGATAGGTCTAAAATGTTGCTTTTTAGTACACTGAATATAAGGTTACAATTTCATTTCATTTCGAATTCACCTTTAGTTCCCTAAAAGATCTTAAAGATTATGCCCTTTATACGTGAAAACCAATATTTCACAATGTAGTGTAAATTAATCATCTTTTTAAACTAAATTTCTGATTTCAGTAAAATAAACCACAAAAATGACTTCTTAAAGTATTACTTGTGAACGATCTAAGTATTTTTGTGTTTTAACTCTTTGAATCGCGAATAAAACCCTAAAATGGATCGTATTGTCACAGAGAAGAAAAAATACAATCATTAGACATGCACTTTTGTTTTTCGAATGCACGTGAAAAATAGCTCTCTAAATATAAAGGAAATGCAGTTTTCTGAATATATAGTAACGTAATGAAAAGAATATATACGATGTATTGTAAAACGATTTTTCATTTCACTAATTTATATTGGCCTTTATTATCAAAATTAGGTTTTGATTTTTGCTCATATATATCCGGTTCTTGCTTCTACTACTACAGCCGCTAATGGCGCTTCAATAACTAAGTTTACGCATCTTTCGAATACTTGAATTTAACAGGGAAATTTTTCAGTTGAAAAGATGGGATTGAAAAGAAATACTTTTGCTACAATTTACATGTAGTAATGTTATGCATTTATCTTATGGCTTCATTTATGTTTAGGCATTTAGTAATAATAATAATAATTATTATTTACTTAATTCTCTTTGCGCTGCTTGCGATTCTTTTATTTTAAATATATATTTCACTGTTTAAATTTAAAATAAAAGTTACTTTTCTGAAAGAATCATGTATAATGAAGCACAAAAAGTATTAGAAAGCTGTAACATAAGTTAAATTTTATTGTAATGTAATATTTTCCAAACATCTCCAATAATTCTTTCTTCGCCTATTATTATGAATATGAATTAAATAGCAGGCTTAACAACGACATGCGTTATGTTTCAAACAATAAAGTATTTGTTAAACACTATATAATTTATTTTAATAGCTAGTGTTAATGTTATTAACGTAAAAATAATTTTTTTTTTTTTAAATGGAAAAAAAATTGAACCCGAAAGGGTTATTAGAAAAACATGACAATTAGCCCTGAAATAGTTAAATATGAAAGAAATTGTATGGAGAACAATCATTTACCCTAAAATTACTGATGTAAAAAGAATACTTTTAAATTTTCGGAAGATAAAAAGAATCGATGAAGTGGTGGTATTTTCTGAGATAACAAAAGAGAGCTGAGATGCTTCTTTTGACAGTGACGCATTACATTGGATTCTTTCTTCTATTACTAAAATTTAAAATGAATGAATGTAGACAACGTAATTTCATATTTTTCGTATCAATGCTGCATTACGGCCAGGAAACAACCATTGAAATTTAAACCTGAATAATTAAATAATTAAAATAAAATAAGAGATATTTTTAAATGGACTACATTATTACTTACCCATCATAAGTAGTATAGGGTAAGTCTTGAAATCGTTTTTAAAATTGAATTTTTTTGACGGATTCACATGTTTTAGACACTGGAGATTTCAAAAAACATATTTTTAGAAAAAAAAAAAAAAAAAAAAAAATTGCAGTCCGGTTGTCTGTGTGCCTGTAAACGCTCTATCTCCCGAACAAATTGAGATACAGACTTGAAATTTTGTATGTACTTAGTATGTAAGAATGAAACGAAGCCTATTTAATATCAGTAACCTCGATTATCCTGAACTATTTTTTTCGGACTCTCAAAAAATTCGTTCTGATGAAAGTTGCATAAAAATTTTCGAATTTTTTTATTTTAAGGAGTGATCGTAAAAGGCGATAAAATAACAAACATTTTGCATAAAGAACGGTGTCAATCGAATTATTAGTTGCCGAGATATCTGTAATCCTGTTTTACACATTCTTCGATTTTTCAAGACCCTGTATTTCATTCAAATTTCAATTCAAAGATATATTTAAAATGGAAATGAGACACTTAATCCGACGCAGTAAACTGTTTGTTAATAAGATTAATATTTTTGAAGTTATAAGGATGTTTCTTTTTCGCTATTCAGTACTACTTGAGTAGTTTGGAGTGTTGTATAATTTGTCGAAATAGATTCATCAGCAACTCATTAATAGAGCATTACTATGTATAATAAAAATATTTAAATACACGTTTAAATTTTGTTTTGTAGTTACACTGGATTTTATAAATAGTTTACAAATGTTTTATATTCATATATTATATATGCATATACATGATGGGTAAGTATTACGGTGGCCCCCAACGACTAGTTTTTATTTCAAAATGGACTTGGTCTATTATGGTTTTGAGTCCCTTATATAATCTCTATATAATAAAACACAGTGTAACGCATAGGGCATAAAACCGGTTTTCCCCCTCCAAAAAATTTGATTGGAATTGACGTTCCCATCGAGACCGGTAAGTTGTCTGTGCACATCAAAAGCTTGACAGCAGTAATATAAAATAGCCAAAAAAGGGAAAAATGACAACCTTTCTTTTTATTCGGGGAAGGGGAAGGGGGGGGGGGGGTAAATGAAAAAATGCAATTTCAAAGTGCTTTTAAAATAATAATTATTATTAATTATCAGTATTATTTCAATAGTTGCAGTAGATTTCTTTAATTATGCAGTTTTATTGCATACTTGTCAAAATTTTGTTTTAGTAAGAAATATTAATTTTGTTTTTTGTATATTACCGCAAAGTCTGGTTTACCCAGATGTATTGTAAATGTAATAGTAATAATAAAGTGCCTATTAGAACATAAACAGGTCATTCTTTGCTCATATAAACGCTTCCATATTGTTAATTATTTTTTATCAGTTTTTCAATTACATGTGAAAAACACAAATTTACCCATCGTCCTAGGGTGGATATCTATACTAGTATTATAATATTTAGAAATAAAAGAAGTAATGAATGTCCGGTCATGGTCAACAAGATACATAACAGCCTGTGCGTTTCGCTAAAAACCGCCGAAAAAGTGAAGCTGGATTCAGGTTCAAACCCTGAACCATTTATTGGACTACGTGGCGCAAACCCTACCCAAATTAGCATTGAATAAGCTGATTTCTGTTCTGTGCACATGGTCATTGTTTTGGTTCAGGATTTGCATGATCGGTTAGAATAACTTTGGCAAGGTATCAGAGTCCTCTGGTGGGAGGCTTTATACATTAATCTCAAATAGATGCGCCGTATAGATCTAGTTGGTCATGGTCCGGTATTAAAACCGACAAGGTGCAAAGATTCATTATCTTAGCTTATAAACTATATAATATATTTCGATATTTCGAAGTGCAAATACACTGTTTTTGAACTTTTTAAAAATAAAATCTATGAACTTCCTTTTTTTCAAATTCTATGTTTTAAGAATTCTATAAATCTTTTTTTATTTTTATTTTAGAAATAAAGAGTTTTCAAGTTTCAGAAAAATTTGAAACGTTCTGTTACGGTTTTCATTTGGAAATCGATTAAGAGTATAGATAAAATAGTAATAGAGAACTAAATAAGTTAATGATTACTGATTTAACTTCTGAATGATATTTACTGGAATTTTTATTCGCTGATAAAACTTCTAAAAACTGCAGACAACAACAACAAATAGTATTTCACCTCACTACGAGTTTTTAGCGTGTGAATTATGCATATTTACCTTAAAAAATAACAAAAAATAAGTTAATGCATTTCGTGATGGAGTCGAACCAAGTTTTAAAAAATTTAAAGCTATATTCATAGAAAGAAAATTTGTAGGCTAAACAGTTTTTAACTAACAATTCAAAAGAAAAAACACTTAGCTTGATAAACAAATATCCAAAAAATTTCAGGAAAAAAAATGCTACAGACAAAAAAAAAAAAAAAAAAAAAAAAAAAAAAAAAAAAAATTAGAATGAATCTTTTCTCTAAAATGTAATTAATATACATGTTCTGAATGGTAATAAAGAATGGAGAAAAAAAATTCTAAGCTACATTTTATTTTAACTATTCCCATCATTCTAATGCTTAATAAGCACTTTAAATGTACTTAATAATCAATATAATATTACATGGACTAAACTAATTGCAATACCCTTTTTAGGTGCGTTCATAATTATGTAAATTCGTAGCACCTATAGTCTTCTTTCAGTCCGCCCGTCTGCCCCCATATAACAACGCAAAAAGTGTTATATAACCTCTTCAGTCCTGAGATAAATTTTACGTGGCACTACAAAAACCAGTTTAAAATTATTATAAAGCATCTCCAAACATGCGTTAATTTGTATATCGATACTTCTAACGTGCACGCGTCTATTAAAAAAGTCTAGATGTAATTTTAACAATTCTAGAAGAAATTAAATTAATTTAAAGGGTGATTTTTAGTGTCGCCTCCAGGCGACATCAGGACTGAGGAGGATAAACTACTACATAATGGTATCGAGGAAAACATTGTTTGAAGTGCCTTTTAATTATATTATAGTATTCTCTATTTTAAGAAATAGATATACGTTGCTGAGGTTTACTATAAGATAATTCCTGCATAATAGAAAGCATATAGTATTTACAAAAGGACACAAAAGATTTCGGACTCTGTACTGTATCCAAAGTATTGTATACCAGGTGATCCAAAAGTCAGAACGAACTTTAAATATGAATAATTCGAAAATGAATCAAGATACAAAGATACGGTTTGCACCAAACGGATGAAAAAAAAACCCTGGGTTTTGAGTGTCAAAGAAAAAAAAATAGTTCTGTTGGTGACTAACAGATGGCGCTATAGTGTTTTATTGAACCAAAAGATGATTTACGAACGAAAATATGTTGAGAACTTACAAGTCAGCTTAATTACAGTTAATTAGAGCTACATTAAATGTCCAATGGTCTGTCCATCATTCAGAAGTATAGCAGTGAGATGAAGTACCACACAGTTTATAGCATTTAGTAGCATTTTTTGTGTTATGGCAGACACATTTAGGCGGTGGCAAATTTCAGGGCTGCAAGAGATGCAAGTTGGTCACGGTAAACTTTTGACTTTAAGAAATCCCATAGCCAAAAATCATAGGATGTCAAAACGGGAGATCTTGGAGGACATGGGTGATTAAAATAGGGACTGATAATGCAATCCTCCCCAAATGTTGAGTGTAGAAGGCGTTGCACAGGTAGAGCAATATGAGGTGGTGCTCTATCTCGTATAAAGGTGACTGTTTGGAGTGCCTGTCGCGCTTGCAGTTCAGAAATAATGTTGTTCTGTAACAGTACTACATATCGTTGACCACTGACAGAAACTGATTTGAAACCTGTATGTGTGACTTCATCGAAAAAAATGGACCAATTATGAAATCAATAGTGAAACCTCACCAGAGTATCACTTTAGGCTATTGCAAGGGGACCTCAATAATTGCATTTGGATTTTCAGTGGTCCAGACTCGACAATTGTGATGTTAACAGCGCCAGAGAGTGTGAAATTCTCTTCATCTGTCCAAAGCATAGTGTGAAGTCAGTCGTGCTGCTCTTTCATCTTATTGAATGCCAAATTCGCTAAATCTCGGCGAAAGTCGAAGTCAGGAGGTTTCAGTACTAGGTTACGTTGCAATTTGTGGGGATACCGTTGCAAAGTTATTCGAAGTGCTCTCCAGACACTTCCGTACGAAACTCAAATTTGTCTCGAAACTTCTCCAGCACTGCACTTCCCATGTGCAGTAACAGCCGACATGGATTGCACCGTCTGCTCCACTGTCGTGGCAAAAGAAGCGACTGTTTAGGGACGTCCACTTCTTTGATGTGTCGCCGAACCTGTAGCTTCAAATTTCTTCATCATTTTTCTCTATGCAGAAGACGTTATTGGTCCTTTGCTATCTCACATATCCTTCATGTGGCGATATGTTATGACGGCCAAAAACCAACACCAGGAATATGGACCCTAGAGGGAGGGAATGTTCTTCATGGGGATTTTTCTAAAGGAACCTTATCCATATTTACCCAAGGAAAATCACAGCTTCGAAGAAAACCACGGAAAACTCCGAACGATTAGTCCTACGGGCACGAGTGCGTTCGAACCCAGCACCTCCCGTCTCCAGCTTTGAGAGCATAAACTTTCGGCCACTGACTGGGCAAAATGTTGAAAGGAAAAGAAAAATTAATACCAAAAATGAAAAAAATACATATTTCAATATCAAAGAATTGTTTCTAATCCACGCACGTGAAATATAAAATCTTCTAAAGATTAAACAAAAACTATTGATGGGGGCGGCTGTAGCCAGCTAAAGTAAAGGTACCGAAGATTTTTTTTCTTGCATGTTTTGCAATTATATATGAGTGATCCTCCAGCGATGATGCTTGAAAAAACAAATGATACCGTGATGGTACAATGGTTGATGACCCTTTTTATAAACTTCAAAATTATATTTCCGTATTTCTCGAGTACAAATACACTTATTTATTTATGTTTTAAAAAGATCTATAGGATACTTTTTAAAAACTTTAGAGAACTTAAAACTATTTAAACAGTTTTTTAAGGCTATCGACATATTTGGCTATTGACTACTATTAATAAAAGGTCGTATAAAACATACTAGGAACTATTATCCGTGAAATTTCAGAAAAAAAATTACTGGAATTAGTATTCACTGATAAAACTTCTGAAACACTATAGACAGTAACAAAAGAAAAAATGAACATTTTATCTAATAACGTGTTTTTAGTTTGTGGAATATATTTATCTTATATATTTACCTAAAGGAAAAAATTGTATGATGCAGCATTTCGTGATGGAGTTAAACTAAATTTGAGAAAATTTCAAACTATATTCTGAGAGACAAAATTTACACATTAAAAAGTTTTAAACTAATAGTACAAAATACCAAGACAACATAAAAAAAATATTTGCTTCATAACCAAATATCCAATAAGTATCCGAAAGAAAAATGGTAGAGACAAAAAATTCTAAAATGCACTTTTCTCTAGAATTTAATATACAAGTTCTGCATGGTAATGAGAAATGGCGAACTAAATCTAAACTACATTTTATTTTAGCTATTCATGTCATTTTAATGCTTCATTCGTATTTATATGTTTAATGTACAATGTATCCTGCAAATATACTTAAGAATCAACATAAAAATACTCCGATTAAATAAATTGTATTTCCTTTACATTTCTTTAACTGAAATTTTGCAAACTCATTTATCAGCCGATGGTATATTGTTTATAAACTAGTATAAAACATCGTCAAAAATGACGGTATTGGAACGAAAAATCATCAAAACAACGTTTATAAGTCTAGATTAGTGATGGGCGATTCTCGAAAATTGAACAATCGATAAAAATCGTAATCGTAAAAAAACACAATCGATAAAGTCATAAATTAATTTCGAGAATCTACAATCGAGATGATTTACAATAGGTTATTAAAATTTTTGTTATTACACGTTTAAAAAGATAATTTAGTAAAAACAGAAAAACAGATGGATTTGAAAACAGATGGACGGTTTTGAAAACAGATGGATTTAAAAACAACAACAAACCGAAAGGAGGCTATAATGGAGCCACAATAGTAGATATGTTTGTTGTAACGACGTTTCCTAATTGTAAAAAGTTCATAAACCGTGAGTAAATATGAAAAGGTAAGTGGAGTTTAAATAACAAAAAAAATCTAACAAAATGGCTAAAGAAAAAATAATCAAAAGCACCCCTAGTGGCAAGAACATGAATTAAAAATATAATAAATGTGTTCAAAATAGTTTGATTTTTGTACATTATTTGAGATAAGTTCTACAATTTCCCCGTTATTAGAAAACTTTCTACTGGATTATATTAAACGAACTCCGCGGGGGGCAAAGTGGTAGAGGAGCAATGAAAGTGCATAATATGAATAAATGATTATAATTCTGATCATGAATCTGATCATGATAAGATCATGAATTTAGAACAATGAGGAGAACAATGAAGATTGATTGGAATGAATATTGGATTGTACCCAAAAATAATTCTCGGTTCACGGCGTTCCAAACTGAAGGGTGTTCCTAAATCAAAAAGGACAACTTAGTGACATAAATTTTAATTTATTTTTGTTCGAAAATGCATGAAACTAACAGGTGTTTTTTTTTTTTAGAAATTATCTAATTGCACTGTATTTTTGCAAACGATATAAATATTTCAGAACAAGTCGTTAAAGTTGACGTTTTCAACAGCATTTTCAGACAAAAAATGAAAAATAGTCAAAGAAAGGGTGAAAATCTCATGATCACGTGATCAAAATAGGTTATAACTCGGTAGGTAATTTTATTATCACAAAATGGAAAACTGAGTTCGATTCGAAAGCGCTGCCATAGTCAGGTCTTCCAATTTTATATTTTTTCCATTAAAAAATGAATTTGTAAATATTTCAAAACGTCTTTCGTTTGTTGAGCAGAGCAGTTGTGAACAGCCTTAAGCATAACTTTCGTTGTAGTTTTAAGTTTTGACTATAGATGGAAGCATCAAAAGTCTTTAAATATTTTATTATTTTCTTTCTCCGGCTCACAAAAATTCTACATGATCAACACTTATGAATTAAAAAAAAAAGAAAAATTGCTCGTTGACAAAGTATAAGGGTTTTTATCATTTAAAAAAAATTATAATTAAAAAAAACTTACATCAAAATATCTTCATTTTATGCTTATTTTTAATCATGAAAATTGCGTATTAAAAATATTTTTCTGACTTAATTCATTTTTTTCATTTTGTTAGTCAAAAAATATTATAATTTGATTGCTTATGATAAAAAAAAAGATTAATTAAACTACAACTGAAAATAAAAAAATTTTAACTGAAAAATGCTCTTTTAAAAATATTAGAATTACATCCCAAATTTTAAGTACTACATCATAAAAATTGCATTGCATTTGTAACCAATATATATATATGTATATTATTTAAGAAAAATTATGTTTAATTTTATAAAACTTGTTGTAAAGTATATTTGTAAATTCCTATTACCGAGTAAAAAAATATTTTTACATATTATTCTTTACCCAATAGTAATTTTGTTAATTTTTGCTAGATACGAATACGTCATAGAAAAAAAACTTATATCAAAATATCTATATCTTGTCCTTACTTGTAATCATGAAAATTGTGCATTAAACATAGTTTTCTGACTTAAAAAAAAAACGATTTTTTTTCATTTTGTTAATCAAAAAATATTATCCTTTGATTTCTTATGATAACAATAGATTAAGGAAACTATTACTGAAAATACAAAAATTTTAACTGAAAAATGCTCCTTTGAAAATATTAGAATTACATTCCAAATTTTAAGTATCACAGCATAAAAATTGCATTACATTTGAGACCAATCTATACATATAATAAAACAGTAGGACCCGGTGTGTCTGTACATTGAAGATAATTGACAAAAATGGAGTCAGGGCGATAAAAGAAAACCAATGAAACACAAAAAAAATTTTTTTGAATTTTTTGTCTGTCTGTCTGTCTGTCTGTTTGTTCGAGGTTATCTTCGTAACTACTGAATGGATTTTTATGCGGTTTTCACTAATGAAGAATGCACACTCCCGGGCAGTGTATAGGCATTGGAACTAAACATTGGCTGTCCAGTGTTAAGGTAACTACCTGAACAAGACAGATCCTGAAAGCACACCAGAGCCCATGATCAAATATGCAGACCTGGGCATTGTAGCCCATGATTCTTAATGGAGAATGGCATAACAAGTGAAACATTATACAACTGTTAGGTCTATTAATACACTAGCTCGATCCCAAATCTCAAATCATGGAATGGGAAGTATTTTTAACGTTTCAGTTATATTTTCCTAAATGAGTGTAAATTAAGTCTCCCAATTAAGTGTCATTTACCAAAATGTACGATGCTTTTCAAGTGACATATTCTAACTACCACACTATGGAAAAAGGTGTAAATCTATAAAAATACTTTTGTAAAATCTTCACACATCTGTATTAAATGTATTATTTGTAAAAAAAAAATTAGTAAACTTACAAATATTTTGCTTCACAGTGCAAATATATGTTGCCTGAATTTCTTTTGTTGTAAAGATATAAAAAGTTTTAGTTATCTTAGTTTTCTAACGAATTCTTAGTGACGTTATACATTCTTTTTTACAGTGCACATGCATGAAATATTCGAATTTGTTTATTTCTGTATACTAAAGGTTGTAACTAAAAATGTGCTGTCCAGTGTTAAGGTAACTACCTGAACATGACAGATGTTGAAAGCACACCAGGCCCCATGGTCAAGTATGCAGAGCTGGGCATTGTAGCCCATGATTCTTAATGGGCTATCTATACATATAATAAAACAGTAGGACCCGGTGTGTCTGTACATTGAAGATAATTGACAAAAATGGAGTCAGGGCGATAAAAGAAAACCAATGAAACACAAAAAAAATTTTTTTGAATTTTTTGTCTGTCTGTCTGTCTGTCTGTTTGTTCGAGGTTATCTTCGTAACTACTGAATGGATTTTTATGCGGTTTTCACTAATGAAGAATGCACACTCCCGGGCAGTGTATAGGCTTTGTTTCATCAAAATCGGACAACAGACAAAAAAGTAACAAAAAGAAACAAAAGAAACTATTAGGTGCGCTGCTCACGTTTTTTAGTACATAACGTTTTTTAGTACATATAAAATCCAATAGATGTCACTGTGCGATTTTAAAACGCGCTATCGTTATGTTTTCGCCAGTCTACTTAAGTATGAGAAAGTTTCAAGCTGGCTGTCGTTCCATGTGGTTTAGTCGGTAGAACGTCAGTGCGCCATACTGATGGCCCGGGTTCGATTCCCAGCATGGAATTTTTTTTCACTATGTTGGCATTAACGCCTATAAGCAATTAAAAGAATTTGAAATATTGTATTCAAGGCGAATTTTCTCTCTGGGAAAATTTCCTTGCATTAATATGTCAGTGTAATTTTTTTTTCGATTTAATTTTTTTTTTCGAAACTTTGTTTTTCTTAAAAAATTACAGTAAATATTTGATATTTCCCAACGTTTTTTGAATGATCGACTTGCTTTTTTTTTTTTTTAATGTATGTCTGAACCTTATCTAACTACTTCTTCAAGATTTCTTTAGATAAACCGACCAGCGTAGCGGGCGAAGGCCGCTAGTATATATATATTATTTAAGAGAAATTATTTTTAATTCTATAAAACTTGTTATAAATTAATTTGCAAATTCATATTACCGAGGAAAAAGAATATGTTTACATATTATTCATTACCCAATATTAATTTTGTGACTTTACAAATTATTTTCCTATTCAGAAGCTAATTTTGAATTATTCTGTGGCACACCAAAGAGCAAATTTTGAACGATTTTGAACTACTTCATTTCTCAAAGTAAATTGCATAAAAAGTAAAGTGAACTGCTAAAGTAATGCAAATTTACAAAAATGAATACAAGATTTCCTGTTCTCTACAAACTTCCAATGTTAATACGATATTATATATATCACTTATACTTTACTTAATTTAAGAATTGGTAAGAAATATTAATTTTATTTGGAATGCAAAGCTGGTAAAATGCATAAAAATGTGTACGATTTCTACAGTCTTATATTAAATCTCGATAGATGGCTTATGATTAAATTTATATCTGCTTATAATTGTATCTGCTTATGATTAACTTAATTCGGTTCGGAAAATAAAAATAGTGCTTAAATTTTATTTGGCATCTTATAAACCGAAATTCAACTTAGTAATAATATCGTATCTTTTTACAGTGTACCTAAAACAAAGCCGCTTTTCAGACTTTAAACTTGTCGTTGAACCAAACGCGTTTCGGAAGGAGATCGCAAAGCTGCAATGCCGCCTTTGTTCACACCTAGTTTTTCTAAATAAATTCTTAATTAACCTTTAAAATTACCAGTGGCGTAATGAGAGAGGCAAACAATGGAAGTTTGCCGTGAATGCCATAGTAATTATGCGATTAATTCTTTGCTGAATGACAGTTAATGTAAACTGATGTGCGCAACAGAAAAATGTGCTTTTCTTTAAAAATATGTGACTTAGTATAATCGCTATAGTTTTTCTGCAAGGTTTAACTTAACTTCTATTACTTCTAACTTTTCTTTAATTTTAATTATCAGTACGTTCGGAAATAGATGGGACAGGACATAATTTTGCTGTACATTTTTCCAGATATATCTGAAAATATAATACCTACAATTAAAAGAAATGTATTTTTGAGTTCAGTGTAACAAAAATTTTCACTCGATACCCCACATATTATACAAAGAAAAGGTTTTTATTAAGTTAACTTAATTAGCCCCTCTGCATTTTTTCTAAATATATTTCTGAATTGTTATTGATTATTTATTGATCTGAAAATATGTGGTTCAATATTTTTAATTACTCAGCCCAATTTGAATAACATAAATAATCCTTTTATAATAGTGTTAATGTAAGTTCTAGTATTGAATTTTTTAAGATTAGTAAAATTTTTACTGCTATTGAGCACTGTATCATACAAATATATATTAAAAGTTGTTAACCCGGCTTTAAAGGCCGATAACATGTCACTCATGTCATGATGTATGTCCAAATCGTCCGTGGGTTTAATGGTTATTATCTTTCATAATTACAGAATATTTTTATCGAAATTCATTAAAATAATGCATTAATATTTCTGCTACGATAGGTACCTGCAGCGCTTCTTAACCCCTTTGCTGAATGACCACTAAAATGCACTTTTCTCAAAAAGTATGTCACCTAGAGTAATCACCATAATTTTCTTGCAAGGTGTAACTTAACGTCCACTACCTCTAATTTTTCATAACTTTAGTTTTAGTAGATTCGCAAATAGAGGGGGGTTGGGAAGAGACATATTTCTACATTATTTTTGGCGATATCTCTGAAAATAAATTACCTAAAATTAAAAAAAATATTTTTTTGAGTTCAGTTTACGAAAGTTTTTACACGGCACCCAACACGATATACAAAGAAATGAGTTTTTTTTTTTCAAGTAATTTAATTAGTTCCTCTACCTCTAATTCCTACATGTGTTTGTGAATGTTTAATAATATGCAAATATGAGGACCATTATTCTTTATGACTTCCCTGATTTTCACCTTTCTAAGTTCCATAATTTACAAATAAAATGGCTATGACAGAGAGACACAAGTGTGATCTTATAACAGTTCCATTTTCATTTTTAAGTACGGGTCCCTAAAAACATTCATATTTTAATATTTTATTAAAAAATATAACTAATCTTTTACCTATTTCTTTTCTTTTTTGATAATATTATATGATTAAAATTCACGAAATGAGAGATTTTGCAAATATCTACAAAGACGTCATCATTTAGAATTTATTTATTGAAACATAATTTTTTTAATGAAATAAAAAGAATTATTATTTTATATACGTTATCGAGAAAATTCTAAAGTCAAAATATAGCTATTAAAACACTTTCTTTTAATAACGATTTATAAATCCTCCAAACTATCATGCCATTTTAATAATAAACGTTCCAAACTGAATATTAAAATCCTTAATTTAAAAATAAAATATTTAATCCCAAAACACTTAAGTATTTTAGTATTAAATTAATACCAATTTAAGTAATCTCAATAAATCTCTGGAGTATACGACAGAAAAAGAATTTACAGTTGGATAAAAACCAACATTCATACATGTGCTGTAATTCTGATTTCAGAATTTAAAATTCAGTTATTTATTAAATAAATGCAGATTATATTCACATAAATTGTGTTCGCCATGATAGCAAAATATTCTCTGAGCACTACTGTTTAAAGTGATACAGATGGAGCGTTTTATTCAGCTGGAATAACAAATACTATTTTTTTATAATATTAAAAATTAGAAAGAAATGAGTTTAATTTAATTTTTCAAGAGAATAAAATATTCAACATTTCTGCTAAGAAATATCTAATATTATGATAAAAAAAGATTTAACAATATAAATGTAATTTATAAGTCAATAAGTGTACAATTAGGTATAAACTGTTACAGATATTTGTATTGAAGTTTGATAATGAAAAGATTGATACGCGTGTTATTAATTTGTTGATTACAAACTCCTTGTTAGAGTTACTACTCCTTGAGGAGTTTTACTTAGATATTCAGAATTCACACCAGAAAATGTTGAATAATAATTATTTTTATATTATATGTGTAATTGCTATAATAATGTAAAGTAAAAAGCTCCATTTTAATTAATTTTCGGTGATGATAGGGGAGTTAATGAATTTTTTTTAGAAAGTCGTAAAAAACATTTTTTTCTAAAAAGGATAAAAAAAAATCCTTCTTTATGTTTTAGTTACTGAAAAATTTTGATGAAAAAAAAAAAAAAAAGAAAAAATATGCATCTTTTTAAAATTTGGGCTTAAATCTCAATTATTTAAACATCATTTAGTATTTTTTCAACATATTATACATACTGCAATATATTTAAAGAGCAAATATTAAGACTAACATAGAGTTTGATTCTTTACAAATATCTAGAAAGACGTCATCAATTAGAATTTATTTCTTGAAAGAAAAACTTTTTAATGATATAAAAAATATTACCATTTTATATAATTTATCAAAAAAATTTTAAAATGAAAATATAGTTATTAAAACATTTTCTTTAAATAACGATTTATAAATCCTCCAAACTATCATGCCATTTTAATAATAAACGTACCAAACTGAATATTAAAATCCTTAATTTAAAAATAAAATATTTAATCCCAAAACACTTAAGTATTTCATTATTAAATTAATAACAATTTAAGTTTTCTCGATAAATCTCTAGAGTATCCTACAGAAAAATAATTTACAGTTAGATAAAAACCAACATTCATACATGTGCTGTGATTCTGATTTCGAAATTTAAAATTCTGTTATGTATTAAGTAAATGCAGATTCAATTGACATAATTTATATTCATCATGATTAAAAATATTTTCTAAACGCGACTGTTTAAAGTGATACAAATGGAATGTTTTATTCAGCTGGAATGACAAATACCATATTTTTATATCATTAAAAAATTGAAAGAAATGAGATTAGTTTAATTTTTTAAGACCATAAAATATTCAAAATTTCTGTAAGAAAATGTATAATGTTTTGATAAGAAATGCTTCTATAATAATAAATCTAATTTATATGTCAGTAAGTGTTAGGATTCGGTATTAAGCTTTGAAGTACTACTTTGATAAGATTGCAGGAGCGATAACTTTCAATAACATTCAATTCGTGAATACCAAAATCTCATGAATAAATACTTCCACAGCAGTTTAAATAATATAGTCTTCGATTTAAAAAGACTATTTACAGTTTATTTACATACAAGAAATAAAATGTAATTACTTTCAAAAAAGAGAGTTCATTTATTACCGATAGATGTCGATTCAGAATTACATCTATAAAATAATAAATCGTCTGACAATAACAACAAAAAATACATGTGGCACTCGGGAACTGCCGCGGTAAAGCTATTGCATAGCATTCTTTTTTATCAACTTATGCAATTATAATTATTTATTTATTTTTTATTTATGCAGTTTTTTTTTTTTTTTTTTTTTTTTTTTTTTTTTTTTTTTTTTTTTTTGTCTTTGATATTAATTCAAGGTACACTTTTTGAGCGTGATGACCGATAACAATTTTTTTTCTTTTATTTAATAAATGAGAAGTTAATATCGTTTAAAATATTTTTATTATCTTACAATACATGTAGGTTAATCAGGAATTTTTATCATTGAAATTATACGTTTATGGTAGCTGAAATAAAAAACATAAGTTTGAGACCTGATATTCTCAAAACAAAATATCTGAAAAATACCGCGTCAATGTCAGCCGAAGTATACGGAAGGATGCCGTGCCGAAGTCTGCCAAACTGAAGCGACGTTAGCCGGAGTGTTAGGTTTTTTTTCTCGTTACGGAATTTCTAGATTCTTTCGTCGCGCTCAAAGCCCGCGATAAAAGCTATGCAATACCTTAATAAATTACCAAACACAATTTGGCAGCGCTACGAAAATTAGATCGCGAGTTATAAGCATTTTAAATTTTTCGACCCTCACCATGGGGGATCTCCTGTCACCAAAAATTAACACTGGCTCATAATAAGTTACCAAACAAAATTTGGCCGCGATACGAAAATTAAATTGCGAGTTATAAGCATTTTAATTGTTTTGACCCTCACCGTGAGAGGTCTCCTGTCACCAAAAATTAAAACTGTCTGATAATAAATTACCAAACAAAATATGGCCGCGCTACGAAAGTTAGACCGCGAGTTATAAGCATTTTAAATTTTTCGACCCTCACCGTGGGGAGGGCTCCTATTACCAAAAATTAACACTGTCTCATAATAAATTACCAAACAAAATTTGGCCGCGCTACGAAAATTAGATCGCGAATTATAAGCATTTTAATTTTTTCGACCCTGAACGTGGGGGGTCACCTGTCACCAAAAGTAACACTGTCTCATAATAAATTACCAAACAAAATTTGGCCGCGCTACGAAAATTAGATCGCGAGTTATAAGCATTTTAAATTTTTCGACCCTCACCGTGGGGGGGGAGGGTCTCCTGTCACCAAAAGTAACACTGTTTCATAATAAATTACCAAAGAAAATTTGGCCGCGCTACGAAAATTAGATCACGAGTTATAAGCAATTTAACTTTTTCGACCCTCACCGTGGGGGGGGGGGGGGTGTCTCCTGTCACCAAAAATTAACACTGTTTCATAATAAATCACCAAACAAAATTTGGCCGCGCTACGAAAATTAGATCGTGAGTTATAAGCATTTTAAATTTTTCTACCCTCAACGTGGGGGGTCACATGTCACCAAATGTAACACTGTCTCATAATAAATTACCAAACAAAATTTGGCCGCGCTACAAAAATTAGATCGCGAGTTATAAGCATTTTAAATTTTTCGATCCTCACCATTGGGTGGGTCTCCAATCACCAAAAGCTACATTATCCTACCTTGTTTTATCTTAAGACGATTATTTTCTATACACATTCTATCAGGAATTTTTATTATTGAAACTATAGATTTATAGTAACTGAAATAAGAAATATAAGTTTGAGACTTGATATCCTCTAAATATCTGAAAAATACCGCGTCAATATCTGCCGAAGTCTACCGAAGGATACCATGTCTAAGTCTGCCGAGCTGAAACGACGTTAGCCGAGTGTTAGGTTTTTTTTCGTTACGGATGTGTTGGGATATTTTTCGTTACGGAATTTTTGGATTCGGTCGCCGCGCTCAAAGCCCGCGATAAAAGCTAAGCAATAGCTTAAAAGTTTTGTCGTCCCAGGAATCAAGTGACAAAATTGGCTGGCTAGGAGACAGTCTTAACATGTCATAGACATTTGTGTTGAAATTTGATGATGAAAAAAGAGGAACAGTGTTTTTCATTTTGTTGATTAAAAAATCCTTGACAAAAGTACTACACTTCGGGGAGTTTTACTTAAATATTTGCAAAATTATTACAGATTTACTAAAGATTACATATTACAGATTACTAGAGATACTGAAGATTTCACGACCCCTGATTTAGCGATCTCTCACGATTTAACGACTATTGGATGAGGTGCCGACTATTTTTCAATACCTACAATGTATTTCCTCGCTCGTTTTAACGACCCGAAAATAAGCTGAATATTGATTTAGTGACTTTTTGTTATCCTCCAGGTATTAAAAATTTAGAAACTGTAAAGATATTTTTTTTCTAACAAATTTTACATGCATTTTACAGCGTCAAATGTTACTCAATGTTTTAAAAAGGTACTTAAGAACCTAGTCAATGGTATTCCAATTTATTTAGAAGTAAAGAAAATTCATAGAACGAATTCTTAGTGGCTATTCATACAGCAAATTATGCTCAGCAAACGGTTTCTCGGGATCAGTTTTATTGTTCCATCCCGACAGATATCTAAATAATCGAGCCTCTGAACCATAAACTGCTGCCCAGGGATTGAAAAAACAGAACATCGCAACTGAAGATCCCAATTCTCTAACATGAAAGCTCTATGAAAACATGTTGCATGGCCGGAAAATCTCACATTTGAGTGTTATGTTGACATTGACGATAAGTTTAAATTTGAGAAAACATTTTAAAAATATGATTTAATCTACAGCCATTTCAATCCTGATTCGACATTCCAAATAAATCTTTCGACAAGATAATTGACGATGTTTTATATATACCTCCTGCATAAACAAAACAGAAGATGTCATCATATTGTATGGAACATTTACAGTAGCGGCTCGTCTGGTGTGCTGCATCGATTTATTCACACCACTAAAGTTCTATAATGATTTCAGTTTTATTTAATCAACAAAATTTGTTAAATAAAAAACATGAAAGATTCTGTTAAATTTTAGTGGTGTGAAAAATTTCATGCAGCACTCCCTGACGAGCCGCCACTGAACATTTACATTAAATTGTATGGAAGGAAAGGAAATTCTAACGACCACTTCTAGAAGTTTCCAACAACTATTTAAAGCAAATATATATATATATATAGCATGATTATTTTTAAAAAATGTTAATTTACCAGTCTAAGTCATTTTTTTTATTTTGTAATTTTTTTAAATTCTTGTGAATTATTCCTTAATTTTTAACCATTTTTTGAATCGAAAAATTTAGATATAATACTAAATATATATATTTTTTAATTGTTTAAATCATCAGTTTTTACTACATAAGAATACCAGATATTTTTGAAGTGCATTAAGATGAACCAACATCATCAACACTTGATTTAACGTCCTATTTGCCGAGGTCCCGAAGAAGGTAGTTAATTCGGGAGTTTACTGCATCAGTATGTAAAGTAAAAACTATCATTTTAACTTTCTTTTGAACAATCGGAAATTCAGAATAAAAAATCCGCCACGGAGCAGTGTTTACACTGCCCCGTGTATTTATTACATTAGTAGTATACCGACTATACTTTGGCCGATTTAAAATTAATGATATGTGTATTCATAATTATTATAAAATAGTGATGTACCGAGTTGTACTTTTTGTCTACTATTCGGTCATTTACTACTCGGCCGAATACCGAGTAACTGAGTAAGAAAGAATCACCAATGTTCACATGAAGTGGACTTCGTGGTAACATCCCCAAATGTGGTAACATCCCCATATGTGGTAACATCCCCATGTGTGGGTTTATATATACATGAACATGCATTTTCTACACATAATTCTATTTTAAAAAATTCACTTTCAATTCAAATTTTGATGTATTGTGCACAGGGTTCGATTTAAGCGGTATCGCATCGCAATTTGCGATTCAATTTTAACTAAAATGCGATCCAAGAAATGCATTAAATCGCAATCATTGCGATGCATATTTCCCACACCCTTTGTTATGTCATGTACACTTAAAGTTAAAATTTAAAGATTTTTTACACGACATACGTTGTGTTTTCACTCTCCTCAAGTGTTTATTTAAAATGGAAGTACAGCGAGACGCCATTGTTAGGCGCAGTTTTCTTAGTAAACTTATGATTTGTTTCCGCCCTGACGCGGTGATTGATTACTGAATCACTGTTTACTTAAATGAAGGTTTCATTTTTTTTTTCTTTTCCGCTTTATGTTTTACTTAAAATTACAAAAATTGTATTTCTGAGTTTATGGCTTATTAAAAAATATTGACCCTCAAAACAAATATATTTTTTAAGAATTGGTACTGTGGTAAGTTGATACATATATTTAATTGACCTGTGGCGAAGGTAAATTGACCTATAAGTCATTCAAGAGCCAGCTTCTGATTTCCTAAGTAATTTATATTGGGTAGGTGAGTTATAATTTATTTTTATTCTTTGTATAATTTTATTTACTTTCATTTATGCTTTTGGTTAAATATTGCTTTAAAAAAAGGTAAATTTTCAAGATTTAAAAGTTAAGTTAGCTTTTTTTTTACTTGCTATACAAAAGTGTCTAACTGCTATTCAAAACTGACTTTGTATAGCAGTTGCTGCTATGCAACTTTCTTTTTCTAAATCGTCCCCTAATTGTGCAACTTTTAAAACCAATTTTTGTAAATTAAAAAAATATATCAGTAGCATTATTTAAAAAGTATGTAAAAGAAAAGCATTAATACAGAAAAAAATCAATTAACCAATATGAAATTAAAACTGTTTCTTTAACCCATCATTACTCATTCTGGTACCTAAAATCTGTTTTTCAAAAATGGTTATTGTTAACTATAACATTTTATTCCATACTGCAAAATGTTTCATATTTTATTAATGTACGTTATTTCTTTTCATATCAAAAAGTGTATTGGCTTTGCAGATTCTTTTTATTTTTCGTGTGTACAGCATACAAAGATCGATTGGTATTTTTGCACCATAATTTTTAATATAACAGATTTAATTATTAAAAACTCAGATGCATTTATTGTATTTGTTTCTAAAAAAATGTTTTTTTTTATCAAAATTCATGGTTTTTCTTTACATACTTAAAAAAAACTTATTTTCGCTGATATAAATATATAAATTAATTAAACACATACTGGACAACTGCACCATAAAATATAACTACTAAGAATGTATTTGTTAAAAACACATAACCTTGTTCAGTGGTACACAAAATCAAAAACTTTATTTGAACCTGTATAAGTAAAAATAAAATAAAATATAAAATCAACGTTTCGAGCTGTCTCCTATAGCCGTTTTCAGGAAAATATGGTGGTGAGATGATTGAACGTTCAGAAATGAATGCTTCTTGCGTTTGAGACAATTTTTCGAGCCTTGACCAATGATGTGAATGCAACCATGCACTATTGCCACTCAGTGAATATCAAAGAATATTTCCCATAAAATAAAATCGAAATGAATCAAAGTTTGAATATGTTGGCATCTATGCACGAGGAAAAACCTAAAATATCGCAAACAGATTTAAGATTTTACGGTGTTATGCCAGATTTTTGGGATGTTATAGGATAAATTATAGTTATAAAGTTTATTCTCAGGTGCAGTTGTTATACAAGCTCATATTAAAATTCTTGATTTTTTGTACCAATGAGCACGGTTATATGTATTTAGCAAATACATTCTTAGTAGTTATAAACTGATTAATTTTAATCTGCATTACTTTCTCATGGGGTTGGAGAGAGAGGGAAATGGTCCAAACTTTTTCTATATTTTGTATATTTATTTTTATATATAGAAAAAAATATCTTTTATGGTGTATTTATATTCTAATAACTTTTTACAGATCAATTATCTTTTGTTTTCAAGTATGCAAAAAAAAAAAAAAAAAAATAAAAAAATAAAAAAAATAAAAATAAAATTCTTACATGTATTGAATGAGTACTGAGTATTGCGTAAATTGCTCGAGTAGGCCGAGTAAAAACAGAGTAATCATTACAGCTCTGTTATAGACGTATAAAATTAAATTTTGTATCATTTATTTAAACAACCTTAACTCCATAGCACGTAAGAATTTATGTTAATAACCATTATACGTTTATTGATTAATATCTCGGGTTTTCCATAGAAAAGGTATTTCATTTCTCGTTAGATTCAAACTGATTTGCAAATATATTACTGCATTTAATACATATTTACATATTAAATATACGCCGATTCAATTCATATAATATAATTTCACCATGATTTCAATATATTCTCTTTAAAGTCAAGTCATAACGGAGCCTTTTATCGCAGTGTTATAACAAAGTTACGAATTTCATATTTTATTAAGAATTTAATATGAATATACAGTAATTTAAATTTGAATAACGTATAAAAGAACCTAGAAATTACATGGAATTTGTTATTAAATGTATTTTTAATATTACATTTTAAAATAATATTTTATTTATTTATTTATTTATGTATTTATTTATTTATTTATTATTATTATTATTATTTTGTTAAGAAAAAGGGAAAATTCACATATTATTCTTTGAAACATAAAAAAATGTCTTTGTAGAATTAAATTCAATTTACTTCAAATTAAATCTCTACTGCATTTTGAAAGAGAATTCGGGGTATAAAGTAGATAGTGCTATTTTATCTCGGAAAAATAAATTAGCAACAAACAACATAAATTCTTTTTTTCCACACTTTCTAACATAGATGAATAGCCGTTTATGAATTCGGTTTGTCTGTTCATCTGTCTACCCGTCTGTTAATCGAACTCGTGCGAATATAGTCCAACTGTGATGAAATTAATGTATGTTATTAGGGTGTACTATGCATGTTTGGTGTTGAAAATTAAGTGTGTAGTGTTCATTGTTCATTTACAGGGATACTGAAATGAATTCTTTTACATAAAACTCTGTGATGAAAATCGTTTGCGGTGTATTTTATGATGTTACAGCATTTTAAGCATATTGAAATTTACGTATATCACTGAAGTGAAACAAGTTTCTTGTTATAGAGCCTGGTGTGCATAGAATTTATCGTTTATCTACAGGGAAACACAATAGTATTTGGCTATAGAAGAAAATGAACAATAATTGAACTTTTGAAGCTTATGAACAAAAATTGCTGAAGTGTGTTTTCATTTGTGATATGCGTTTTTAAATTTAACTCCTGCTTTTCAAATGTTATTTGGCGTGTATAAATTGTATGGATCTCAGTAGCAGAACCATCGCGACACGGCGATATATTCGCGGACAAAGAAAATATCTTGCACACAAAAATTGTCTGCAAAAGCACTCTATTTGTCTCTGTTTCTTTCTGGCTATCTGTCACAAAGTTTGTACACAAAAACTATATAACTTTGTGTACTTACAACTGAATACCTCATGTCAAAGGGCGAATCATATCACTTTGAAAAAGTCTGTTATTTTAATTAAATGAATTTTAGCAATGTCATCCATCCATTTTTGCGATTTACATTTAAAAAGAGAACCTTAATTTTAACGTCATGCGTGTAGACATCATAACTTGGAGGTAATGCATCTCGCTAGTAAACAGAAGGTTCTTATTTCGAATCCCGCTGCTCGAAGCTGAAATTTTAATATGAAGATGGATTTATTTAAAAGAAATTTCGTATTTATTGTTAACTTAAGGGTTTATATGTATATTTTATTAATCATTGACATTCATGATATTTTTTGGAATTCAATTTCCTTTGTATTTTAAAAACTATTGGGATTTATGATTGTTTTAGTATTTTAAATTTTCTCTAAACAATTTTTATCGTTTTTAGAAATTTAAAATTTTATTTATTTCTCTCCTAACTTGTATTTAATTTCGGTTTTTCAAAAATTTTTGAATTTTGGATTTAATTAAATAATTTAGTTTGAATATTTTAAATTTAATTAAAATAAAAAACTTCCTTTAAAAATATTTCAAAATTAAACTTATTGGTCTACCATCAATGTAAGAATTTAATAATTATAAAACAACAATTTTAATTTATTAATTAAAGGGTATGTTGTAATTGAAAAAAATTAAACGAAATCCTCTGTGCGATCAGCGATCACACTTACCATTTGCTAATTATATTTTTTAAATTTTAGATTTATTTGTAATTTCTCTATTGTAAACAAAATATTGTTAAACAAGTTAGAAATTGCACGTGAAGCGTAGAAAATGAGGTGCGTTCATACGATAATGAAGTTTTATAAATATCACTCTCATATATCAATCTCATAAAATTTTAAATAGTTAATTACAATTAAAATGCGCAACAAACAATGTTCTCTCTATACTCATTATGTAATGGAATACTTTTGTGTGGCCTTGTAAATCATTAACAAAAGTTCTTTGCACAACAGATTATGCAAAATCTATATAATAGTATGTACTTTATGATGCATATCAATATTATTATGTTCGAATGAGTGTAATATTATTAAAATGCATTTGAAACTTTTTTTTTTTCATTGACTGTACTGTAACGGAGTACTTTTGATTGTCCCTGTATTTGATCTATGCATCCTATTTTTAAAAAAATTGAAACGACTTGACAAAATTATATAATAAGTATGTAATTTAAATTTCAAACGATTAAAAAGCATTTGCAACATTTTTCCCCCATTGACCGTAATGTAACGGAATACTTTTGATCGTCCCTGTAATTGATCTTTCGATCCGATTCTCATAAAATTTGAAATGACTCGACAAAATTATGTAATAATTATCTATTTTAAATTTCAAATATTCGGTTGAATAGTTTTTGCGTTGTTATATGCGGACAGACAGACAAACGGACAGACAGACAGACAGACGGACAGTCGGACGGACTGAACGACAACTATAGGTGCTACGTATTTACATAATTACGAACGCACCTAAAAAGAAACATACCATTTTTGTAATTTTTTTTCGAAAATTAGTCCATTAACATTCTCCATTCAATGAAAACTGATGTATGTGGTGCAATATTGATTGCAGTATCTAAATATTCAGTTACATATTAATTCAACGCCGATTCAATTTACATAATTCAATTTCGTTTATGATCTCAATATCATCTCTAAACTTGAATCTTTAAAGCCATAAAGCTCATTTTATTCCAATGGAATAGCATAATTATTGATTCAATATTTTATTTATAATTAGCAACAATTTGCAGTAATTTAATTTTACAGCTGTAAAGAATGTATCGAAGAATTACAGGAAATGGGTTACATAAAAATACCTTTATATTTTTAATTTTCATTCATTTAGAAATAATTATCAATGTTTCGAAAAAAAAGTTTAGAAAATTTAATTTTTTTTGACGTTTGTTCCATTCTATGTAAATCATATTCAAGTATTATTTTTCCAAACAGCTTCTTCAAAATTATTTTTGTTAAATTAAATTAAATAATTTACTTATCAAGGCACGACTGTATTGTGAAGGAGTTTTAAGAAAAAAGGATTATAATAGATGGGTGAAATATCAGTTGGAAAACATCTTAATTTTTAAATATTCAATATAATTCCACCCTTTCATAATAAAATTAAAACCTACATTAATCAAAAAATGAAATTTCATGAATATAAATGAAAATATAAATGAAAGCTATAGAGATATTCATATCACAATACATATAAAAAAATAGCTATTGGCTGAAAACAGCGTTTGATTATTTGAAATTATCTAGAAAAATGCCTTCATGGAATCATAATGCTTATTAGAACAAAAACATTATGAGGAAATATACATTTAATATGAAGTTATTAAATATTTCGGATATAAATCTGAAAATTTCTGAACTATAGTATTATTATTGAAGCATTTTATTTATATTGTCACACATAAACCTATCAATTCATTATTATATTGTATGTATAATTTTAAATGCTAAATTTATGTAATATATATATATATATATATATATATATATATATATATATATATATATATATTAGAATTTCGAAACATGAAAAGTGTTTAAAAATCATGCTGATAACAATCTTACATTCTTCGGCGAATTTGTTGTATTTTCTTTGGAAAAGTGATTTATGATTACATGACAACTGATAGTCATATATGTGATGCAATACTGATTGCAGTATCTTATGTGCAGTTACATTTTTAAAAAAACGGATTAAGGGGAAAAATTTCTAAATCAAGTAAATTATAAATTAGCAAATAATTCTGATTAAATAATAATTAAAAAAATTATTAGCACTTAATATTAGTCATCTTACATTTGTCTCCCCATAATTGTTGCATTTTGTCGAAGAATCAATGCCCTCAATCCAATATATGTGTTTCATTGGTTCCAGTGGTCTTGTTACGTTTAACTTGTTAGCCAAAAGTTTTTGTTAAGTCTTGATTCATTAAGTTTTAAGTTTTCCATAGTTTTTTGTTAAATTCCAGCTTTTTAATCACAATTAATGAGTTAATAATATCAGTAGGTGAGCTCTTCTTAGTATCCCCCACACTCATCCTTAGTTAATTTATTAGCATATTTTCGTAACATCCTAATATTAGTTCAATTTTAAATATTAGTTGATTTAAACAACTGTTAATAGATTAAAGTAAAGAGCAATTATCATAATTTTGTTTTTAGTTAATCGATCAGATATTAATTTAAATTAGTTCATTTTTATAATCATAATCTACACATAAGGAAACTTAACTATTTTCAGACACGAAAATAGTTAAGTTAAATAGGTAGGTTAACTTTTAGGTTAAATAGTTCATAATATAATAGTAAAAGTATTGTTATTTATTTACTTATTTTTAAATTCTGTTTACTTTTTTTTTTTTTTTTTTTATACTGTCGCCTCTCTTTGTGTATGCACTGCTTGCACAAACTACTGGACTCACTGTAATAAAACAGCTCTCGGAACCACATTATACCTGGTGATGTATTGTAGAAAGGGAGGGGGTACATCCCCCCCCCTTCCTTCGCAATATTATGTTTGCCTTGTGTTTCGGCCGAAAATTAATTCACAGTGCAACTTGTCTATCTGCGGCACTACAGTCTTTTCTTTCTCTCCACCAATACTCAAAAAGTAACACATTTTCATTTGACAAGTCTGCATCAACAGTTACTCTTCAAAAACTCCACGCATTTCCAATTGGACTTAGACGCAGTGGTATAGTTAACAAAGCATCGAATTCGAAGCTGAAACATCGCAGGACCGACCGAGTCTTTTTTTTTCTTTCTAACCTTTAATCAGGTCCCTACCTACCGCGTTTCAATAGCTAAACGGTTCCATACCTGGTATCAAGGGCAGGACTGCTAAATTCCCACATGTATGTTTATGGCACCTGATGCCTGTAAAATCCGTCGTGGGTGCAAAGCGCTTTTTGTTACTATTGAATTATACCTCTGGAGGTGCCTTATGCCTGGTGAAGGAATCATCAACCTGATCAATTTTCTAAATTACGAGATCAACATAAATAACAGTGCGCAGGTGCCAAACAACGAGATAAAACGTATACAATTTAATTGCCGAAACGTTAGTGAAGGCTTACTTTGGAGGCACGAAATTTATTTGGTTTCCATCTGTCAGTCTGTCCATCTGTCTGTCTGTCTGTTCTGCCATAACTGCCGCAAAAAGCATCCGATTAACTTGAAATTAAATGAGTATCTTGGTAAAGTATCTGGATTTAGCTGCATAGTTTTTCGCTATATTTGGTTCATTCGTCAAATATGGAACATTTTATTTTCCACAATAATGCATTTCTACGGAAATTCAAGCGATATTTCTTCTTCTATTCGTTGAAAGGAAATAGCTCATATGATTGAAAGATTTAAAAGATAATTTATGGATGATGAATTTTTCCAATTAGAATCATACATTAGTGATATTATTTTGCAATTTCGTTTATATACTTGTTAGAGTTTTTAAATTCGGTGTATAATTTATAGAGAGATTTTACATATACGTTCCAATAATAAAAATATATCCTTTCATAAATTTATTTCTTGTAAATGTACGTATTTCTTTGCTTTAATTTTTGTTTCTGTGTTACCCATAGCAACGGAACTACACTTAAAAATATCATAAATCTGAAAGTATGTGTAATTCTTTGAAGTAAAATTAACGTAAATATAAATGAAATAATGTATTTGCGTCTTTATTTACACATGGAATTTTCGCCAGAAATAAAAACAGGCAATGTTCTATTTAGTTTGTTCAAATATATTTTTTTTAATAAATTAAAAAACTCATTAATTTTATACAGAATAAATTCATATTTTTCTATAAAATTTAACTTTTTCTATAAAAATCTAATCTTTCAATCTTTTTCTTACTGTTGCCAAGAAAATAAGATTTTGAAATAATAATTTATTCCAAACAGTTAATTTTGATTTGAAAGATTTTCTGTAAGAGGTAAATAAAATAAAAAATATACATGAATACACGAATCTTCATTATGGAAATAAAACGAAAATACGAAAACAAGGTGAATTTGACCTCATATATCAAAAATGAAACTAATATCATTTGCGATTGAAATAAGTGTGCCATGTCTTATGGTATTAATTCTGATTATTGAAAAACAATGTTACCAATGTTTCACGGTTTATCGTCTGCACACGGCTAAAAGAAATGTTTAATTTTTAATCGAAAATTTCAATAAGAAAAAAAATTGAAAATCAAATGGATAGTAAGTGATAATATTATGCTTCACAAAAATGATGTCATTGTATTAGGAAATAAATATTTTAATTTGTATAAACAAGGGCTGTTGCAGGTTTTCTTGACGCCTTTTTGAAGGTTTCCTGTTACTGGCCTTTTTTTAATTAAAATTCCCTTGTAAATGATATTTTATTTAAAATCCTTGATATTTCCTTGAGAGATGCTTTAAAAATCTCTACAAGTGTATTTCACGCATCAACACGCATCATTTTTTTATTTTACGAATAAATTTTCGTCTATTCCCATGTTTTACTTGGCACTTGTTTTTACATTCGTTATACTTTCTTTTGGCAATAGTTTATAATAATCGTCCCAAATTTTCACATTTTTATAACTGAGGTATGTCAAGGCCATATAAATATAAAATTCCGTAGTGTCACTGTTGAAATGTGATGAAGATTTGGTTAATTTTTTATGTTTTCAATTATGAAAAATGGAATGATATGTTTATTTTATGCATTTATCTTTTTTTTTTAATGTTACGGGAACGAAGTCACCGGTAGCAGCTTGTAGTCTGCGTAAAAACACTTTTATTTATTCAGATAACGAAAGATAAAGCAGCAGAGTCAGCTGAGGGAAGCAAAAGATTATTTAATCTTTGGTAATTTGATCTGAAACATTTGTTAGTGTTAAATGTGAACGGTGTTTATAACATTATGATTTTAATTTTAATTTAGATACTATTGCAAAGCTATCAGAAATGCTATTTCGTTGCACCAAATCACGTTTGCGGTTTAATTAATAGGCAGCGGACAGGATTATGAATAATCAGCTGTTGGCATTAAAAGTCTTCAAAAATACCTATTTTTAGGTGGTTTTAGTAAATTAGTTCTATCGAGTCGATTATTATGTATTTAGATAAGACTTTAGATATAAATATTATAGAGCGGCAATCAATTTTTTTTAACATTATGATTTTAATTTTAATTTGGATACTATTGGAAAGCTATCAGAAATGCTTTTTTGTTGCACCAAATCACGTTTGCGGTTTAATTAATAGGCAACGGACAGGATTATGAATAATCAGCTGTTGGCATTAAAAGTCTTCAAAAATACCTATTTTTAGGTGGTTTTAGTAAATTAGTTCTATCGAGTAGATTATTATGTATTTAGATAAGACTTTAGATATAAATATTATAGAGCGGCAATCAATTTTTTTTTTTCGGAAACAAAATCTGTAAAACCTTAGATGACTGAGTTTAGACTTACAAAAGTTCCTGATACATCAGATTTAGGTGTTTGTGGTCGGCAGACAAGTAGAAGCATGAGGATAATGAAAACTGTTCCTACCCTTAAAAATCAAAATGTAAAAAGAAATGCAAGATTTACGATAACCATTAGCACAATTAATAGAAAGTTACAAATATAAATTTAATGAGACTACGGGGTGTTCAGGGGGGGGGGCGAAGCCCTCTGAAGAAATCTACTATGTTATAATAAAAAAACAGAATTAGTAGATCATGAAATTTTCAGAATATCCTTACATAACTAAATTTTTAGTTTAACGTTTTTGACGTCTGAAAACTTCTTATTCTTACTTTATTCTTATAAATAATTACGTAATTTGAAAATTTTAAATTACAATTTGCAGAAAGTTGAATATTACCCAAAGTGTGTTTAAAAACAATGATGTGCAAAGCTGACGTTGAAGCTCCTGACAAGATGCAGATTTATCAGTTAATTTTCCAATTAATTTCCAACAGCGAAATTACGCTTGAAATTATCGAATATTTAATATGCGATTTATCACTTGTTAACTAAGCGTAAAAACCAACTAGGTGAAAAGTGTCCAAGCAGGGAACTGAACCAGGTGCACTTGGAGCGCTATTCCAAGTATTCGGGATTCGATCACCGTCTTGGACATTTTTCACCCTGTTGATTTCTACGATTAATTACCAAGTGATAAATCACGTATTAAATATTCAAGATATAAACATTAACAACATGTAAGTAACTGAGATAACACAGCTCACATCTGATCAGTAGACATTGTAGATAGGATGATAATCTAGGCGATGATGTCATTCGATCCGATATTAAGTATCAAATTGTTCAGATGATCTTCTTCCGATGAATAGGCCTCCACTATTGGGGTAGAAAAAACAGTAGAGGCGTGGTCATTGGTTAAAAATAAAGAAATATACTTCGAATGAATTTACCTAAAGTACAAAAAAATTGCGTGAAATATTTTGCTAAAAAATATGTTTTAATTACATAATTTTATTTATTTCTAAATAAATATCAATATTTTTAAAATAATATTTTGGGGAAAGTTTTATTTTTTGTTTTGTTTTTCTGTTCTTTATTTTAGCAATATTCTTCAAAACAATTTCTTCGAAACTATCTTTGTAAGTTAAATTAATTAATTATAAAGCCAGAATTGTATTTTGAAGAACTTATAAGGAACAAGGATTATAACAAACGGACCAAAGATCTCCACTCACAAAAAAAAAAAAAAAAAAAAAAAAAAATACATATGAAACATTAATATGAAAAATACCTGCTAAAATGCAGGTTTTATCTTTATATTACTGATGCTTCTACAATAAATGTATGAATTTTATAGATATATACTTTTTATTTTTGGAAAACATCTTAAATTTGAAGTATTGAAAGTAATTCGATCTTTTCACACTAAAACTTATATTCGTAAAAAAATGAAATGAGAATATATATATATAATACATATTAATTAATTTCACAATACATATAAAAAATAGCCATCGATTGAAAACTGCGTTAGATTAACTGGAATTAGGTATAAAAATACATTCATGGAATAATATATATAAGAACAAAAATATTATAAGAAATAAAACTTATTAAATATTTCGGAAATAAATTTGAAATTTTCTATTTCATAGTATCATTGTTAAAACGTTTTATTTAAATTGTCACATATAAAATTTTTATTCATTATTATATTATATGAATAACTTTAAATTCTAAATTTGTTTAATAAAATGACCTCTTTGAATTTCTAAACACGAAAAGTGTTTAACAATTATACTGGTACGAACTTTACATTTATCGATGAATTTCTCGAATTCTCTTAAGATTTGTGATTTAGTAAAAACTGATATCCACGTATGTGGTGCAAATACTGATTGTAGTATGTAGTATCCAATTGCATATTAAATGTACGCCGCCGATGCGATTTATGTAATTTAATTCCATTTTTAATCTCAATATATTCTTTGATCTTGACTCTTTACAGTCATTTCTTCACTTTTTATATTGATGCCACAACGCAATTACTAATTTTATAGTTTACTTAAAATTAGAAACAATTAATTTAATTTTACTACCGTATAATGTATCAAGAAATTGCGTGAAGTTTATTTACTAAAAAATACTTATATATTACTTCCTCTAAAATATTTCGAATATAATTTCAATATTAAAAAATTATGTTTTTAAAAATTCACATTTTCTTTTATTTGTTTGTAAAAAAAACCAAAAACCTAATAATAATAAAATTTAATCAACTATTTATACTTAAAAAAAGTTTTTAAAGTTATATTTTTAAAATTAAATTCAATTTATTACTTATTAAATCACGATTGTATTTTCAAGGAAATGTGGAGTTATAAGAGAGAATCGTTACAGGAGATGAAGCTCTATTCATAATATAATTCGTAACAAAAAAATCATATGAAGCATTAACGTAAATTTTTTAAAATGAAATGTAGCTTTTACCTTTACCTTTTTGTTATTGATGAATCTCCAATAAAAAAGATTGATTTTTATTTATTTTATTGCTTTATTTATTGTTACTTTTTATATTACTTTATTTATTTATTTTTGAAAACATCTTTACTTTAAAATATTCAAAATAATTCGATTCTTCTTGATAAAATTTTATTAAAAATTCAATATGTAATTGATAGTTTAATTGACCATAGCTCAGATTTCACGGAAGCGTCGGAAAAGTTTTTGGGGAAACGCAGTATAATATTAATGCCTTATAGAGACCATAATCTATACCTGCATTGTAAATAGGTAAAGTTAATTTATTTGTAGGGGTTAATCTCCGGAACTACCGAACTGATTTCAAAAGTAATGCTACCAAAATGATGGTGTTTGCCTTGAATCAAACATAGGCCATGTCTTATATTGGTGTCATTAACGAAAATGAGGTGCAAGAGCGAAAAACTCTCTAAAAATGCAATTTTTGTGTTACTGAAGGGCCCAAAAACCTAAAATTTGGCATGTTAATTACTTATAAGATATAATTTATCTCTAAAATCATTTCCTAAAAATTTTTAAAAGGGTAAAGATGCACGAAAAACGTTCTAAAAATTTTCTAAATTGCAATTTTTAAGCAATCTTGGGAAGTAAGGAACTGATTAAAAAAGTAATGGTGTCAAAATGATGATAACTCTTTCTCCACATACACTGTACCTTATGTCGATGTCACTGCCCCGAAGAGGTTGCAAAAGCAAAAAAACTTCTAAAAACGCGATTTTTGTGTTATTGAAAGGAGTAGATGCATTAAATTTGGCATGAAAGTTACTTACTTGTTATAAATGTCATCTAATATTATATGAATATATATATAGAAATTTACACAGTATGAAAATGCGCGAAAAGCGTTCTAAAAACGTACTAAATATCGATTTGTGAGCAATCTCAAAAAAATTTTAACGGCTATTTAACAGCTATAAATATATATATATATAATTTAAAAAAAACAATACATATAAAAAGTAGCCATTGTGTGAAGATAGTCTTTCATTATTTGGAATTATCTAGAAAAATATATTCGTGGAACAATGTATATTAGAACAAAAACATTATAAGAAATAAAACTTACTAAATATTTCGAATATAAATATGAAAATTTCTGAACCACAGTATCATTGTTATAACATTTTATTTAATTTATCACACATAACCATTTCAATTCATTATTATGTTATTTAAATAACTTTAATTATTAAATTTATTTAATAAAATGACATTTTTGAATTTTGAAACAGGAAATGTATTTAATAATTATATTAGTAACAACCTATAACAGCGAAAACTTTACAGTGAAATCAAACTCATTATATATTTTAGATATAAAAAATTAAAAATTCCCGAGTATTAGTAATATTCTAAGACAGTTATTTTAATAACTACAGAGTAGTAATAAAGAAACTTACCTCATATATGGATCCCTAGAAATTTGAGACATAGTTTTTAATGAATTTTCAGGGGATTGTGGTAAACAAGAACACGATTAAAGTTGCAGTGAAAGAACAAGAAATTATTGAATGCAAGCACTTACTTTTTCTCATCCCAAAATTCTCAGGGCATTGAGTTTGAAAGATATATGTAGCACGAAACAAACAATAGCAAAAGAGAGGTGAATAAATGAAAAAGGTTTTCAGAGAATACAAATTTGTCTCAAGTTTTCCACAGTTGACAGTTCGTGCATAGTATTTCATATTTTGTGCTTGTGCGTCTTACCTTTCTGCTGCTTTTTTACAATGATTGTTTGCAATGCTGTTGTTGGCAATAAAGATGTTCACACAAAAATGATTTATATAACTTTGTATTACCAAAGATTTGTATAGTGCAAAAATGAAATCTTCACAGGAAGTTATAATTGATGCATTCATGCTTGATAATTATGCAAAAAGCACAATTCTGTATTGCAAAACATCGATAGATTATTTTACACTCTAAATGTCTTGTGGTATACAAAATCACAGACACATGAAATTCTAACTTTTTCTTACTCAGTATAAAATATGAATTAAAAAGTTAATTTTTACAATAAAAACTTAACCTCTTCTTGAAGAGCTTCATGTATAAATGAAGTATAATTAAGTTGAAAAACTTGTTTTCCCTGCCATTAATTTCGAATAGAAGATTCTGTTTTATTTACTCAAATCATTTCTTCTATTAAATTAGGCGAAAATTTGTATACACAATTATCGGTGATAAAAGATTAAAAATTAAATTAAAAGGCTTCATAAGGGGTTAAATTGCAATCATATAATATAAATTTATCTGTTATTAAAATATTAAAAATTAAAAAAAAATCACATTACTTGTGATTAAATTTTTTAAAAGTATTTTTAAGTATTACAGATTTTATAAAATAAAAATGTAGCGGAATGTTCAAAAACAAACATTTGTCAACCCTTTTTTAATGACTGAATGAAAATTCCGACTTTCTTCTAAAATGTTTATAGTATAATTTTATTCCGACTTCAAATTGACGTTTCTTAACCGTACCAATTTTCTCCCAGTTCTCTAAAGTTGTAAATTCGGTTCTTAAGATTTTTCGAAATAAAATTTCTCTCTGTCAAAGTCAATTGCAGATGACTGATGCTTCAGGCGTATTCAAAAATCTCGTTTAGCATAACATATACGTTTTTACTGGAGTGTCGTACAGCATTTATCTTTGAGGACGCTCTTAATATTTAAATTTTGAACCATATAAAATGCTAGAGGTTAAAAATTCGCCGGATTTTATAAACTTTTTAAATTTGCAATCGCATAAGTGAACAAAAACCAGTCAAACTAAGTCAGAGGTTTTAAAGTGTACAATGATTTGCCTGAATATCTGCATAAGCGTATATCATTAGTTGTTTTATCTTTTCACAGCCATCCAACTCAGATTATTTAAAAATTCTAATAGAATTCGAATAGAATTCTTATAAAATGGAGTAAAATGTTCAAAAAACAAATAAGGTGTTCTGGTGTAATAACGCCAGGTTGGGTAATAACGCCAAGTGCTGATATTACGCGTAATTATGAAATATTTCGGTAAAGGGCACCTGTGGGCTCCGCTCAGAAAGGCTCTGAGTTATATAAAACACAAACAACAGCTTAAAGTTAATTTGTTCCATTTGTAGACCTTATCGCTTTTAGAAGCAACTAAAATTAACGCTTGATCCAAAATTTGTGAGTAAAGTTCTGTGATGTGAAGACTATGTATTTATCAGGAAATACTTCGTTTATTACATAAAATTGTAGTGCATTTCATGTACTTTCAGAATGTTGTAGAAGATTTTGGATATGTTCGCGAGATAGTTTGTAGTTTAAAATGTACTGCGCAACAAGTATGCCGGGGTAATAACGCCATTCCTTGGCGTTCCATGTATCCATTCTGTGTAATAGAATGCATACATAAAAACATAAATAATGATTTAGCTAAACACAAATAAAAACGTGCAATGTTTCTAATATTTCTATATAAACGATCCTTTTTAAGTAAAAAAAAAAAAAAAAAGCTAACAGTCTGATATTCTTTTGCCTCCCCCCCAATCCTTTTTTTTCTTACACTTTTAAAAAAATTAACTTTTTCTATCGTTTAGAATGCAATTTGTCAATTTCTAGGGCGGTAGAGTTTGTATTTTCAAAATTGGGCAATCTATATAGGATTATTCCATCTTATTTTATTGTATTGTTTGCATGGCGTTATTACCCACATAAGTGGGTAATGACGTCAAATAGCATTGGTCAAGAAATCATGCCATTACATTTTACGATTACATATCTATAAAATTATTTTTTATATATAGATAGCCAATGAGTTGCTGTATCAAAGCCCATATTTGTTTGAAAAATACAATGTAAAATTAAATTGTGAAAATTGGTAGAACCTTAACGTGGCGTTATTACCCCAGGACACTTTACTTGTTAAGTATTTTTAAATGGTTGCATGAAAACCCTGATTTTCTTTTAAAATTTTAATATTATAATTTTATTCCGACTTCAAACAGACATTCTTTAATCGTATCAAATTTCTCTCCGTTCTCCAAAGTTGTAAATTCGGTTCTTGAGATGTCTCGAAATAAAATTTCTCTCAATCAAAGTGAAATGCAGACGACTCATGCTTCAGCCGCATTCTGCAATCTTGTTTAGCATAAGATACGATTTAACTGGAATGCCGTACAACATTTATTTTCTCGAAAGCTCTTAATTTTAAAAATTTTGAGCAATTAAATTTTTGGACCATTTCAAAATGTTAGAGGTTAAACATTTCACGGTATATTATCGACTTTTTTACTTTCTTCTATCTTTACAAGTAGAAAGTATTGGATTCCTGAAAATTTTCGGAATCCGGTTTTTATCGGATTTACGCGTTTTAGGGGTCAAAGAATTTTCCAAACATGTTTTTACAAAATGAGTCTGTGAGTCTATCAGTCTATCAGTCTGCCTGTCTGTATGTAACAAAAATTTTGTGGGCGTTCTATCTCAAGAACTAATTCACGGAATTTCACAAAACTTTAAATTTTGTTGTAACTTGATATGAACTACATTTGATAAGTTTTTGGTATATATCGCTAGAAACGTGGTGCTGCTGTGCTGCATTATTTACAATTTCCATAATAGCCATACCTCAAGAACTAGTGCATGGATTTTCATCAAACTTCAGATTCAGTAATAAGTTGACATAAGTTGTTACTAACCAGATTTTGGTTTAAACCACCTAACAGGTGGCATTACTATGCTGCATCTTTCAGGAATTATTAACATGCATAAGACAGAAGAAAGTTTTGGGATTGATACATCTGACTTGTTTAACTTGCAATTGGATAATTAAATATGTTTTTAAAAAAAATTAAACACTCAATAATAAATTTTTCTTCTGCATATATGTTTTTAATCAGAAGCGCTATTTCCGACAACACTTATTAGATAAATAGAATCAGCTATCTAAAACGGAAAAGTATAGTTGTAAGAGTAGAATGACAAATGAAGGAAATTTCTCCCTGATGCAGGTTAGTGATGGAAACTGGAATTACTCCGAAGTTAAATAAGATGTGTTTAATTTAAACTTTTAGCATCTATGTTTCTATGATCGCCTTTTAAATAAACGATGAACTTTTAAAGTTCACATTTTATTTTTACGATTAAATCTTCGTGCAAACTTTTAATTTCGTCTTATGATTATATATACATAGATATATCTTTAATAATTTGAAATATAAGAAGATCCTTTTAAAGATAAAATTTATCTCTATTATTTACAACACAAAATGCTAATTTTAAATAGTGAAAACACAGAAATATTTCTAAAAACAGTTTTCAATATCAGCCAGCTTTGTTTTCGGTTTGCTTACATTTATAGTTTTACGTTTAATTTCAAACACGTTGTAAATCTCCTTAAAAAAGCGACTTATTTTCTTCTTCTGGTATCTTTTCCATTGTTTATGAAATAAATTTCCCACACGTTAAGTTTTTACTTTTAAACAACTTTAGACAATATATTTAATATTTCCCTTTATTATTATTATTATTTTAATCTAGTTTACTTTAATCTAGCTTGAAAAGATCAAATCAATCTTTCACCTGAAAATAAATCTTTACTTTTAAACACAGATCTTTATAATAGAAAACATAAACTTTTTCTTAGCAATAGAGTAATAAAGTTCATGTAGGTGTGATAGAAGAGGTATGTATACATAAAGTTTATTAATTTTGTATAAAGTAAACATAAATTTATTTTCATGAAAATCTTCTTTTAGTGCTTGAATGAAAAAGTAAAGAAAAATATAATAAATACACTCTTTGCATATATTTGTTTACACAGTTTTTTTTTTCTTTTTAATTTTAAGTCATTCTTTCCCGGTTGAATGAAAAAGCTAACTGAAAAACGTGATATAAGTTCCGGACTAAACAATGTCCCTAGATAAGAATGTTGCGATATTTTGTATGCATGAGCGAGAAAAATTGCAAGAATATATTTATGTGATAAAGATAAATATTATCTATCTAAAGTTTGGATCGCTTTTTAAAATAGTCTGCCTCACATAAGATGGCTTGTTCATCGAACAAATTTTATTTACATTTTTAAAGTTATGCGAAAAAAACTCTTACAGTTGTAATATATCAGTAATTTTCTTTTAGTGTTGTTATTTTTAACTTGAAAAATCAATAAAAATTTACCTCTTTGGGTTACCACTGCGAAGAAGCATTATATATTTTTGCTTTGGAACACATTTTACAATTTGCACGACAGATTAAAAAATATTTTTCATCAAATAAAGAAGGGGTATGGAAGACCATGAAAGTAGCAACTTACATTGTTAAACATAGGAGTTGATTCTAGTTTATAAAGAATATAATATTATTTTGCGTTTTTGTTTTATTTATGCAGTATGATAAAGTGTTGATATTTGTTCAATAATTAAACAATTTTTGGGGTAAACGGGGTTAGTGAAAAGAAAAAATAGGCAGCAATATTTTTTTAATTTTTAATTTTCTTTTTTACATTATATCTTATTTTATTTCTCTAGTAGTGAGTGAAAATTCTATTATGTTTTTCATAAGTACTACTAGCTTCTAACCTATTAAGAAGAAAGTATTGGATTCGAGAAAAATTTCGACTTCTAATTTTTTACGGATTTACACGTTTACGGATCAGATAGCGAAATTCTAAAATGGAGGGCGAAAATCAGAGTCACGTGAAATCCAGCCACCTCATTGATTGTGTTGTAACGGTGAGAATCACTAAGTTGTTTCATCTTTTGAAAGAAAGTGAGGGGGAAAAGAATTTTGAAGCGATTGTTACCGTCTGCTCTTATGTACAATAAACCATCTAAATTAACTCAATTAAGATATTTTTATGACATTTTTGAAAATGAGAATGAAAATTTTAGATTATAAGTTTTATAAAAAGTTATTATTGGGTGTTTATTTGTTTCATCATGTTTTAAGATATTTAACCATATTTTGGGTATATTATATGATATTGTATTTTTACATATTTGATTTACTTTAAGTATAATTTCTGTAGATTCTCTAATTATGGGTGTATGTAAAGGCTAATTTGTAACTATGCAATACTATACAATATGCCCATATATTGTTAAATATCTTAAAAAATTAAAAAAATAATTAAGCATCCAATAATATATTTTTCTCGACATATGTTTTTAATACGAAGAGCTGTTTATCAGAACACCTGTAGATAAAGAGACCCATTTCAAACGAAAAGGTAGAGCTGTAAAAGTAGAATGGCGGTTGAAGGAAATTTCTCCCAGTTGAAGGTTGGGAATGGAAGCAGACAGTATTCCAAAATGAGATGTGTATAATTTAAATTTTCAGCATCTAAGTTTCTATAATCGCCTTTTAATTGCCTAACAAATAACAAGTTTTTTTAACCGCATATTTGAAATATAAAGTTCAAGCAGAATTAGAGTAGAAGAGGCATATGCGTACATTGTTTTTTAGTTTTAAGTAAAATAAATGTAAATTTATTTTGTTAAAAGCTCTTTTTTGCACTCTTTCATGGAAAAATAATTTAAAGTCTTATAAAATGCATATTTTCCACATATTTTTTTGTACGATTTTTTTTAGCTTTAAAATTATTTTTTCTTCGTTGAAGTAGAGAGCTAATTGAACATGAACTGAAATTCATTCGTAAAGCATAGATGATGAAACACTTTCTAAGACATTAAAAATTCCCTAACAAAACTTCCGAATTTATTAAGGGAAATATGACGTCTAAATAAACAAATTGGAAATCTTATGATACATTTGAAAACCCAATTTTACCGATTATCATCAACAGTTGTGAAAATATCGAACTCTTTTGTGGAGCCTTCTGTATGATCGATAGACTTTCATATACAGTGGGTGATCGGATAAAGAACTGTTATTTTTTCGAACGGATCGATTAACGAACTCTTTTTTCGTGATATTTTTATGTTCTCTTAACCCTTTCCGGCACATTAGTCCCAATCCCAGGCACACATAATTTTAATTCCAAACTCGCAAATGGCACCAGGAATATTTTAATAAATATTTGCTTTTACAATGAAAGCTTAAATTAGTGAGTTCTTAATTTTTTCATTCGGCTCAGTTCTATTGCCAAACGATTAAAGAATAATATTTCCTTCAAACTAAAAAAAAAAATATTTACAGAGAACTATCACAAGCCTAATAAAAATTTATTGAGAATTTAAAAATTATGAATTAATCGGGAAATATTGAAATTAACGTGATAAAACTAATTTTACAAGTGGACGTTAAAAGAGAAAGAAAATATTAATTATAGAATTCATTAAAATGCGTGAACTGCAGTAAATGGAAAAAAATAATGCGAAATTAAAAAATTTTTCTTTTTTAGCAATAACAATTTCTTCACGTGGAGATCAAAAAGAGAAAAAGAATGCTAAATAATTCCTTAATATGCCTTAAACGCAGCAAGTAAAGAGACTACGTCATATTTAAAATGACCTAGTAATATTGCGAAGCAGTTATAATTTAAAAAATTAGATGAGACATTTACATTATATTTTCATGAGATCTTTTTTAATTCTAAGAATTTTTCTGAATTCTAAGACGACACAAATAATATTTCCTTTCAAACAACAAAAGAACATTCACCTGAATATTAAAAAGAGAAACAAAACTTCAGAGAAAACTACATCAGATTTAAATGATACATTTAAAATGCCTTGCTTAAAATTTTTTCTTACACTGCGGCTCAAAAAATATCAAGAGGTAACGTATCTGTGTACTTTACTATTTAAATGGTCTTGTTTCATCAAACGCATGCATAGCCAGTAGATATTTAGCAAACAGAAATTGATTTGACTATAAAATTCTCCCAATAAAAGGGAAATGAATGGAAACCTGTTAAAATACAGATCGCTACTTAATACATATATGTTTAATGTTTCGCAATTTTTTTAAAAGCCGGTCAAATTTGCGGGATTTTAGAATTTGTGGTGCCTTATAAGAAGTGATTTTTTTTAGTTGGTTTGCTGTTTCATAAGAAACATAAAATCATAATATAGGACATTTTTAGAAAGTTTTTTATTCACTTCATCTTTTAAATTTACAATTTTCTTTCGACTGTTCTTAGAAAGTATTTGCTTCATTTACATAATTATTATGCTAAATTTCAAAATGTTAGACACATCAGTTATACGAAAAGCGCAATTTAATTTTTTTCCTCTTGCCGCCCAATGTGATAGAATCATCAACATAAAATATAGTCTATATTGAACCTAAAGAGAACGTTGAGTTATTTAACCTAAAGCTTTTTTTAGAACGCTTTTCACGCTTTTTTACTATTTTTAAATTACGATTTTTTTTTTCGAAATTTTTCATGCAGAGCATTTTTTTCTTGTAAGTAATTACCATGCCAAATTTTAAATCACTTTTGAGATTTATCGCAAATCGGCATTTAAAACGATTTTAGAACGCTTTTTGTGGATTTTCATCCTTTTTAAATTTTGATTTTTTTAAAAGAAATGTTTTTAAATATAATTTATATGTAATAAGTATCATTTATATGTAATATGTAATGTTACTAAGACAATATCACATCATAAATAGTAAAAATATAAAATTCGAGAAGCGTAATAAAATATGTATGCAAATGTAAAATTTATTAATTTTTTATAAAATAAACATAAATTTATTTCAATGGAAATATTCTTTCCATGTTTCTGAGGAAAGATATATATATATATATATATACGTATATAATGTTCTCTATTCACATATTTGTTTGCACAAAGTTAGTTATTTTTCCTTGTTTTAACTTTTACGTCATTCTTTCCCGGTTGAACGACAAAGCTTATGAAAAACGTGATACAAGTTCCAGAATAAATAATGTCCCTAACTAACAATGTTGCCATATTTTGTATGCACCAGAGAGAAAAGCAGCAAATAGATTTAAAGAGTATGTATTTTAATACTAAACAATATATGATAAGGAATAAATATTATCTATCTTAGTTTTGCACCTCTTTTTAAAATATTCTTCCTCGCATAAAATTTGTTATATTGTTTATCAGGCAAATTTTATTTACTTCTTTTTAAACCTTGAAGAAAATGATTGTATAGAATGTAAGTTACATCACAAGCAATAACTGAGAGGAGTTTTATTTTTAAATATTTAATCATGACACATCATACCTGATACATGCCAATAAATGTTTAATATATTATCCTATGTAGAGATTTATACATAATGAAGCATATTTCGCGTCAAAAGCAATTAGGCACTTTTAATGACACAACTTACCACTACTCAATGTCCATCCTCAACTTGTTATTACATTTTGTTCTGTTCCTCCTTCCAAAAAAATGGAATAAATACCGCAGGTATTTTTTCAACTTCTGATGAGGCATAAAATAAAGGCAAGTCTAAATAACAAAATGATTTTATTACAAGAAGGGAAGTGCAGTCAAATTTACTTTTTGACATAATAAGCAGGAAAAAATTAGACATTTTTCATACAAGTGGACGACTTATCTAATACCGTTTTCTTAAAATTTGTACCAGTATCTTGAGAATAGGTATCCACGGTATCTTGGAGATTTTAGCGAGGATGGAAGCACTGTCCTCCCAGATCTGTTTGCAGCTTTCTCAAAATAAATGACAGTTGATCGGTGCCAAGTCGAGCACATGGCCCAACAGCTTTTTTCACAATTTAGATGGAAAGTGTTTGATCAACTGGTGTAACATCCATACCTGTCACACAGCGGTTTTCACCTTCTAGAGGAAGCAAAGTCTGGAGTACAGTGCTTCCTCGGGAACAATAATCTTCAAGACGCTGTGGAGACCCATCTCAACACGCTAGAAGCAACTTTCCATGAATACGTTATTGTAGAAGTCGCCCAGTGGTATGACAAAAGTCTCAATCTTCATAGTGACTATATCGAATAATAACCATGATTGTATTTGATTGCTATTCACACTTGCATTTATTTTATATCCGATTAGAGGTTAAACGCAAATACCGTTCCTACTTTTTTTAAAGTAAGATGCTTATATATTTCTGATATGTGTGTATATATATATATATATATATATATATATAGAGAGAGAGAGAGAGAGAGAGAGTGGCTATTAATTTCCAGGACTGATGTAACTATAAGAAAACAAAAAATCGCCAGAACACGGTAATGTTTGTATTTGGAAGATAATTTATCTGTGCAAGTAAATTGAATTCGTTGCCTTTCACTAGAAAATGGCTGACTTTGAAACACACATTGTAACGTAGTTGTTAATTTTTGTTATAAAAATCGATATAAAGGAGACGAAAATATTGAATTCTGCATCAAATTGTCCAAAACTGCTACAGAAACCTATGAAATGTTGAAACAGGTATATGGAGAGAAAGTATTATGACTTTTGAACGCTTTAACCTTTTTCTATACGTCCGCAAATGGTTCTAAGATCACCCGCACAACGATCAACCGCATTCCGTGCGCACGCCACAAACATTTGAGAATGTTCGTGTGATTTTGACTTCTGATCGTCAATTGATTATTCGAGTACTCGCCAATGAACTGCATATTTCCAAGAGGGAAAATGAAAGATTTGCTAAAGGAAACAAGATTTGAGGATGTGTGAGCCATCAAGAAAACGGTGATGCCCACATTAAACAGCATTCTAAAAGAAGTCTTGAAGAGAGGTTTTGAAAAGAGGTTATTGCCGAAATCTGAAATACGAACACAAAAGTGGACAGAAACATATTAATTGGATAGGGGAGAGTGGGGATGAATTGGACAATTTTTATATTTTTACTAATAACTTAAGCTGTATACAGTTGTTAATTAAAAAAATATTACTTAAAGAATACTTCAGCATTTAGCAACTTATTGACATACTAATTTCAATAAACAATTTTTTTTTTAATTTCTTATATTTTTTTAACATGCATGCATACAGTCCCATTCATCTGCATATTGGGGATGAAAGGGACAACTTTGGGGATGAATGGGACAGATAAAAAAATTATTCTAAACATATTTTATTTGAAAACTGAGTGATACATTTTATTTTACTACATACAGACTGAAGCTAATATCAAATGACAACAATCCTTTGGTTCTGGCAGTTCCCAGAGGTCTAGGCTTTGGTAGTTTCTTAACAATATCCTCCAGATTAACAAAATAAATTTCTGGTGGATCGGTATGATAAAATAAAGAATTATTATCCTTTTTTCTCAAGAATTCTACTTGAAGATTATCATTATTGTTCTTTAAAACCCTAGCAATGTAATGATAAATATTTTTTTTCACATATCTTTGTTGGTTGAAAGTCGTCTTCCATTATATTATCCAAGCTGCAAACTTGGTAGTCGATATCACTTGAAACCATGTTCAAATCAGTTTCATCTTCATAATGAAGTGATAAATTGTCATATTATACTATACGATCTTTTATCATATAGTGCATATTTATATGATAAAAGATCGAAACATGCAGGTCAGTTATTTAAAAAGCTCCATGCACGCCCATTTGCCCGCCTGAATTAAATGATTAAAAAAAAAGCAGAACTCATCGAAACGCAGAATTACACACTCCACCCCGCAAAACTGAAGATATACTTTTTCTATTCGGGAGGAGAAGTTCAAATTTAGACATTAGAACATCAAAACAAGTAGGTCGTATTTTAGAAACCATTTACTGAATAAAGTTAAAATCCAAATAGAAAACTAAATTAATATATTTCAATGAATTTTTCTAGTGAAAAGCATAAAAAACCCTATACACTGTAAAAAATTTCACTCATTTGCTACAGCGTCACTCCACCGCTTTTATAGAAAACGGTTACTTTACTGCGTTATGGAGCATTCTCATTGGTCATAATAGAGAAATTCTATAAAAGCTGTGGAGTGACGCTGCAGCAAATGGGTCAAATTTTTAACAGTGTAGCACTATCGAAATAATCGCCATGGGTGATTTTTAGGAAACGCTGTTCTTGCAAAAGACGAGGAAGTTGACGTCAAAAATTCTGCCCAATCAGTTTCGATTTGGGAAAAATCCCGTTGGAAAAGCCGAAATATGTATCGATTTAATATGCTCGATTACACCGTGACAGAGAAATTCGCTAGATGGAGTTTCGTTGTATAGAGATTCGACTGTATTTATGAAAATAGGCTATTTACTACACCTTTACGAATCCTTCTGCATTTTGTATATTTTCATCCTTTCTTTATAAAGAAAAAAGCAGCAACACAGACAATCACCTCGTTGAGTTGGAGGCTGAAATTCTAAAATTAGTTGTTGTTCTTGTTGTTGTTGCATAGATCCCTCATGGGTCCGATGAGCAGCTTTATATTTCTTAACAGTTGTCTTAATCCGCAAACACCAACCAAAAAACCAACACCTAATAAACTCACCTAAACACCGACCTCAAATGTCAAAACTCAACTAACTACTATACACACTCCGAGACCACCAAGAAGAGTTAAACCAAGGAGTTGACGTCTAGTATCCCAAAAGCCAACAGCCCTCCAAAAAAAATTCAACCTCCAGACACAGAAACCACCAAGCATAAAGAACCACTACCTATTCCTACTAAACCAACTAGGACAATGAATATAGATCTCCTCCAAGAAATTAGAACGCCATTTAAGAGAAGCACCACCATTTTTACCTGCTACCTCAAAAATCTCCACATACGAAACATTCCTCGACAGTTGTAACTTCTTATATAACTTTTCACGAATTCCTGTAAGCTTTTTACACCGTAAAACTAAATGCTCTTCCGTCTGATCCTCCTCAGGACATAAGTAAAATAGTAGTATAAATCGTAATCGTTTCTGCCAAGTTGTATCTCGGTGGAAAATACCTGAAAAACCAATTTTAGCGGTTGACTCGTTGGTGTATCATCGTGTTTTTTTTATCCCAGTCTTCACCTTCGGGTGCAGGAAAACACAATGGTAAAACTAGGAGGACAAACCCTTAAAATTGGGTTTTCACGAAGTTAGTGCTTTCCACCAAGATATGACTTATTGCGGCCCATTGCGTTTTATTATGCGAATCAAGTTTTAACTAATTATGGAATTACATCCGTGAACTCGATGAGGTGATTATCTGTGCTGCCGCTCCCCGGTCTAATGGATTTATACAAATAAAAACATTTGTCACATCAACGGTAGTTAGGCAGAATTAATGACGCTGCTTACACCTATTCGACATTATTCCTATGCTACTAATTGCAATTAATCTTGAAAAAGAAAGAAAGAAAAACGATAATTTTGGTTTAAACAGGGAGTCATTCTTTATTCGCTGAACTGGAAAGCTAAATGCAAAACATCCCAGAATAAATAATATCTCTATCGAAAAATATCTTTTGTATGCATAAATGAAAAAAATAGTAAATATATTCAATATCTCAGCATATATCTTATTGCTGTAAAATATGTTTTCTTTTAACCTTTTTTAAAAAGAATTACAAATAAATATAAGTACATTTAGAATGATATTATATTCAGTTTCATTTAAAAAAATGTTACAGCCCACATTTTCAATTTATTTATTATACGAATTTAAAGAGGAAGGTCTTTTATCTATATATATATTTTAATCTTATTAGGATTTTTGTTTATTTCGGCGTATTTATGACTTGCTGCGGCTGACATTTTAAGAAATATTACATATTTTCCATATTTATGACATCGTCTTAAAGATTTGATTACGTAAATGTGAAATGTAATATATTTTCGTAATATTTAAATTCTTCTGCTGAAATTCCTCCTCTTTCATATGCAGTGAAATGCAAATTTAAATAATTTAAATTTAGTATTGGGATGAAAAAAAGCAAAGCGTTCATTCTAGTTTAATGTTTTACTAGAACACATATCCGAGAAAAGTTATAATGACGTTTTAAGTACGTTTGAAATACAGCGCGCCAACCAAAGTCGTGTCAACCAAAATTGATTGCAGAATTGCAGTAATTATAGAGAGTAATATGCTTTCTAGATATGGTGAAATATGTGTGCTTACACGACAAAAAAGTCTACAGAGTCATCTAGCGGCAAACTAAGGCGTAAGAATCGTATCTCGAAAACGGTAGGCCATATGTGAGAAATAAAGTTGGACACAAAATTTACGAGCATGTTAAATTTAATGTGGAATGGTATCTTACATTTAGTAACAACCCTAAATGTAAGTTGTAATAATATAATCTCTGAAATGTAAGTTTTATATATCTGAAGCAGAAGGATACGCTTGACATGATAAAAACTATGTTTTTTATTTAAAACATTAAACTGTGTACAGAACAATAAGAATACAACAAATAATATTCATGCGCAATAAATAATATTCATGGTGCAGGCTATATTTCCAACTTAGCATATCAATAGTCATCCTATGTAGAATAACAATGTGGGAGAATTAATAGTTTATTCAAAATACAAATTTGTAAAATAACACATAATTAAGTAAAATATTAAACAGCAATTAGAAAATAACATGCAAACATAAATAACGTTAATAATAAATAAATACATGAAAAAAATTAAAAATACGTGAGAAAAATATATAAATTATATATTACAATATGAGAAATATTTGCATTTGCATGTGTGCAAATGTTATCTCAAAAACAGGTCGAATGGCTATTTAACAAAATTTTGTATTTCACCATTTTCGGGCACGAGAAAACTATTGGAATAGGACAGTTGTCCAAGAAAATTCGACTTGTGGGTCATTTTCGATCACACCAACTTAGAATCAAACTAATTATATCAGAAAAATGGCTCAGTCCATTTTAACTAAATTTTGTATCCTACCATTTTCTGGTACGAAAAAACCATTGGGCTAAGTTACATGTTCGCCAAATTTTGATTAGTTGGTATTATTTGGGTCATTATGGGTCAAAACAATTTTTTCTTAAAAAGTGCTTTAAAGATTTTGATTAAATTTTCTATTCTAAAGTTTTTAATTACGTGAAGACCATTGGGCTAAATCACATGTTCGAGAAAATTCAATAAGTGGGTCATTTATGGGTCAAAGTGGGTCAGCTTAATTTTATCTAGAAAACAGCTCTAACGATTTTGACAAAATTTTGTATTCTATTGTTTTCAGGCATATGAATACTATTGGACCAGGTCGCATGTTCAAGAACTTCAATTAAGTGGTTATATTGCGTCACAATTGATAATAATCAACATAAATCTATCTAACAAACAGGTCAAATGATTTTAACAAAATTTCTTATTTTACCATTAATGAGTCGGTTCAAGTCATTACGGTTCAAACAAATTTTATCTAAAAACGGGGTCTAAGGAATTTGATTAAATTCCTTAATTTAATTAACTCGAGAAGACTATTGGGTTAGGTCGCGTGTTCGAGAAAATTTAGTGTGTTGCTTTGGTCATTATGCGTCCAGGTCAAGCTAAATGTAACTGAAAAATGGCCCAAACTATTTAGAATAAATTTTGTATCGACCGTTTTTAATTACCAAAAGACCATTGAGCTAAATTACATGTTCGGACAAATTTGATTACTGGATCATTTTGAGTATAAACGGGTCAGGGTCACAAAGTCGAGGAGTTGGCGACATCAAAAAGGTTAGCAATATTTGACAAAATTTTGCAAAATTTGGCTGAAAAATTGACTTTCAAGATTACGAATGCCAAAACGTATATTTGGCGCCTAATGAAAGGATGTTGCTAAATTTTGCTATGTTACGGGAAAAAAATATTTTCGCAATAAGACGAAATTTTTTAGACATTCTTACTAGGAATCGAGATGCATGATTAAACCAATCACAGTTAAACGAAAAATGTGATTTTGATTGGTGTCCTTTCATTACAAATGTGTAAATAATGTAATGCAAACATGTACGTACATACGTAGTTTTCATACTAGTTGTTTCTGTAAATAATGCTTTTATAATTAACATGCTTTATACCAATAATACCAGAATAAAATGTAGCAATAATGTTTAATAACAATAATATGTCGAACTGATCACAAAGTTAATTTTGACAGAGCATAGCTTGACTGTACCCGCTAGTATATATGGGTGATTCTCAAAATAGGGGACAATTTCAAAAGTGAAATATAAAAAAAATTTCTGTTAGCAAAATTTCTGAAAAAAATAGGTGCTGTTAATATAGTATTAGGTATACTTTACATGTAGTCAGCAGAGCTAAATATTTAAAAATTAACTTCAAAAAATAATTAGTATTTTTTGAGCCATGCTAATGACAAAACAAATTGCATGGAATAAATGTATTAAGAAATTTTTATTTTCTTCCTGTTTAAATATTTTTTTCCATATTTATTAGCCTTCCTTTTCAGCAAATGGTTTCCATTTTTACATATATAAATATAAGGAGAATAAAAACATTACCAAAGAGCAAACTTTGTTTACATGAGCAACATTCTGACATTAACAATGTAAGAAGCTGTCTTAGTGATTTTCTGACAGATTTAATGCATATTTTAGGGATAATAAATGTAATACCTAAATTTATATGTAAAATTAAACTTTATAAAAGAAACAATATAAGCAATGGTTACATTTATGCACATAGGAGTCTTTAGCATGGACAGAAAAACCATGCTAATGACACTGATATTTGTCCATGCTAATGACAAATTTTAATTTAAATAAGATTATGAGCCATAATATAATCACAATGCAACAGTCCTTTCTGGGGCTTTTTAAAACACAAAAGTCCTATGTAAATAAGTAAAATAAAAATTTTAATTATAAAATAAACATGAAAATTATTATCCATTCTAATGACATACAATTGATGTACGCCCCTAATATTCAACTTCTATTCTTAAAATACAATACATGCTTCTATTTTCAGGCTGGGATAAAATGGCTACTTGTTGCCATGGAGAAACTTTATATTTTCAAACTACTGTCATATGTGAAAATGAAATTTTGATTAATAACCAGCTGTTATAGTATGACCTTTTTTTAAAAATAGAATATGGAGGACAAACTTTAATTCTTTTTTTATATACTATAATTTTATTTTTAAAAAGAAATTTATTGGATAAATCCTCTCCTTGATTAATTTAAAGAAAGAATAACATTTGTCTTATTTTATAAACATGATATTAACTCTTGAAAAAGCTAGTATATACAAGGCACCACTGCTGTGGACATCCATGCTAATGACATTTTGAACATTTATTCTGTTATTTTAAGGTGTTTTTAACTAAAAAGTGAGTAATTCTTGAGTGCAAATAATGAATAATATTATGGCAAACATATCTAAATATAAAAACATGACAGAAAACCTCTCAATTTTTTTTGTATGCCGAAAAACATAAATTGTCCCCTATTTTGAGAATCACCCATATATATGTTTATGCTACAGCCAAAATCTGAAATTGGCCAGTTCTAGAATTGGCAGTTTTAGAACTGGTCGGTCAATACCCGAACTGGCCAGCACCGTTTAAAAATGACTAGCCAATTCGCGAACTGGCCAGATGCCATTGACCAAATCGCGAATTATCCTGAAGTGAATTCCCCAATTCACGAAATAGATATACGCACTCCGCTTAATCCTTCCTAAGTTTAAAGTGTCTATGAATTCAAATAGTCTAGCCCTCTGCCTGCCCATGCTCTAACTCGAATAAAGGCTCGGGTTAGCTTGTAATTATTATCTTATTTGTTTTATCAATTAACTTCGGTATTGAAAGAGAATTGCGAACTATTTTTTGTTAATTTACTGGGATACACAAAAATATTTCGTTTCAATATAATCAATGAAAATCGTTTTTACTGTGCATTTTAATGTTGTTACATTATCTTAGTTATAATAAAATTGGTACCTATGCATCATTAAGATGTACGATCAAACAGTTATTTATTACAGTGTATGAAATATAGCAATTTCAGATTTTTTTACAGAGACATTAAGAAACAACTTCTGTCTCATGACGGCCCCATCTAAAGGGTAGTCTTAAATCCCCAGTTCGGATGTCGGCCAAAGCTTCCCGGCCAATTCGCGAATTGACGGCCAAAACTCGAAATACGCTATTCATTTCATGCATTTCCAGTTTTGGCGAGGAGAATTGGCCAGTTGTACAATTGGCCAGGCTCCGGGTTTTGGCTGTAACATACATATACATATATGTATGTATACTAGGTGTGTGTATGTGTATGCATATATTCTTCAGCCGCTGTGTCTCCTATAGTATACACATCTTTAAAAAAAATTGCGGATGTAAATACTGCTAAAAAAAAAGTAGCGTAAATAAAGTTTAACAGATAGCAGAACTAAACAAGATAGCAATTTGTTTCTTATAGCGCTTTTTCAGCGAGATATGTGTAATATTGGATTGGAGCAAAAATGTATAAAATTTACAAAAAACACAAACAATTTTTCGCAGCGTTAAGATATCATTTGTAGAGTCCAAGAGTAATAAAAAATATTAATATATTTATTTCCTTTTTCTATTTTCTTCTTTGCAATGTAAAAAGAAATAAAATAAAAATTCTACTATATACATTATATGTATATATTAAAAAAAAACTAATATTAAGTAATTAAAAAAACCTATATGGTAGGTGTAAACAAGTTTTAATAAGCTGCAGAGAGCATAATAGAATCATATTTTTCCATTAACAATAACTTCATGTTTATGACAAATGGCTAAATTTTGGAGAATGTCCAATAGCACTTCTGAATAATGCGCTTGCGCAGTATACTGACGAAGCTGCATTAAAAACCCGGTTGTAGGAACTTTAATCACGGCCTTTTTACAAAAGTAACACGCAATACAACAAAATGTATGATATTTATGAGAAATATAAAATTTTCTGCTTATTTCAAATATAAAAAACGCACATTTTAGTCGATATATTTTTAATGTTCTAATTTTTTTAACATTCTTAAGTGCTATATTATAATCTAACTGAGTAAATCTTTTTCAATTCGATGTTGTTAAGTTACAAATGGTTAATGACCAAATCAAGCTTTTTAGGTTGTTTTAACGAAATAAGCATGATGATGATGACAGTAGCGGCTCGTCAGGGGTTGCTGCTTTTTCACACCACAGAAAATGTACATTAATTTCAGTTTATTTTAATTAACAAAATTTGTCGAATAAATAATATAAAAGATTCTGTTTAATTTTAGTGGTAGAAAAAGCTGATTCAGCACTCACTGATGATGACTATGATAATAGAATCTTCTTCTTTAGAACATTGTCTGACTTGACTAAAATTATAAAACTGTAAAGCTTACCTCCCCAGCAGGATTAACCATTTAAATAATAAAACTTTGTTTTTGAATATATTTAAACAAATAGTAATAGCAATGTGCGAATGTTTAAACGAATTAAACCGATAAAGAAATTATAATGCACAATAAAATAAAAATTACATTGAAATTAGAAAAAATTTCAAATGCAAACATCATTAAAAAGTTTTATATGTGTTGTTTTTTCTTAATGTGAATTCAAGCACCAAGATTTTTTTTTCCAAATATATCTATTTATAGACAATTCAATCGCTGAGTTCGATCCCCGGGTTAGGCATTTTTCACACTGACGATTTCTACACATAGTTTGCAAATGATAAATCACGTATTAAATATTATATATCGCTTAAATTGTTTAGTGATGTTATGATTTTTGTATAATATTGCGTGTGACATTCTAAGAGAAGTTAAATGCATTATATACTTATGACTTTTTCTTAAAGATTTGATTATTTAATTGCAAAATATTTCTTTTCGTGATATTTAAATTACGTCAGTATATTTTCATTTCTTTTTATAAGCAATGAAACGGAAATTTAAATCAGCAAATTTTGCATTGGAACGAAAAAGTAAAGAATTTATTCTAATTTAATTTTATGCTGGAATAAATATTCAAGAAATGTTAAAATGATGGTTTAACTACTTTTGAAACATAGTTTCATAAATAAAAAATGATTTATTAAAATAAAAATATATTTTAGATATAAAGTATATTTAGGAAATAAAATTAAATTTAACATAACGAAATTTATATAAGTTTCTTTAAAATAATACAAATACTTTATCTGATTTGTGAAAATACAGGAGTAGGAAATTCATTGACAGAAAACATAGCAATATTTATAGACTTAGAGGCAGCTGAAATTCCAGTATAAGACGAAACTTTAATTGCACATTAAAGTGCAACTTATCTGCCATGTTAAAATCCATAATAATATTAATGATTTTTAGGGGGGAGGCTATTTTATCCCCTTAATTGCAGACTCCTTTAGTGTAGACTATTTGTCTGTATTAACCTCTTCAGTTTTCATGTCGCCTGGAGGCGATACTATGAAATATCTTACAAATTAATTTAAATATTTCTAGAAATGTTAAATTTACATCAAGACTTTTTTTAAAATGTGTGCATATTAGAAGCATTGACATATATACTGATGCATATGGAGATACTTTGTAATAATTTTAAACTGGTTTTGTAGTGCCTGGTAAATCTTGTCTAAGGACTGGGGAGGTTAAGGCATGCTTCATTATCATGATTTTCAGGAAAATCTGTGTCTTTGCCGTCATCAATGGATCTAACAATGTCGAGTTTCCAAGGCACCGGCTTTTTGCACACCAGTATAATTTTAGAGAAAATATTGTTCTTTTGTATCCTTAGAATCTTCCAATTCAGTAAAACAACATTTTCTCCATTAAAATACCGGTATCCAAAAAAGCTGGAGACTTGGCAACTCTAATCAAAAGGAATTTTCGTCTTAGCCTGTAGAGCTAGATATACGTCTTCATTGCAAATTATTCTTCTCAGCAGCTTTTTCTTTACTTTGGCAATATTTGGAATGTTAGTCAGATTATTGCACCTTTATATTTCCTCTTTAATAAAAAATAAAAAAATTAAATTGAAAAGAAAAAGATCTAAAATGAGGGGCGCAATGAAATGGAGAAATAATGGTTCGGTGAGATGATCAACTTGAGAAGCTGAATGTGGAAAAGATAAACATGTCTTCATATATCAGAAACATGTGTTGCCGGCATTGGGGTTGGAGCAAGTAAAATTAAAACTGTGAAAATTTAAGACTGGGTCTATATGGGTTGACATGCATGGAACTTCTGTTGCTGTCAGTGCTTTCCTTATTTTCGAAAGAATTTTCTGTCACAGCTAAAACACAGAAAATGTGATTGGGGAAGATGTGTGGGTTCATGGAACAGATTCCATTTTTCAAAAATTATTTTACCTATAACCACTATATTGTATATACAGAGGTATTATTCGAGTTCACATGGTTTTTAAAATTGTTGCATCTATAGAAAATAATATACAGTTTATAATAATTTCCGTGCGGATTTTAGATACATCCTTATATTATGTTGACCACGAACTTTTTTTTTAATTTAAAAGTGGGTCACGTATTAATATAGGTTATGAATCGCTGATCTAGGTATTTCCAAAAGTTTGGTGATTTAAACTTCAAAGCTGTCAACATTTACACTTTTTTCTTACCATCAAAATTGTATAGGAATATTTATTTGCATCGTTTAATAGCAGGAATCGGCATTTATGTACAAAAATTTACTATTAAATTTTATCGATAAGAAAGCATTTCTCATTTAGCTTCATATCAATATAAAACAAACCAATCTTTTTTTAAATGTTTATAATTAAAAAGCATTTTAGAGTGTGGATTTTGACTATTTGTCGCTTTTCGTAAAAATGAGAAAATTTACCATACTTATTTGCAGAATTTATTCTAGAATGCTATAATTTGTGACAAATGTTAAACAACGGCACAAAAAATGTTTCCTCTCAAAAATTTTTTTTAAAAAAGTCATATTCTAGGCGGATGACAGTACAATACTGTTTTTCACTTTCATAAATAAACTGATAAATAAAATTACTAAATATCAGTAGAAAAATTCATGAAAGTACTAAAAATTATTTTATTCCTCGTATTTTATTAATTCTTACTCACATTTAAAGCTTGAATGAAGCCTTATATTGTCGGAAATAACTTTCAAATATGTTTAGAATTTTGCTTCATTATTATGCAGACCTTGTAAAAGAGATAGAGGTTAAAAAAAATAAATAAATAAATAAAAATAAAAAAAAGCTATTTTGAATATTCCATCTTTTTCAGAAGATTTATTTGATATTTAGTTATGAAACAAAATATTTTTATTGTTTTTATTTTCCTTCGTCGGTTTAAAACTATTTTTGTGTATCTATTTTGTATGTCATAAAAGAGAATATATGGAGTAAATAAACAAGTATGAGAAAGATATATTTATTATTCTGAATAAAACATTGTGATAATATTAACTTTTATTTAACTATATATAAAATCAATAAAATTGTTATAAATTTGTGTTCTTTTTACTAATTCTTGCCGTCTGTTTATCAGAGGATTGTTACTCTGAACGACGAAAAATTCGTTTATCATTATAGTTTATAATTTTTGAAGGTTTAAGTACAACAGTGCTTATTGGATGAAACTCGAGACAACATTAAGTAATTAACTACACTAAGTCTTAAGAGTCAAAAGTCACGCATATATTCACCAACTACTGCGACCCCGAGTTATACCAAAAACTTTAGTCGAACATTCAAACAGTATTAATCTTTAATACTTATTGGACGTCTCCCTAAGAAAGTCAGATCAAATATAAATTTCCTTTGATCGTTCGACAAAAGTTTTCTAGGTTGTGATAAGTGATAAATATGAGTGTAGGTGAACTAGAGGTGAAGCTCACCTTTGAGTTTTCGATTCCCTTGCGGCTTTTTGGAAGATCCGCGAAAGTGATTCCAAGGTGCACGGCAATTTCCTTAAGTAGAAGAGAATTAAAGTAATAGCGTCAGACTTTTTGGTTGTAAAAAAGAGTACGCGCAAGAGACCTTGCTCTTAATAACCGGAATGCCTGCTACAGAGGGGTGTAGGGGACTACAAGGCTCGTCCTGACGCATATGTAAAAGTATTAGGCGAACTTTAAATTGGGAGATAGTGGCTCCATTTTAGCCGAAGATTGTATTTAGCGACAAAATTGTTAATGGTAACATGTAGCATTAACAAACTTAACAATTAACAAAACATTTGTTAATAATAACAACGAATTTGTTAATGGACATGTGTCATTAATCTTCTCGCATAAAGCGAACTGATATATTCGTTCAATAAACTGTGGATTTCATTGCAACAGAAGCATTATTTAAATAATCATAATTATACAGATAAAATCCTGTTTTGTAAAATTAAATTTTGATTAATATTCTCAATCCTAAAGGTGCCTATTCATAACAAAAAAAAAAAAAATGATATCATGTTGGAAAAGCATATTTTTTTTTAAAATCTTTAATAAATTTCAGAGAAAAAAGAAAGTTACAATTTTGTCCTTTTGTTCGACGGATCCAAGGAGTTCTTTTTTTTATTTTTTGTTTAATTAAAAGTTTAGATTTTTAATCTCATTTAATTTTTGATATAATACTAGAACCGCTTGTTTGCTTCTATTAAGTATACTGAATGACAAAAGAACTGGTGAAATGGAGATTTTTCTCCTGAAAGAACTTGTTTATATCATTGGCTGAAAAAAGTCTTGCGTGGAGACCCTTTTTCAGCTCCGTTATAAAAGAAGTTCCCTAACCAGAATCGGATGATGACTTGGATATCATAGTTCCGAAAACCCCATCTAGATTAAACATTTGGCGAGTTCGTACAGACTATAGAGAATGTATTTTCATCTCCAGCTCTCCAGCTATTAATCTTTATAACTAAAATAATAAACTTTGTAAAAATCAACATAAAATAAAAACAATGCAGGACGCCTTTCGAGCTAAAAATACTAACAGCTCGTGATCAGTTGAAGCAAACACATGTATGTAAGAGTTGTAGGTTATAAATGAACTGAATGATAGCGGGTAAAGAAATTGCAAACAGTGCGACAGATAGTGTTATTTCGAAAGAGTATATGCCGAAGGCGAAACTGTTATAAAAATGATAGAAGACAAAACGGTGGAATAAAATGTTAATAAGAGAAGTAAATAAAATAAAAGGAGTAAAATAAAGAACTTTGATTATTTATCTATTTATTTAAAGTTAAAATAGACAAGACAAGAGGGAAAATAATTATAAAAGTAATTTCCACGCTGGAGAGAGGGTGGGAGATGGTGAGTGATCATTGACAAAGTTACCAACGTTTTTACAAAAAAAAAAAAAATCTTTTATAAAAATTTAAGTGATAGAGAGGCAGGGCAAAAAATAATTCTAACCATGGATAAATTGAAACAATGCTTGGAAGCCCAACAGTGAGAAGCAATCGAGGATTTAAAGATTTCTTGATTATCAACATACTTTTGATGCTTAATCTTTATTTAAAAATTGTTAAAACAAACGAATTTCTGTTTTTATGTACTTGCAAGTCCAATAAAAATGTGCCGAATACTACACATCTTGTTTACTGTGTATGTTCCCTACGACGTAAAATACAGGGCAGTTGAATTATTGTTATTTATAACTCCAGGACTGTCACTTTTAGATGATGTTAAGGTCGGTCTGTAAGAAAATCCGTATATAGTATATAATTAAGAATAAACTTTACGCAAGCAAGCGGAAAATATATTAATGTTAAGAGCAGTTGGAAAGCCTTCCTATAACTTTAAAGTAATGTAACGTTACTCAGAAATTACCAAAGATATTAACATTAAATTTTTATAATGCAGAATAGGAATATTTTCCAACAATCTGAAGTTAACATTATACACATATATTCTTTAGGTAATAATAACAAAAATTCTTAAATTACAAAAGCCGCTATTTTTTTTTTTTTTTTTTTTTTTTTTTTTGTTAAGAAATTTTTTTTACAAATCTGTAACAAACGTTCATTTCATCAAAAACGTTCATTTATCAAAAATACATGTACAATATTCTTCAAAATTACTAACAATAATATGTTTTTTCTTCTATAAAAAGATACATGGGTGTTCCAAAAAACATTCCCAGAAAAGTGAGTTTAAAGTTTATGCATCGTATGTATATGTGTGATTTAAATAAATTGTATTGCTTAAAAAATTTTAACTTTTCGTTGTCGTAGAAACAAAAGAAATATACAATTCAAAAGGGAAAAATGAAGTATTAAAAATAATGAAAACTAAAAAGAGTCTTTCCTTATTTTACGAATTCCTTTTCTGACTATCCTTAGAAAATCTGTAACACAAAAATTCCTGCACATTACAACAAGAATTTTTGAATCGAGATAATATAAAATAAAAATATATCTTCATTTATACATAAAGAATATATTTTCATTTATGCAACATGAATATATTTTCATTTAAACAGAAAGAATATATTTCAATTTGTATAACAAAAACATATTTTTACATTTTCCTTAAAAAGAAAAAATTAAAAAAAAATGCACAGATACATATGAACGGAGAAAAGTTTATACGAGCAAGGCATTGTTGCAAACTATTTGTGCCATTGATAAATTGGCTGATAAATAAGATTACAAAAATTCAGAACCATATATACATATATTATATATCATATAATGTAAAAAACTTTTTATTGGTATACTCTTTGTATTTTCGGTATTCTGTTAATCCCTACTTACATTTAAACTACGAATGAAACACTAAAATATCGAGAGTAGCTTGCGGAAAATATAATTTAGAATTTTTTTTAGTCTTCATTATTATGCAGAGCTTGTAAAAGATATAAAAAGGAGGAAGAACATTTTAAACTTTTTCAGCTTTTACTGGAAGTTTGCTGGATATTTGGTTACAGAGTAAAATGTTTTATTGTTTCAGTGTTTTGTATAGTGAGTTCAAAACCATTTTAGTATATGGGTTTTGTCTCTCATAAAAGAAAATATATTTCATAACATTTTAAAAAACACAAGGAGAGCAAAATATACTTACTTCAAGAAAACATTATAAAACATTGCATTGCGTAATAAAGTTGCACTTTTAATAAAAAGCACGTAAAACTGAGAAAAGTGTTCTGTATTGGAGTTAGTCGTACTACGCACGAATATCGGTTTTTTTCCCCAGATTATCAGAAATATTATATTTTTTAATCATAGAATTACTTGATTAATTTCATCGATGTAAATTAATATGTCCACAGAGTCTTTGATAAAAGTCTTCACAGACAGTTATAAAATATATTAAACTGCACAATATTTTTTAAGTAAAAGGAATAATACTGATAAAGTGAAAATTAATATGGCTATCAAAAGAATTTAATCATATTTAAAGTTTCGTATCACCATCTTCCTGAATTAGGAAAAAAAATAATAAATATAAAATGTAATGAATGTATGAAAAATTTATTTGTCTGAAAATATATTTCACTTTAACATGCGCTAAGCATTTTCAGATTAAAAGATATGGTCCAGAAAAGGTCTTCTACTTCAATTTTTCTATCCCCTGATTTCTCTGTTTACACAAAATGGATTATTTTCGTGTCCTTTTTCCTTAAAACAGTTTTGAATATAATTTGTATTTTCCAAAAGTAATAACCAGTCTTAGTTTCTAAAAGTAATTTATTAAATGAAAACGACGGTTTTTCAAAAGGTAAACAAAATATGGGCTACTTCATAATTTAACCAGCAATAAATTTAAAAAAAAAACTAATTTTATTCAAAAACCTGTTAAATTATTTTCTTGCATCCTTATGTAAACAAGTGAGTAAGTGTGATCACAGATCTTACAGAGGGTTTCACATAATATTCCTTTCAAAATTCTCTGTCTTTTAGTTAGTAAACCCAAACTGTTAATTTATAATTATCAAATCCTTACATAGATCGGGATGATATGGAACGTTGAGGATGGGGGGATAGAGGCAATGTAAAGAATAACATTATTGGTCACATCTCCTAGTTCAATAGGAAAAACTTTATGATTATTCGATCTATTACCACATTTTACCATATGCGGTTGTACGTTACTTTATTTTGCTGATAAGCTGATCAGCGACCAATATGGAATATAATTGGTGCCAAATATGGAAATGCATCAAGTTTCTCGGCTATGATAAGAATTCCAATATAAGCAGCATCCTTATAATTTTTATTTGGGAAACTATAAAAGATATTGACATTAAATCTTTTATACACATAACATGAATAGTTTCTAGAGTTAAAAATAATAATCTGAAGTTAACTTTGTAAACAGAGATTTTTTAGTGAATTTATAATAATAATATTAATAATAATAATAAAATTATTTTTAAATAACAAAGAATCTCTATTTTTTTCAAAGAAAATCTTTTTATAAATCTTTTTTTTTTTCATATATTTGTAAGAAAAAAATAATTGTAGACTTATCAGAGATATATGTAAAATATACAGCCAAAGTTACAAATAGTAATATGCTGTACCCTCTATAAAAAATCACATGGATGTTCAAAAACAAGTATTCTCAGAAAAGCGAGTTTAAAATTTATGTATGATATGCTAATGTATGATCTAATTAAACTAAATTACTGAAAAAATTACTTAAAAAACAAAAGTAAGGTACAATTCTCAGCGGGAAATGATGTATTAAAAACAATAAAAACTATAAAAAAGGTATTTTTTTACGAATTTCTTTTCACTCTTCTGACTATCCTTGAAAAACCGGTAACACAAAAATTCCTGGCAAAATGTAAATCGCAAGAAGAATTTCTGAAACGAGAAAATATACAATAAAAATATATCTTCATTTTTACAAAGATAATATATTTCACTTATGCAACATGAATATATTTCTTCTTAAACAATAAGAATATAGTTCCATTAGTACAATAACAACATATTTTTAAATTTTTCCTAAAAAACGTTTTTTTAATATTCGTAAAGAAACATGAATGGGGGACTCTTTATACGATCAAGGCAATGTTACAAACTATTTGTGCCATTGAGAAATGGACTAATAAATAAGATTACAAAACTTCAGTGCCATAACTTTTTTATTGTTATACTTTTTGTATTTTTTGTATGCTATTTATCCCAATTTATTTTTAAACCCCGGATGAAAAGTTAAACTTTGGAGAGTAACCTACAGAAAATATAGTTCTGAATTTTTTTTATTAATTTAGTCTTCATTATTATGCAGAGCTTGTAATAGAGATAGAAAATAAGAAAGGGGAATTTCAAACTTTTTCAGATTTTTCTGAAGATTTCGTGGATTTTTGGTTACAGAGAAAAACAAGCAAGGTCATGTTGCAATATGTTATTATTAACCGACTTCAAAAAACGAGAGGAGGTTATCAATTCAACTCGTATGTATATATTTTTTTAATATATGTTCACCGATTACTCCGAAACTATCAAACCGATTAATTTGGTTTTGGTGTTAAATAAAAGAGCTTGCTCTCGAATTGGTACCACTTCCATTTCATAGAAATTGGTTCAGTACTTTTTTAGTAATTAGACAAAAACTAATAAAATTAGTGATTTTTCGCTAATTAAAAGGGCTGAATAAGTTCGCTAAAGGGAGTGCAGTCAAGGATGGCCGAGCGGTCTAAAGCGCCTGATTTAAGCTCCAACTCTCGAAAGAGAGAATGGGTTCGAACCCCACTCCGGACATACATGTATACAATGATATTTTTTCGTATTATAATTTTTACATAAACATTTTACAAATTAAATACAAATTGTGGAATTAAGAATTTTTTTATGTAACCGTTAGCACAGAGTATCAAAGATTTTCTATCAACTCAATACTTTATCAGTGAAAGAGTACTAAAATAATAGACTTGCGAAAAGTAACATGACGTTGAATAACTTCGTGGAATCGTTTGAAGTCAGGAGATCCGAGCGGTCTTACTCACCTCATTTGGGCTTTGGTTCTCGAAAGAGAGCGTGGGTTCGAACCCCAATCCTGACGTAGGTGTATAATATAAAGTATTTTTTCCGTACTATATTTTTTTTAACCGAATTATAAAAAGGGGTGGAGGTTATCATCAATTCGATGCGTATCTGTTTTTTTTTATATATGTTCACTGATTACATCGAAATTATCCAACTGATTAAACTAGTATTTGTGTTAAATAAAAGAAGATACATTCGAATTGGTACCACTTCCATTTAATCGAAATTGTTTAAGTACTTTTTAGTAATTAGGCAAAAACTAATAAAATTAGTGATTTCTAGCAAATTAAAAGTAACATGGACGTTGAATAAATTTGCCGAACGGAATGCAGTCAGTATGGCCGAGCGGTCTAAAGCACCTGATTTAAACTCTGGTTTTCGTACGAAAGTGTGGGTTCGAACCCCGCCTGCCATACGTGTGTACAATAATATTTTCCGTGTTATAATTTTTAATCGATTTCAAAAAAAGAGGAAAAGTTTATCAAATCGACGCGTATGTATTTTTTATGGATGTTCACCGATTACTCCCAAACCATCCAACCGATTAATTTGGTTTTTGTGTTAAATGAAAGAGGCTATAGTCGAATTAGTACCACTTCCATTTCATTGAAATTGATTCAGTACTTTTTTAGTAATTAGACAAGAACTAATAAAATTAGTAATTTCTCGCAAATTGAATGAGTTGGACGTTGAATAAGCTCGCCGAATGGTGTGCATTCAGGATGACTGAGAGGTCTAAGGCGCCAGATATAAACTCTGGTCCTCGGAAGAGAGCGTGGGTTCGAACACTACCCTTGACATGTGTGTGTAATTTACTATATTTTTTTCCGTAGTTTATTTTTTATTAATCGACTTCAAAAAATCGCTAACTTTTCACTAAAAGGAGAAAAATAAACTTTTCTACCAAAAATTGAACCGACTTCAAAAACTACTGCAAAGTGAAAAATATTTTTTTTATATAATAGTCATAAGAAATTAAATTAAGAGCGTAGTATTTACCATGCGTATTATTATATTTATGTACATTAATTTGATTTTTTGGAGTCGGTGCCAGCCAAGCCAAGTTTAAGATTAAAATTAACTATCCAATGCAAATCGTAAATGAATTAAGTTATATTTTAAAACTAAATATTAAATCGTAAAAAAGAACTCATAGATACTTGGATGTGTGTCTATTGGAAAATTATATGTAACTTGGCTTGGCTGGCACCGACTCCAAAAAATAATATTAATGCACATAAATATAATAATACGCATGGTAAATACTACGCTCTAAATTTAATTTCTTATGACTATTATATATATATATATAAAAAATCACTTTGCAGTAGTTTTTGAAGTCGGTTCAATTTTTGGTAGAGAAGTTTTTGTTGATATATTATATGTATCATGTAATGTAAAAACTTTTTCATTATACTCTTTGTATTTTCGGTAATTTATTGATCGTTACTTATATTTAAAGCATGGATGAAACATTAAAATATTGTGTGTAGCTTACAGATAGATTTTTTTTTCTTTTTAGTCTTCATTATTATGCAGAGATAGAAAAGGAGCAAGACGCGTTTTAAACTTTTTCAGCTTTTACTAGAGATTTGTGTAATATTTGATTACACAGCAAAATGTTTAATTGTTACGATGTTTTGTCTAGTTAATTCAAAACCATTTCAATATATGGGTTTTGTCGCTTTTAAAAGATAATATATTTCGTAACATTTTTAAAAACAAACATCGAAAACACAATTCATTTACTTGAAGAAAACATTATAAAATAATACACTGCATGATAAATTTGCGCTTTTAATAAAAAGCACGTGAAACTGAAAATATTTGTTCAGTATTGGCGTTTCAATTTTGTTTTTGAGTACATGTTCTGTTCCCAGATTATCAGTAACATTATATTTCTTAAAATAGAAATACTGTTTTTGAGGTTTCCGTCGATGTTACTTAATTTGTTTATAGATTCTTTGATAGAGATCGTAACAGACAATTGTAAAATATATTGAACTGCAACTTAATTTTTTTACACATCATTTCATTTTGGAAATCATTTTGGAAAAGCGGAAATTAATATGAAAATCAAATACATTTGCCCAAACTTAATGTCTCATATCACTATCTTTTTCTATTAAGAAATAGAAATTAATAAATATAAATTGTAATAGGAGTAAAAAAAATTATTTGTATTAAAAATATTAAAAACTAAAAAAAGTCCCGTTTTACGAAATTATTTTCTAACTTCTGACTATCCTTAAAAAAACCTGTAACACAAAAATTTCCGTCAAATGCACATTATAACAAGAATTATTGAGATGAAATAATATACAATAAAACTATATCTTCTTTTATACAAAAATAATGTATTTTTATTTTATGTAACAAGAATGTTTCCATTTAAACAAAAGAAATATTTTTTCATTTGAACTACAACAACGTATTTTTACACTTAAAAAAATAATAATAACAATAACAACAACAACAACAACAATAATAATAATAATAAGAAGAAGAAGAAGAAGAATATCCGTAAAGAAACATGAATAAAGAAAAGTTTATACAAGCAAGGCAATGGTACAAACTGTTTGTGCCATTGATAAATTGATTGATAAAATAAGATTACAAAAATTCAGAACCATATACATATATAAATATCATATAATATAAAATATTTTTTTATTTTTGGTGTTCTTTGGATCCCCACATACATTTAAACCAAGAACAAAACATTAAAATATCCAAAGCAGCTTACAGAAAATATAGTTTAGATTTTTTTTTTCCTTCATCATTATTATTCAGAGCTTGCAAAAGAGATAGAAAAGGAAGAAGGTGCATTTTAAACTTTTTCAGCTTTTATTGGAGATTTTTCGGATATTTGGTTACAGAGCAAACTGTTTTGTTGTTTCAGTGTTTTGTCTAGTTAGTTCAAAAAACATTTTAGTATATGGGTTTTGTCTCTCATAAAAGAAAATATATTTCGTTACATTTTTAGAAAACAATCATGGAGAACACAATATATTTCCTTGAAGAAAACATCGTAAAAAATCTATTGCATGATAAAGTTGCACTTTTAATAACAAGCAAGTAAAACGGAGAAAAGTGTTCAGTGTTTACTTTTTTGTTTTTCTTGTGTGCATCTGTTTTGCCCCCAGATTATCAGAAATATTATATTTTTTTATCATGGAAATACTTGTCTTTGAGACTTACATCGATGTAAATTAATATGTTCAACAAAGAATCTTAGATAGAGATCTTAACAAACAATTGAAAAATATATTAAGTGGATCTGGTACAAATTTTAAAATAATTTTTATTTATTAAATTATAATTTTAAATTTTTTTGTGATGATTAAGCACATTATTTGTAAACAGAATCACATGATAAAACGTTTCATAATTTTTTTAAATTTAAAATTAAAAATTTATTTTATAAAATGAGGCACTTTAAATTGTTATAAATAAAAAAAATTAATATAATTTCTATTTTTTTACATTTAAATATACAGAAATATATATATATTTTAATTTTGATACAGCAGTTTTAAAAATGTTAATTAAAAAATAAAAATATTTAAAGTAAAACTTTAATAAACAAAAATTGACGAATTTCTTTTCTGACTATAGGGTAACATACCCAGTAATTGGCACATTAAGAATTTGTCGTTAAACTTACTTAAATTTTCATTACAAAGAAATAAGCTATTTACTTGGAAGTATTTTTAAATCAAAGAATGCATATCTGTGCATCTATTTTGCCCACTAAAAGCAAAAAAAATTGAAAAAGTATTTTTATAAAAATAAATTTATAAAAAGTTGCTGAAATCACCAGTAATTGGCACCTAGAGCACCAATGTATGACACCTTGTGATCCAGTAATTGGCATATGTTTATATTTTTAAAAAAAAACTTTACATTTTGCATTGGGTTTAATCGCTTTAAATTAATTTTCTGTAGATGAAGATGCCATATTTCAGGTTTTTGAGAGTAAGAAATTAGCGTATTAATCTGAAATGTGAACACTTTAAAACAATACAATATACTTACATTAATACCCAGTAATTGTCATGCTGTCCCCAGTAATTGTCATATGAAGCTTTAATGGATTCCAATTACTGATAAAATTTATATTTTCAAATAAAAACAAATGATAAACAAAATTAGTCTATAATTTTAAAAGTACTTCCAAAATAAATGATTTAATCTCAAATTCCTTGCGAATTCCTTGTAATTGGAATAAGTGCCAATTACTCGGAACTAGCAAAATTGAAGCACCATTAATTGGCAACTACCATTAATTCAGAAATCCAAATATTTGTGTCGAAAATACTTTTACATAATTAAAGTAACCCTTTTTAACTAAACAAAACTGTTGTCAATCAAAATTAAAAATATATTATAAATCAGATAATAATGAATTGAAAAGCATGCCTTCCTTAAGCCAAAGAACAAGAATTTGCAACAAAATGGCTAATTTGATACAAGCCAGATTTGTTTCTCTTTCCTAGGCTCTATTATCATCTTGTAAAATAAATCAAAGTTATAATCTTTAACGTAAATGAGCATATAACTGATATATGGTCTAGAATTTTTAAAAGACTGGATATAAATCTTTTTTTAGCACACGTTTGTAAAATGTGCCAATCACTGGTGCATGCCAATTACTGGGGGTGTTACCCTACTTAAAAAAAACTGAATCACATATTTTTTTATTAAAATGCACATTATAACAAAAATTTTTGAAACAAAATAATGTTCAATAAAAAAAAATTTTCATTTAGGGGGAACTGGGGCACATTGATACAGCTTTTTTCTAAGAATTTTTTTGGTGTTTAAAAAGCAAAAATTTCAAGTTATTTTTCCATGTGGTGTTAGCAAAACTTGTGTAGTGTGTTATAAAAATGTACAATTGTTGTTTTATGAATTATTTTTGCATATAATTTTAAAAAAATAAAAAAAAGTCATTTGTATCAATGTGCCCCATCCCCGGGGCACATTGATACAAATTGATACGTCTGTAAAAAATAGAAACAAAATAACACCAATGTATATTTTTCATAGAAAAATAGTTAGAAAACCATTTTATATTTATTTATAGAAAATCAAATCACCCACAATTTATTTGTCAGCAATATTAAAGCAATCAAAATTAAATGTATAATGACCTGATGTTCTGGCTGTTCCTTGTATGCTTGTTGGCTGTGGTAACTTTATCATATCTCGCACTTCAACCCCAGCATTATCTTCTTTCTTAGGAAAGGTGAAAAAATACCAGGTTTTATGCTTATAAATAGAAAATAAAGGATAATTATATTAAAAATTCTGTTTGTAATATAATTAACCTGTGCTGTACTGCAGCTTGTTTCTCTTACTTAACCCTTTAATGCCTGAATTATTTTCTTCATTAAAATTAAAATTTTGCATTTTCCCACCACTTTTAAAACAAGAATAATTTTTATATTAATTTATTGAGGAATTTGTCTCAAGAAAGAAAGTATTTATTTATTCTCCTTTTTACTGATGTGAAAAGCTCTTATTTGAATTTTTTTAAACTGTCCCAAAAATGGGACACTAGGCACTAATGGGTTAAGGTTTTTCATGTCGAAAATAATTTTTCTCTGGAGAATCGATATAAATTTGAGATTTTCCAGCTGCCGTCCTTTTCTTTTGTTAGTTCTACTAGCACTAAATGTTGGGTAAGTTCATACGTCTTCTGTTTGCAAAAATACTATAAAATGTTCTAATATAAAGAAATTAGAGCTATTTTACTTCAATAAAAATTAATATTAGAATTTTTTGGCGAAAAATGGCTAGATTAAAGAGTGTATGGTAAAGAAAATAATAAAGGTAATGAAAAAATGAACTAGAAAAGGATTTAGGTTGTATCAATGTGAGTCTCAAATCCAACACTTCATAATTTATCTAACAATAAAGAATGAGAAATTGATAAAGAGTAGCTTTACTTGCCAGGGAGAATATTCTTTTCGTTTGAAAATACTGTAACAGTTGTATAATAACATTTCAATTGTACAACTCATATTTACTTTTGACCTGCTAAAACAATAAATCACCCGTCCAATTTCATCAAACTACTGAATCATTCCAAGACTTTCTGTTTGCTGCTGAGTGCACTAGCATCACCTTTCGGAGCTATTATGAAACTTCCTGTAATGACCCTGTGAGCAGTAGAGGGGGTGTATCAATGTGCCCCAGTTCCCCTCTACACAAAAAGAACATGTTTTCTTTTATGCAACATGAATATATTTCTATTTAAACAACACGAACATGCTATTTAATTTTTCCTAAACAAAGAAAAAAACAATTTTTTAATATTTGTAATGAACATGAACGGAAAAAACTTTATCCGTGCAAGACAATGCTGCAAACTATTTTTGCTATTGATAAATTGACTGATAAATAACATTAAAACAATTCACAAACATATATAAATATATATATATGACAAAATGTAAAAACGGTTTCATTGCTATCCTTTTCTATTTCTGGTATTTTTTTTTTTTACCTGTACTTACATTTAAACCGCGAACTAAACATTGAAATATCGGGAGTAGCTTACAGAAAAATACATTTTAGACTTTTTTTTTAAATTTCAGTCTTCATTATTATGTAGAGCTTGTAAAAGAGACTGAAAAATAGGAAGACTCATTTTAAAATTTTTCAGTTTTTACTGGAGATTTGTGGGATATTTGGTTATGGAGCTAAATGTTTTATTGTTTCTGTGTTGTCCCTAGTTAGTTCAAAATCATTTTAGTATATGGGTTTTGTCTCTCATAAAAGAAAATATATTTCGTAACATTTAAAAAAACATGGATAACGAAATATATTTACTCGAAGAAAACATTGCAAAAAATGTACTGCTTGATAAAGTTGCACTTTTAAGAAAAAACACGTAAAACTGAAAAATTGTGTTCAGCATTGGCGTTTCATTTATTACCTCTGAGTACTTGTTTTGTCCTCAGATTATCAGTAACATTATATTTCTTAAAATAGAAAGTCTGACTTTGAGATTTCCATCGATGTTACTCAATATGTTTATAGGTTTTTGGATAGAGATCTTAACAGACAATTGTAAAAATATATTGAACTGCAACTTAATTTTTTGCGCAAAGGAATTCGCTTTGAAAAAGTGGAAATTAATACGGTCATCAAATAAATATGCCGAAATTTAATGTCTCATATCACCTTCTTTCTCTATTAAGAAAGACAAAATAATAAATATAAAAAGTAATAAGTATATGAAAAATTTATTTCTGTTAAAAATATTAAATATAAAAAAAGTTCTTTTTTTTTTTAAATTTCTCATCTGACTTTTGACTATTCTTAAAAAACCTGTAACACAAAAATTCTGACAGAATGCACATTATAACAAGAATTTTGAAAAGAAATTCTTTACAATAAAAATATATCTTCATATATACAAAAATAATATATTTCCATTTATGCAACATGAATATATTTCCTCTTAAACAAAAAGAATATATTTCCATTAGTACAACAAGAACCTATTTTTATACTTTTTCCATTTTTTTTTTTTTTTTTTTTTTTTTTTTGTATTATCCGTAACGAAATACGAATGGGGAAATCTTTATGCGAGCAAGGCTCTTTTTCTTTACATTTTGGGTATTTTATAGATCCTTACTTACATTTAAACCTCGGATGAAACATTAAAATATCGAGAGTAACTAACAGGAAATATAGTTTAGATTTTTTTTTTTACTTTATTTTAGTCTTAATTATTATGCAGAACTTGTAAAAGAGATAAAAAAGTAGGAAGATACATGTTAAACTTTTTCAGCTTTTCTTGGAGGTTTGTCGGATATTTGGTTACGGAGCAAAATGTTTTGTTGTTCCAGTATTTTGTCTAGTTAGTTCAAAACCATTTTAGTATATGTCTCTTATCTCTCATAAAAGAAAATATATTTTGTAACATTAAAAAAAAAAAAAAAAAAAAAAAAAAAAAAAAAAAAAAAACATAGAAAACAAAATGTATTTACTTGCAAAAAAAATATTATAAAATAATAAGCTGCATGATAAAATTTCACTTTTAATTAAAAGCACGTAAAACTGAAAAAAGTGTTCAGTATTGGCGTTTTTCGTATTACTTATGAGTATCTTTTTTGTCGCCAGATTATCAGAAATATTATATTTCTTAGTAATGGAAATACCTGTCTTTGAATCTTCCATCGATGTAAATTAATATGTCCATAGATTCTTTGATAGAGATCATAACAGACAAACGTAAAATATATTAAACTGGAAATTATTTTTTGTGTAGAAGAAATCATACTGATAAAATGGAAATTAATATGTCAATAAATGAATTTGCCCATATTTAAAGTCTCATACCAATATCTACCTCAATTAGAAAAAAGAAAATAATAAATTTAAATTGTAATGCGCGTATGAAAAATTTATTTGTATTAAAATCTGTTTAAAATGTGCTAAGCATTTTGCAACTTAAAGAAAATGATCCAGAAAAAGTTTTCTTCTTTAATTTTGGTGTCTATCGATTAACCTGTTTACATAAATTGAATAATTTTCGTGTCATAAACAACCTTCAATATAATTTATATTTTCCAAACTGTAATAATAAGTCTTAGTTTTCCAGAACTAATATATATATATATATATATATATATAATAACTGCTTTTCAAAAGATTATCCAAACATGGGCTACTGAATAATTTATTTCGTAATAAATAAAATAACAAACACCTAATTTTGTTTAAAAACCTATTAAATTATTGTCTTATATCCTTATGCAAACGAGCAGGAAATGCGATCTCAGACTTTACAGAGGGTTTTGTATAATATGAGTTTCAAAATACTCTGTCTTTTAATTAATAAACGCAAATTTTTATTTTATAATTATTGGATCCTTATATAGGTCGGGATGACATGAAACAATGAGGATAGCGGTAGAGACAGTGTAAAGACTAACATTATTTGGCACATCCCCTATTTCATTGAAAGAATCCTTATGAATCTTCCATCTATTGCCACATTCTCACATATGCGAATATACTTCCCTTTATTCAACTGGTAAGATGATCAGAGACTGTTTTCTTTCGGCGAATGTGGAATTACACTGGGCACTCGACATCGCATAAAAATTTCAATATGAGTAGCAACCTTATCATTTCTATTCGAGAAACAACCAAAGATATTGACATTAAATCTTTTATATACATAATATGAATAGTTTCTATTAATCTAAAATAAACTTTGTAAAGAGGTACTCTTTAGTTAATTTAAAAAAAAAAAAATGAAATAAGAATCATTTTTAAATATCGAAAGTCTCTAATCCTTTTATAAATATTCTTTTCATATATTTGCAAGAGAAGCTCATTTTAGATTTATCAGGGATATATGTAAAATATTGAGCCAAAATTGCAAACAATGATAAACTTTCTATAAATAATTATATGGATGTCCAAAAAAATATTTTGAGAAATGGTGAGTTTAAAGTTTATATATCGAATGTTTATGTATCGAAAATTTATTTGTGATCTAAGTAAACTAAATTACTTATCAATTTTTAACTTTTCGATGTCATAAATATAAAAGTAATATACAGTTTTTAGGGGAAAATCATGTATTAAAAATATTAAAAACTAAAAAAAAAAGTTCTGTTTTTACGAATTTTTTTCTGAAATCTAGTTATCTTTAAAACACCTGTAACACAAACATTCTCGGCAAAATGCAGATTACAACAATAATTTCTGAAACGAGAAAATATACGACAAATATATATTTTCATTTATAAAAAAAAAGAATATATTTTCATTTATGTAACATGAATATATTTCCATTTAAACAGCAAGAACATATTTCCATTTGCGAAACAAGAAAATATTGTTGCATTTTTGAAAAAAAAAAGTTATAATATCGGTTAAGAAACATAAATGGAGATAATTTTATACGAGCAAGGCAATGTTGTAAAATGTTTATGACATTGATAAATAAACTGATAAATAAGATTTAAAAAAATCAGTACCATATACACATACCGGGTGTCCCAAAAATGACTGATGGATTTTAAAATTAAATAACTTGCAAACGGTGACAGCTATTTAAAAATTTTTTGCAGGAGGGTTATGTATAATGTCAGAAGTTTTTTTACCGTATTTTTTTATTTTGGTTCGAATGTCAAACAATAGGTGGCGCTGACGGCGATTGAAAACCAAGTGACCAGTGCTGAGTGAAGCGTCGACCTGGCATTCAATCGCCGTTAGCGCCCCCTATTGTTTGAAATTCGAACTAAAATAAAAAATTACGGTAAAAAAACTGACATTATACATAACCCTCCTGCAAAATTTTTTTAAATAGCTGTCACCGTCTGCAAGTTATTGAATTTTAAAATCCATCAGTCATTTTTGGGACACCCGGTATGTTATACATATATATAATATATGTAAAAACGTTTTTATTACCACACTCTTTGTATATTCGGTAATCTATTGATCCCTACTTACATTTAAACCAGGAGCAAAACATTAAAATATCGAGAGTAGCATACAGAAAAATAGTTTAGATTTTTTTTTATAAACTTTATTATTATGCAAAGTTTGTAAAAGAGATAGAAACGAAGGAAAGCACATTTTCAAGTTTTTCAGGTTTTACTGGAGATTTATGGGATATTTGATTACAGAGCAAAGTGTTTTGTTTTTTCAGTGTTTTGTCTGGTTAGTTCAAAACCGTTTTAGTTTATGGGTTTTGTCTCTCATAAAAGGAAATATATTTTTCGTAACATTCTTAAAAAAAAAAAAAAAAAAAAAAAAAATATTGAGAACAAAATATACTTGCGTGATGAAAAAATTGTAAAAATATTGTAAAAGTTGCACATTTAATAAAAAGCACGTTTAATGTCTATAGATTCTTTGGTAGAGATCTTAATAGGCAATTGTAAATTATACTAAGGATGTCCGGCATACATTTTAAAATAATCTTTATTTATTAAGTTAATTTTTTAAGATGATTAATCATATTATTTAAAAACAAAATTACATGAGAAAACGTTTCATCTTTTTTCAATTTAAAATTAAATTTTTTTTAAATGATGGTAACTTAAAATCGTTCTATTTCAAAATATTATTTGAAGAATTTCAATTATTTTTTACTTTTAAATAAACAGAAATGTGTAAATTTTAATTTTGATTGAGCATTTTTAAAAATATTAATTTAAAAGGAAGAATATTTAAAGTAAAAATTTAAAAAACGAAAATTGACGAGTTTCTTTTCTGACTATCCATAAAAAACCCGTAACACAAAAATTTGCGGCAAAATGCACATTATAACATGAATTTTTAAAATGAAATAACCTACAATAAAATATATCTTCATCTATAAAAAATAACATATTTTCATTTAAACAACACAAATATATTTCCATTTGCAAAAGAAGAATATATTTTTACATTTTCGCTAAAAAAAAAAAAAAAAAAAAAAAAAAAAAAAAAAAAAAAAAAACTAATTTTTTAATATCAATAAAGAAACATGAATGGAGAAAACTTTATACGAGCAAGGCAATGTTAAAAACTATTCGTGCCTTTGATTAATTCAGTGATAAATAAGTTTACAAAAATTCAGGGCCAAATTTTTTATTGTTAAACACTTTGTATTTTTGGTATTCTATTGATCCCTATTTACATTTAAATCACGAATGAAAAATTAAAATATCGTGAGTAGCTTAGAGAACATATAGTTTAGATTTTTTTTATTATTTTATACTCTTCATTACTATGCAGAACTTGTAAAAGAGACAAAAAAGAGAAAGGAAAATTTTAAACTTTTTCAGCTTTTATTGGAGATTTGTTGTATATTTGGTTACAGAGCAAAATATTTTATTGTTTCAGTGTTTTGTCTAGTTAGTTCAAAACCATTTTAGTATATGGGTTTTGTCTCTCATAAAAGAAAACGTATTTCGTAACTTTTTTTAAAACAAACATGGAGAAAAATATATACTTACTTAAAGAAAACATTGTAAAATAGTGTATTGCATGATAATTTTGTACTTTTAATAAAAAAGACGTAAAACTGAAAAAATGTGTTCAGTATTGGCTTTTCATTAATTACTTCTGAATATTTGTTTCTCCCCAGATTATCAGTAACGTTATATTTCTTAAAATGGAAATACCTGTCTTGAGATTTCTATCGATGTTACGTAATATGATATTAGATTCTTTGACAAAGATCTTAACAGACAATTGTACAATATATTAAACTGCAACATAATTTTTTTATGAAAAAAAATTCATTTTGGAAAAGTGAAAATTAATCCGGTCATCACATAAATTTGCCCAAATTAAATGTCTTATATCACCATCTTTCTCTATTTGAAAAGAGAAAATAATATATGTAAACTGTAATAAGAGTGTGAAAAATTTATTTCTATTAAAAATATTAAAAACTAAAAAAAGTCTTCTGGCGATCCTTAAAAAATCTGTAACACAAAACTTCTTGGCAAAATGGACATTGCAACAAGGATTTTAAAAATAAGAAAACATGCAATAAATATGTATCTCTATTTCTGCAAAAATAATATATTTTCATTTTGCAACAAGATTATATTTCCATTTGCACAAAAAAAACATACTTTTACATTTTTTTCTAAAAAAAAAAAAAAAAAAAAAAAAAAAAAAACTTCCCATTTTTTAATATCCATAAAGAAACCTGAATGGAGGAAAGATTTTTACGTTTGAGCAAGGCAATGTTACAATCTATTTGTTCCATTGACAAATTGACTGATAAATAAGAATACAAAATTCAGTACCATAACTTTTTTATTTTTATTATCTCTGTAATTTTGGTATTCTATTGATCCCTACTTACATTTAAACTACGGATGAAACATTAAAATATCGAGAGTAGCTTACAGAAAATATAGTTTAGAATTTTTTTATTTTACTTTAGTCTTCATTACTATGCAGAGCTTGTAAAACAGATAGAAAAGGAGCAGCCGCATTTTAAACTTTTCAGTTTTTTCAGGAGATTTGGGCGATATATGGTTACAGAGCAAAATGTTTTGTTGTTTCAGTGTTTTGTCTAGTTAGTTCAAAACCATTTTATAGTATATGGGTTTTGTCTCTCATAAAAGAAAATATATTTCGTAATGTTTTAGAAAACAAACATAGAGAACAAAATATCTTTACTTGAAGAAAAAAATTGTAGAATATTATACTGCATGATAAAGTTGCACTTTTATTTAAAAGGACGTAAATCTTCAGAATTACCTAAGAGTATCTGTTTTGTCCCTAGATTATCAGAAATATTATATTTCTTAATACAGTGCTCAGCAAAAGTTTAGACTCTGGTGTTATTTAACCTTTAAATAAAAATTACAAATTCTTCTGCTATGCAAATGGCTATACTTATTTTTAAATATATTTTTAACATTTTGGGACGAAAATAATGGTTATAAAATAGGATAATATTTAATGTAATTGAAAAAAGTAAAATTTACCTGTTGCAAAAGTTTAGACACTTTTTGATTTTTTAGCAACTGTTCACTGAAAAATGCAAAATTGAAAGACATGATGTCGCATGTCTAAAGCATTTAAATATACCTTGCTATAGCATCGGTTAGTGAAGATGCCGCGAGTTAGAAATATTCAGTCAGATGAGGCAATTGAAGTAATGAAGCTGAAATGTAAAAGGAAGAATATTGCATTAAAAGGAAGTGAGGATTTTCTGTGTCGACGGATATGATTCTTAGATGAATTGAAGAACGGAGTAAATCAATTTACATGAAAATGATAAAACAACCAGCTTTGAAATCTCACCACAAATTGTCTAGAATGCAATATATTTGTAAACATATGGCAAATAGACCCAAGTGGTACACTATGATATACAGTAATGAAAAAAAGTGGAATTTGAACGGTCCAAAAGGGTGGGCATACTATTGGCACGACTTGCGCAAAGAACCTGGGACTTGTTTCAGTCGATAACAATGAGGCGATTATTTAAGGATCTGGTCCACAATTTTCTTTAATGCTCGAGTATCTCTGGAATTGTTCAATGGTTGGCAAACATCGTAAGACCATATAAATATGTTGGAGAACGATTTACAGTTATTTGGGGAACTTTTAGCTTGTCCGAAATATGTATTTTAGCAAGATAATGCGTCTATTCATGTTTCATACAAAACAAAAACTTTGTTTAACTCTCAAAACACTACTGATCTCAACTGGCCGGCGTGTAGCCCTGATCTGGACCCAATCGAAAATCTTTGTGACATCATATCTCGTAAGGTTATAGCAAATTTTTGCTATACTTTTATGTTAATGAGCTTTGATTTTCTGTTAAACGTGTTTGGTACAAAATAAATCCCCAAGTGACGCAGGATTTAGTTTCTTCGATGGAAAATTACATCCTTGCACTAATTGCAGACAATGTGGGTGCAATTCGATTTTAATTCATGGTTATTTTTCTGTAAATATACAGATTGTCTGTACTTTTGCCACAATGTTATTATTTTTTTTTTTTTGTCGTAATATATTATGTAAAGGTATAATTTAAAATTTATTTTTTGAGCAGAAAGGATAAATCACAAGTAATGTATGACAGATGAGTTACAAAAATTCGTTACGTACTTCTGAATATAGAAGCGTAATCGAACATTGTCTAAATTTTTTCTGAGCACTGTAATGGAAATATCTGTCTATGAGTCTTCCTTCGATGTAAATTAATATGTCCATAGATTCTTTGGTAGGGATTTTAACAGAAAATATGAACTTTTTTAAATTCTAAAATATGTTAAGGGGGTCGAGGACACATTGGGACATAATTTTTATTTATTGAGATAAATTTTTGCGTGAAAATTATAAGTCTTTTTTACGTATTTCTTTTCTGACTTCTGACTAGCCTTAAAAAACCTGTAACACAAAAATTCCTGGTAAAATACACATTACAACAAGAATTTCTGAAACGTGAAATTATACAATAAAAATATATCTTTATTTATACAAAAACAATATAGTTTCATTTATGCAACATGAATATATTCATTTCAAGATCAAGGGCATATTAAAAAAAAATTAATATCTGTAAAAAAACATGAACGGAGAAAACTTTATACGATCAAGGCAACATTACAAACAATTGTGCCATTGATAAATTGACTTATAAATAAGATTACAGAAATTCAGTACCACATAAACATAGCTATATATTAAAACTTTTTCATTGTTATACTCTTGGTATTTTCGGTATTCTATTGATCCCTTCTTACATCTAAACCACGGATGAAACATTTTAACATCGAGAGTAGCTTATAGAAAATATAGTTCGATTTTTTTTTCTTCATTACTATGCAGAGCTTGTAAAAGAAATAGAAAAAGAGGTAGGCGCATTTCAAACTTTTTTAGCTTTTGCTGAAAATTTGTTGGATATTTGGTTACAGAGCAAAATGTTTTGTTGTTTCAGTGTTTTGTTAAGTTAGTTCAAAACCATTTTAGAATATTAATTTGGCTGTCATAAAAGAAAATGTATTTCGTAACATTTTTAAAAACAAAAATGGAGAACAAAATGCACTTACTTGTAGAAAACATTGTAAAATAATGTAGTGCGTTTTTCAATTTTTATTAAAGTTGCTCTTTTAATAAAAAGCGAAAAAAGTTTTTAGTATTACCATTTCTTGTATTATTTATGAGTAGCTGCTTAGTCCCCAGATTATCAGAAATATTATATTACTTAATGAAAATATTTGTGACTTTGAGACTTTTATCGATGTAAATTAATATGTCCATAGATTCTATCATACAGATCTTTACAGACAATTGTAAAATATATTAAATGGGTCCAGGACACATTTTAAAAGAATTTTTATTTATTGAGTTAAAATTTTAATTTTTTGGGGATGATTAACCATATTATTTGTAAAGGAAATCTCATAATAAAGTGTTTCATATTTTTTTATTTAAAATTTAAAATTTATTAAAAAATGGGGTAATTTAAAATTGTTATAACTGAAAGTATTACTTTTAGAATTTCCATTTTTTACATTTAAATAAAAGAAATATCCAAATTTTAACTTAGATTCATCTTTTTAAAAATACTAATTAAAAAAATTATATAAAAATTTTTAAAGTAAAAATTTAATAAACGAAAATTGCTGAATTTCTTTTCTGACTATTTTTCAAAAACCTCTAACACAAAAATTTCTGACAAAATGCACATTACAACAAATATTTCTGAAACAAGATTTAAAAAAGAAAAATATATCTTCATTTATAGAAAAATCGTTCAATTATGTAACATGAATATATTTCCATTCAAACAACAAAAATTTCTATTTGCACAAGAAGAATCTATTTTTACATTTCTTCTAAAAAGCAATTTTTAATATCCGTCGAGAAAAATGAATGGAGAAAACTTTATATATGTGTATATAATATACGTAAAAACTTTTTTATTGTTATACTCTTTGTATTTTCGGTATTCTATTGATCGTTATAAGGATCAATAGAATAGTATACTTACATTTAAACCACGAACGAAATATTAAAATATCGAGAGCAGCTTACAGAAAATATAGTCTATATTCTTCATTTTTATCTTCTTTTCTTACTCTTCATTACTATACAGAGCTTGTAAAGGAGATAGAAAAGGAAGAAGACGCATTTCAAACTTTTTCAGCTTTTGCTGGAGATTTGTTGGTATTTGATTACAGGGCAATATGTTTTAGTATGTTTTGTATGGTTAGTTCAAAACCGTTTTAGTTTATGGGTTTTCTCTCTTATAAAAGAAAATGTATTTCGTAACATTTTTAAAAACAAACATGCAGAATAAGATATATTTACTTTAAGAAAACTTTATAAAAAATATATATATACTGCGTGATAAAGTTGCACTTTTAATAAAAGCACGTAAAATTGAGAAAAGTGTTCAGTATTGGCGTTTCTTGTATTACGATTAAGCATCTGTTTTGCCCCCTTATTATCAGGAATATTATATTTCTTAGTAATGAAAATACCTATCTTTGAGTCTTCCAATGGTATAAAATAATATGTGCATAGAATTATTGATAGAGATCTTAACAGACAATTGTAAATTATATTATGGGTTCCGAGACGCATTTTAAATTCATTTTTATTTATTGAGTTAAAAGTTTGACTTTTTTGTAATGATTAACCATATTATTTGTAAAAAAATCACATGATAAAATGTCTCTCTTTTTTTTTTTAATTTAAAATTGAAAATTTGTACAAAGTAATATTACACTTATTTAAAGTTAAGAATTTTAATACTGAGAAAAAATACGTATGCTTTCGTTTTTGTTTACCTGTGTTTATTGCGTGTATTTCTAGACATTTTTCTAATTAAAATTTCCTCAATATATCTACATTACATAAAACAAAAGTTACTGCCCGAATTTAAATATTTTTTTTTTCCATTATTTCCATTTTGGGCATTTTTTTTATTTTATGCATGCGTATTTTATTAAAAAAAATTCATGAATTTTAGTTGAGTTCTATTTAACAGATTTCCTACATAGCGAAGTGTTTAAATGGATCGAGGAGACTTCACTAATTGGAGGTTTTACTGCATTTAGTATTTTTTTTATGTCGGCCTTTATTTACAACATATATAAAATAAATCTGAAATTTTGCATAGAATTCTGCATTTGAGATTACTGATAACTCAATTTTACTTTTTACTTTCTTCTTTCTTTACAAAAAGAAAGTACTAAAATCGTGAAACTTTTCGAAATATGGTTTTCGACACATTTACACGTTTTAGGAGTCAGAGAACCTTAAAAAGATGTTTTTACAAAAGGTCTGTCTGAGCGTCTGTAAATTTGTCAGTCTGTCTGTATGTGACAAAAAGTTTTGGGCGCTCTGTCTCAAGAACTAATACACGGAATTTCACAAAACTGTAGATTCGGATATACCATGATATAATCTAGATTTCATTAGGTTTTGGTGTACAACGCTATAAAGATGGCGCTGCTATGCAGCATGCAGCATAGTTTTCAATATTCATAATAGTCATATCTCAGGAACTATTCCATGGATTTTCATTAAACTTTACATTTAGTTAGTGATTGATACAATATGGTACATATTACTTTTTGGTGCAAATCGCTCAAAATGTAGCACTGCCATAATGCATTATTCGGGATTATCTCAATACTTTTATCTGAAGAAGGAAATTTTCTAAAACTTCAGATTCAGATAGTCCCTGGTATAGATTAGTATTTTTTAGTTTTTGGTGTAAATCACCCTACAGATGGTGCTGCTGGGCTGCATTTTTCACGATTGTTTTCAATAGCTGTATCTCAATAACTATTGCATGGATTTTCATCAAACTTTAGATTCAGTTAGTACCTGATAAACAATTGATCATGGTTAATTTTTGGTGTACATCAGCCGACCTGCGGCACTGTTATGCAAATTTATTTTTAAAGATTTTGCAATAGCTCTGCCTTAAAGACTAATGCGCGGATTTTTGTCAAATATCAGATTCAGTTAAAAGTTGCATAAGTTGTTGCTGACTATCTATTTTTGACTAAGTCACCAAACAGGTGCCGTTTCTATGCTGCATTTTTCAGGAAGTATTCAAATGCATAAGATACACGTTTTGTAATTGCCACATCTGAGTAGTTTCTAAAGTTTTTTTAAGACCTTTTTCTCGCTTTCAAACCTTATTTTTTATATAATTAAATTTAATAAACTGATATAAAAAATATATACGGTTCAAAATACGTCTTCGCACCTTTATAAGTATCTGAACAATTCATCCGTAATAATTTCGTTAAACTGAAATGCCCTTTTTATTGAATCAAAGATTTTTAGCATTTATTTTATTGAATGGAAAAGATTAAATATATAAATTATTTTATTTTCATATCATCAAATGAAACGATTTTATGCATCTATCGCAACAGCAACAGGGCCGTAACGAGCGGGGGGGGGGGAAGGCATCAACCCCCCCATATATATATATATATATATATATATATATATATACAGGAAAACCCCGATAATTCGGATTAATTGGGACCAGACCCAATCCGGATTATCAAAAATCCGGATTATCCCAAGTATTAGAAAAAAATGAAATAAAATATAACATACTAACAGAAAATCACCTTTATGTTAAACTTATAGAATATTTGCAGACAGTAATAAGTATTACCTTGCTTAATTATTCCGAAAACATGTCAGAAAAAGTTTTTTATTTGGAATGCGACGATGAAGCAAGTTAATGTTATCGAAATTAGCCAATCGCTTCTCAAACTTGAAAAAAAATGACCAAACCTATCCGAATTATCCGGAGATCCGGATTATCGGGGTCCGAATTAGTATATAGTCCACTGTATATAAGTATATATATATATAATTTTTATCCTCCCCTGGTAAAGATCTCAAAGGTCATAAATAAATTTCTGTTCCGAAAATCCAAATGAAAATGGTTCAAAAATTTAATAAGTTTTGAGGCGCTTTCACAGTTTTGCAGAAATACTAAACTGTAACTAAAATTAGTGTTTCAACACTTGCACATCTTATTTGCACATATGAAGCTAACATGATGCTTAATTTTGCACTAGTTATACACTGGAATTTTTCACCATCATAAAGGGTTTGAAAAAACCCAGGTTCTTTTTAAATAGCCCAACCCACTGGGCCCAGTAGTCTAAAATCCGGGTTTTTTCGGGGTTTTTTTTCGGGTTTTATTGAAATTTTTTAGAGAACTGCTCAAACTTCTAATTTTCATATGCATAATACCTTAAGTTTTCATTTATCAGTGAAACAAGGGTATAATTTTGCATTAAGTATAAATTAACAATAAAAATAAATATATGTAAAGAAAAAATAAAGTATATTTAAAAGATTAATTTGTATCTCATGGGACTAGATTATCAGTTTAAAGCAGCAACATTTATGTATATATATTTATTTTTTGTGTTAAAAAAATAGAATTCCCATTTTTATTTTATTTTTTTACAATTTAAACAACATTTATATTGCAATAATATTAATTGGATTTCTAAAAGTCAATGTCAGGATATCTGTAAAGTTAGTTCATAAATGTCAATACACTTTTACTAATTTTGCATGCCTCTTTAGGCAATCATTTAAAGTATTTGGATACACTTTAGATTATATTTTATCAGGGTTTTTTGGGTATTATTGAGGGTTATTTAAGTTAAGAAAGGTGTTTCAGAATGTTTGAAAACAATGTATTTACTACTAAATACAATTTAAAGTAACTGATTACAAAAAATACATAAATCAATGACAATAATCAACATTATAATTTTCTTTTAAAAAATTATTAGTAATAATTTTAAAAATGAAATTATCATTAAAATACTATACTAAAACTAATACTAGCGGTGAATCATAACTAGTAAATATTTTTATTATAATTAATAATATAATAAACCCAATTATTCTATATGTCTACATCATTAAACTAGGATTCTCAGAATATGTTATATTTCATAATTAGTTTCAAGTGTATAACATGGAATGGATTATGTATCAAAGTATTTTTTTAATAGAAAAAATGAGTTTTTGTGTTTGTAATAGGCTGGGCCCACTTTGGCGAACCCTGCCATTATATTCTTTTCTTAGCATAAAATGACACTATTAGAAACAATTTAATAAGAAACATCGTATCTACAATGTGAATATGCACTACTTTATTACTCTACTCAGAGAGAAAGAAAAAATTTAAGCCACGCCCACTTCATTTTTTTATCCTCCCTCCTTCCATTGTTCACTTCAAGCTACAGTCCTGAACAGCAACCACTCCGTTAAGTTGTTGTACACGGACAGAAGTGATTTAAACTTCGTTATATAGAGCGAAATTTTTCATAATATAGAGATTAATTTACATGATAATAGTTCTGAAAGTCATGGTTCAGCAGAAAATTTCGTTAAATAGGAACTTTGTTAAAGCGAAGTTTGACTATACATACATTTCTACCAACTTTTAACTATTCTTCCGCAATACCTAGATTAGTTTGATTCAGGTTAACTTCATTTCGAACGAGATAATTTATTTTATGAATTTTCATTTATTTAACTTCAGGTTTCTAAACGGAATATACTTAATTTCATTTCTTTGAAAGAATTCTGGTTCGAAAATTGTTAAACCAGGTTCAAATTAACGCACCTATTACGGATTACTAATGTCAGGTTACCTATGTACGTATAATTAATGCGCTATAAATATTTGGTTGAATATATAAATATATAAAATATAATATGTATAGATAGATAAATGTATAGATATTTATATAGAATATATAAGTATATAAAATTTGGTTGAATATATAAATATTGCGCTATAAATATTTGATACAAGGTTGAATTTCAAATAAATTAAAGTTATTAAAATAAATAAATAAATAAATAACAAAATGTTTCGTAAAATAATAATTGAATATAAATTTTTCTTTGTTATAATTTTTTTTTTTTTTTTTTTCTTTTGAGAAAAAAATATTTAGTTAAAACTTCAGTATTTCTAAAGCGTTATTTAAAAAATATTCATGAAATTTAATTCCACACAAATTAAAGTTAATAGCACAGAGATCCTTACCTAGCGAAATATTTCAGGAAAATACTCAAAAATTGATACGTTAATAAAATTGAATTACTCCAAATTGTTTCTAATTCTTAATAAAATATTAAAATATTCAAGTTTTACTACTCCAATTAAATAAAGCGCGTCCTATATCGCTTTAACATTCGTGCATAGAGAATTTTTTCAGATCATGGTGAAATTAAATTATGCGAATTGAATCTGCCTGTATTTAATATGTAACTAGATATTATTAAATGCAGCTATCGGAATTACTCCCCTTACATGTAAATCGGCATTCAAATAAACCATAAATTCTTTTTCCGTGGAAAATTCGTGAGATTTATATGGATATGCGAAATTGTTCTTAACATAAAGGTAGAATATCTGTTTAAGGATTGTAAAAGGTTATTTAATTAATTGCTTTTAATATTCAATTTTATGCAGTTAGTACAAAACTGAAAGGCTGCGTTTAACAATTTATGTATGGTTATTTTTAGAAGATGTTTTAAGCAAGGTATTACATACATAAAAGGATGATTCGAGATTACATAACTAAATGGATATTCTTTTTGTTAATGTTGTTAGATTATTTATAAGTTTTATAGCTGGTATAAAAAATGTTATTAAATACTTAAAAAAAGAATGATATTAAATACTTAAAAAAAGACTCGAGATAAAATAACTAAATGGATAATTTTTTTTATTCGATTTTTTAAAATGCTTATAACCGCTAGAAAAACTCATGAATTCACGATTTCTAGTTGCGTTCGTAATTATTTAAATATGTACTTCCTATAGTCGTCGTTCTATCTGTCCATCTGTCCGCATATATCAATGCAAAAACTACCCAACTAAATGATTTTTTAATTTAACATATGTAATTATCACATATTGATTCATTTCAAATTTTATGAAAATCGTATGCATAGTTGAATTACATGAATAATCAAAATTGTTCCGTTACATTACGGTCAATTGTATAAAGATAGTTTCAAATGTATTTTAATGATTTTACTCTCTTTCGAACATAATATTTATATGATTCTTTAAAATATGTACTGAAATATACATTCTGTACTATCTGTGGTGCAAATAATACATTTTATTAATTTGCAGGGCCACACGAAAGTACTCTGTTACATCATGGTTTGGGGTCCGTTTTAATTATATTAAATTATTTCACATGTTATGAAATTGATATACGTTGCTGAGCTTTATTACAAGTTAATAAAGTTCCTGTGCAATTGAAAGCATATGGTATTTACAGGGTCACACAAAAGATTTCGGATGCTGTACAGTACCGGAAATTCTGTATATTTTAAAAAATTCGTTATACAAATGCACCTAATTTGCTACTTTTATCGTGGAATTTCTAACTTGAATTCTTTTAGTAATAAAATATTCAGTTAGTACAACAATATTTCTAAAACGTTAGTTAAAAAATATTCTTGAGATTTAATTCCACACAAATTAATAGCACAAAAATCCTTGCCCAGCAAAATTTTCCGGGAAAATACTCAAAAATTGGTGCGTTAAGAAAATTAAATTGCTCCAAATTGTTTCTAATTCTTTATAAAAAATTTAAATATTCGTGTTTTGCTATTCCAATCAAATAAAACTCCGCCCTATGTCACTTAAGCATTTGTGCTTAGAGAATATTTTTAAATCATGGTGAAATTAAATTATACGAATTGAATCTTCCAGTATTTAATATGTAATTAGATATTAAATACACCTATCGGAATTACTCCACTTACCTGCAAATCGGCATTCAAATAAATCATAAATACTTTTTCCGTGGAAAATTCATGAGATTTACATAGAAATGCGAAATTGTTATTAACATAAATAGCCCAGTCATTTTAACAAAAATAGGGGAAAAAATTAGAACAAAGCTGGATTTTTGCATAGATGCTAGTTAGGTTATGTAGTTAAACATACTAAAAGTCCCCATCGATCCGATGTGAGCTTTCGCCACCAGGGGGCACTAAAGAGCTTGAAAATCAGTTTTTTGTGAATATCTCACTAACAATGGCATTTAGAGGAAAAAGGTGAATTACAAAGTTGTAGATAATTTAATTTTCTATAAAAAGTGTCCTTAACATTTGTTTGTCACATTAACCCTTCCCTGTCAAAAATGTAAAAACGTGACCACATTTGAAAGTAAAATTATAAAAATTAAAAAAAATCTGCTGCTACTTTAAAAAAAATTTTGTAAACAGATCTATAATTCTCACCTTTGAATGTGGAAAGTGAATATATAATATACATTTATGCTTATTTCCACACCACCCTTGAGGTTAAACACTTAGTGCGTTTTTTGTTTTTGTTTTTTGTTTCCCCCGTAGGCATATTCCACTTATAGTGACTGACTTAATCCAATTTAAGTTGTTTAACTGCTTTAGTAGTTCTTTGCACAGCTTCAATTTCTACACTCGATTCAGATTCGTAATTATCCGTATTTATTTCTTTCGTTGCTGTACTGCTTTCAGTATTTTTTGTTTGCCTTTCGATATCATCACTGAATGCAGAAGTAGCGCTTCCCTCCTCCCTTGCAGTGGGCAGGATACTGTCAATATTTTCCTCGTCTTCAAATCTTTTTACTTGCATTATGAAATGAAACTCCGCAGCAATTTATGAAATATCAGACCATTTCAATCCAATTTTTCGGCATCCACATGCTTTTCCACATCCTTTGGAACAAGTATAAAAAATAGATTCAATAATAACTTTTGGTGCGGGCGGTAAGGTAGCAAGAATTGGAAACAAATTAGGTGCATTTTGCCAGTCCCAGTTCTCAGGAAGTAGTTTATTGCTCAATCACTATTGTACTTGATGATAAATACGTAAACTGTACAATCTAGCTGCATCTTCGGCAGGCGGCAACGATAAAAGGCTTTTTTTTACCAACAACAACTCTTTTCTTGAAACATACATAATGGTACTTTTTCAGAGAAATTTCTGCTTTACTACCGTATAAAGCAAGAAAAATAGTTTTTCCAGCCTAAGATACTTGATCACTTTTAAAAATGCTGGCAGCTTATATGTTATCATCTTCTTCCTTCTTCAAAAATTTTGCTAACGGCATTTTACCTTTCCCAAACATTGCTGATGCCGAGTCACAATCTGAAAAAGCGTGAAGGAATAATATATGATCTTTCAGAACAACATCATAGTTAAAACTGTGCGATGAATACAGGGTGGTAACAATTCGTCCTCTTCCAGACTTAATAAAAAATATCTCTATCTCTGGAGGTGCTAAAACTGTCAACAATACGAGCAAGTCAACATCATCGCCAACAACAGCAGTAAGCGCACCAGATTTTGCTACTTCAATAACTGTGTTAACAATTAGTGTGTCTGCATCATCTTCTGCTTGTTTCGCTTCGAAACCCTTCTCCATAAATTTCTCCATAAGCATAGATATGAGACGTGTCTTATTTTAATGATTAGATTAAAAAAATTCTTTTCCGCGATACTCTAGAGCTTTGTTTTTTCCTTCTGTAAAAAATCTTCGTCTAATGTATCAGAAATAACAAACATTTTCCCTTAAATTCAAACAACGGACTGTCATTTCTCAATTTTTCCTTCAATGGATGATTAATTTTTGCGGATGTTGATCGTTTTTCGGCAATAGATTTATTGTACGATTTAATAGAAGTCTTTTGTGAATAATTTTTCTTACTCTTTGAATGAACTGTAAATTCATTATTTTTTTTAGCCATTTCTTCAAATATTTTCCACTTATGGTCATCTCTTTCCGAACTTGCTGTCACAAGCGACTTCAGACTCTTTTTTTCTGTTCTTACAAAATCTTTCGAAACCCAGTCCTCATCTCATGCAAGATAAACTATTTTGTCAATCTCCATTTTTCGCTCAGAATCAGCAATTAAGAAAAAGTCATTTTAAACTGTCATAAATAATTTAAAACTTTCTACAACATGCGTTGAAAATAAAATTATTCTCTTTCTAAAATCTTAAAACAGAATAAATACTTCATTCAATAAATTAGGGTCATTTCATACTAGCGAAATGAGCACCAAATAAAAATAAAATATTGAAAAGTACTTGCACGTGGTACATTTCGACAAATGCAAAGAGAGATAGGGTATTGGGCAATGACTATTCGTCACCGAGAATAATAAAGTTCTATCTGTGTTTTTAAAAATATTGACTTATCTATATAGAAAGACTCTATTTGTATCTATGAAGGCATTTTTGCATAGATAATTTTATGCTATATATATAATTTACATATAATATTACAATTATATTACGACATTACTTTAATCCAGAAATGCCTTCATAGATACAAATAGAACATTTCTATATCGATAAGTCGATGTTTTGAAAAACACAGATAGAACCTTATTATTCCCAGGTGACGTATTCCACAAGCGCGCGAAAACGCCATAAAAACAATAGGGGAGAGATGAGAGGGAGAATCAAAAGTTGTTTAGTATTTGTTCTGCCTCTTCGCCGCGTTATGATTGTGCTTGCACATTCTTTTTCAGTAATGTTTATTTTATCTTAATTTTTGGCAGGGAAGGGTTGGTGCGACAAAAAAATGTTAATGACACTTTTTGTAGGAAATTAAATTATCTACATCTTTCTAATTGAACTTTTTTGTCTAGATGCCATTGTTCGTGAGATATTCTCAGAAAACCGATTTTCAAGCTCTTTAGCGCCCCCTGGAGGCGAAAGCTCGCATCGGATCGATGGGGACTTTTAGTATGTTAAACTACATACCCTAACTAGCACCTATGCAAAAATCCAGCTTTGTTGTAATTTTTTCCGCTATTTGTAAAAAAAGATACTAAAATGACTGGACTAAAAGGTAGAATACGTGTTTAAAGATTGCAAAAGGCTATTTAATCAAATGCTTTTAATATTTAATTTTTATGCATTTAGTACAAAAATGAAAGGCTATGTATAAGAATTTGTATATGGTTATTTTTAGAAAATGTTTTAAGAAAAGTACTACGTACATAAACGGATGATTCGAGATTACGTAACTAAATGGATATTCTCTTTGTTAATGTTGTTAGATTATATATAAGTTTTATAGCCGGTATAAAAACGAATGAATTCATGATTTTTTAAAAATAATACCAAAAATAAAAAAAGGCTTAGGCCAAAGTATCAAAGTAGTTCTTTCCGTTTTGGAAAATAAAAGAAAGGAAAACTCCGTTTGAAAAGCGGTAACTTTCCGTTACAAAATTTGATTTTTAATGATAATAATTTAATTTAAATTAATGAACCGAACAATCGTCAAAGAATCCAAACTTTCCGAGTGATTTTGTGCGGTCACATTATTTAATTTAGTTGAATTTACTTTTTGTATAATTTACTTCACGCCGTCCTGAGAATCGAACGCGATACCTTTTCCAGTGAAATAGATTCTTACTTACTGACTGATTCTTACTGTTGATGCCAATCTGTACAAAGTATGTCATATATGAGTTAGTGGGAAAATCAGTTGTGCTTTTCAAAGATTTTCTTTCAAGATATTCGTTAGAATATTCGTAAGAAGTTTATTTTCTTTTATTTTAGTCTGATGCATAAAACTTATTATTTTTTAAAACAATTTTAATTTTTTAACTAGTTTTTTTTTTTTTTTAATCACTGCTTAAAATCACTTTTTTTGATTGATTGAATGTATGAAAAAAATTATTCATTTTTTGCAAACATAATGTTATAGACAATTTTTTGAAATTATCGTGCACAATTTTTTTTTTTTTTTGGGGGGGGGGGGAGCTAATTAGTTAAAATATTTTTTTCTAAGATAATTTTTTCTATAAGAGAAAAATAAACAGAAAGAATGTAATTAAAAGGGAATTTTTATGTTTTTATTATTTCATGTCACTAGTGGGATTCGAACCCACAATCTACGCAGGCAGGTATTTAGTTGTTGTTGTTGTATGTATGTCGGCCAATTATCTACACTCTGGGATATAGGCCCTAAGGGGTGGGATGCCCTCCGTGGGGGTCTTTCTAAGGGAACCTAACCCGTATTTACGCAAGGTTCGAAGAAAACCACGGAAAACTCCGAACGGTTAGGCCGACGGTCGCGATTGGGTTCGAACCCAGCACCTACCGTCTACCAGTTTGAGGTCAGAACCTCTCGGCCACTGGTGGGGCTTAGGCAGGTATTTAGAGATATGGTGCCATAACCACTCAGCCACAGAGTTATTTTGATTCCTTTTTTTTTTTTTTTTTTTTTTTTTTTTTTTTTTTTTTTTTTTTAGGAAATATGGTGTATTTTTCTGATTTTTAACGGAAAATGCCCTTTTGTTGTGAAAAGGGACTTTTTCTGTGAAATTCAGGCAAAATATATTCGTGAATATCAGATTTTTTTAAACATTGTAGTTCATTGCAGGGACTATCGAAAGTATTCCGTTACATTACGGTCAATAGGAAAAAATACTTTCAAGTACATTTTAATGGTGTTACATTCTTTCGAACATAATAAAGTTCAAATGCATCTATGAAATACATACTAAAATATGCATTCCGTACAATCTGTGGTGCAAATTATATTTTTTATGAATTTACAGAGCCACAGAAAATTTTTCTATTACATAATGGTACAGAGGGAAATACCATTTGGTGTGCGTTTTAATTACATTAAATTATTTCTCATTTTTATAAAATTGATGTACGTTGCTGAGATTTAATAAAAATTATTTCCATTATAATAAAAAGCATATAGTATTTAAACGATCACATAAAAGATTTCGGATATTGTCCTGCATCCGAAGTAGTGTATATTTAAAAAACTTCGTTATAGTGCAAAAAAAACTCATTTGTTATGTTTGACAAACCATTTCTGACTAGTTTTTTTTTTTTTTTTTTTTTTTTATATAAAAATATTTTTTTTAAATTTCTGTATCTCTGAAACGTCGTTTAGAAATTGTTCTTGAGATTTAATTCCAGACAAATTAATATTAATAGCACAAAGATCCTTACCCAGCGAAATATTTCGGGAAGTAGGAATAGGTACGTTAATAAACTTAAATGACTCCAAATTGTATCTGCCCCACCAGTGGCCGAGAGGTTCGGACCTCTCAACTGGTAGAAGGCAGGTGCTGGGTTCGAACCCAATCGCGGCTGTCGGCCTAACCGTTCGGAGTTTTCGTGGTTTTCTTCGAACCTTGCGTAAATACGGGTTAGGTTCCCTTAGAAAGACCCCCACGAAGGGCACCCTCCCTGGTCCTATATCCCTAGCGTAGATAAACGGACGTCAAAAATCAACCAACCAAATTGTATCTAATTCTTTATAAAATATTAAAATATTCATGTTTTGCAACTCCAGTCAAGTAAAACGCATTCTATATCGAATAAACATTCGTGCATAGAGAATATTTTCAGATCATGATGAAATTAAATTATGCGAATTCAATCTGTCGTTATTTAATATGTAACTAGATATTAAATGCAGATATCGGAATAACTCCACTTATATGCAAATCGGCATTCAAGTAAACCATAATTTCTTTTTCTGTGGAAATTTCATGAGATTTGTATAGAAATGCGAAATTGTTAATAACATAAATTTAGAATACCTGTTTAAGGATTGCAAAAGGTTATTTAATTAAATGCTTTTAATACTTAATTGTATGCATTTCAAACAAAAACAAAAAGCTGCGTTGAAGAATCTATGTATGGTTATTTTTAGGGGTTGTTTTAAGAATGATATTACAAACGTAAAAGGATGATTGGAGATTTCATAGCTAAATAGATTTTTTTTGTTGTTGTTTTTCGATTTATTGGAATGATTACAACTGCTATAAACTTTTCTACCAAAAATTAAACCGACTTCAAAAACTACTACAAAGTGAAAAATAATTTTTTTACATAATAGTAATAAAAAATTAAATTAAGAGCCCAGTATTTACCATGCGTATTATTATATTTATGTACATTAATTTGATTTTTTGAAGTCGGTGCCAGCCAAGCCTTTATTCTTTTGGTCTTTGCATTGTATACTTAATTTAATTTTTGAAATTGGCTTGGCTGACACCGACTCCAAAAATCAAATTAATGTACATAAATATAATAATACGCATGGTAAATACTATGCTCTTAATTTAATTTTTTATTACTATTATGTAAAAAAATATTTTTCACTTTGCAGTAGTTATTGAAGTCGGTTCAATTTTTGGTAGAAAAGATTATTTTTAACTTTTTAGTTAAAAGTTAACGATTTTTTGAAGTCAGTTAATAAAAATTATAATACGGAAAAATATTGTAAATTATCCGTGAATGTAAATTTTGTCAGGAGTGGGGTCCGAACGCACGCTCTCTTTCCAGCACCAGAGCTTAAATCTGGCTCCTTAAACTACTGGGTCATTCTAACTGCGCTCCAATCTGCGAGCTTATTCAAAGTCTATGTTATTTTTACTTTACGAAAAATCACCAATTTTATTAAAATTTGCCTAATTACTGAAAAAGTACTGAAACAATTGCAATGAAATGGAAATGGTACCAATTCGAGAGTGGCCTCCTTTTATTTAACACAAAAACCAAATTAATCGATTGGATAGTTTCAGAGTAATCGATGAACATACATAGAAAAAAAATACATACGCGTCGAATTGATAACTTTCTCTTCTTTTTCTGAAGCCGGTTAATAATAAAAATTGTAATATGAAAAAAAAAATATTGTAAATTTTACATGGATGTAAATTATGTCAGGAGTGGAATTCAACCCATGCTCTCTTTCGAGACACAGAATTTACATCTGGTGACTTAGACCGCTTGGCCATGCTGTCTACACTACACTCACCGAACGTATTCAACACTTTTAATTAGCGAAAAATCACTAATTTTATTAGTTTTCTCCTAATTACTGAAAAATACTGAACCAATTTCGATGAAACGGAACTGGTACCGATTCGAGAGCATCGTCTTTCATTTAAAAAAAAAATAACAGAAATCGGTTGAATAGTTTCGGAGTAATCGGTGAACATACATAAAAAATATACATACGCGTTGAATTGATAACTTTCTCTCCCTTTTGGAAGTCGGTTAAAAAAATACATACGCGTCGAATTGATAACTTCCTCTTCCTTTTCTGAAGCTGGTTAATAATGAAAATTGTAATACGAAAAAAAAAATATTGTAAATTTAACATGGCCGTAAATTATGTCAAGATTGGGATTCGAACCCAAGCTCTCTTTCGAAACACAGAACTTCAATCTGGCGCCTTAAACCGCTCGGCCAAGCTGTCAACACTGGGCTTAGCGAACGTATTCAACACTTTTAATTAGTGAAAAATCACTAATTTTATTAGTTTTTGCCTAATTGCTAAAAAAGTACTAAACTAATTTCGATGAAACGGAAGTGGTACCAATTCGAGAGCATCGTCTTTCATTTAAAACAAAAATAACAGAAATTGGTTTAATAGTTTCGGAGTAATCGGTGAACATACATAAAAAAAATACATACGCGTCGAATGGATAACCTCCTCTCCTTTTTGGAAGTCGGTTAATATAAACTTTTCTACCAAAAATTGAACCGACTTCAAAAGCTACTGCAAAGTGAAAAATAATTTTTTTACAGAATAGTATTAAGAAATTAAATTAAGAGCGTAGTATTTATCATGCGTATTATTATATTTATGTAGATTAATTTGATTTTTTGAAGTCGGTGCCAGCCAAGCCAAATTACATGTAATTTTCCAATAGACACGCATCCAAGTATCTACGAGTTTTTTTACGATTTGATATTTAGTTAAAAATTTAACTTTATTCTTTTACGATTTGCATTGGATAATTAATTTTAATTTTGAACTTGGCTTGGCTGGCACCGACTCCAAAAAATTAAATTAATCTACATAAATATAATAATACGCATGATAAATACTACGCTCTTAATTTAATTTCTTAATACTATTCTGTAAAAAAATTATTTTTCACTTTGCAGTAGCTTTTGAAGTCGGTTCAATTTTTGGTAGAAAAGTTTATTTTTCTCTTTTTAGTTAAAAGTTAACGATTTTTTTAAGTCAGTTAATAAAAATTATAATACGGGAAAAGTCACTGTAAACCATACACGTAAGTCAGGAGTAGGGTTCGAACCCACGATCTCTTTCAAGAACCAGAAATCAAATCTGCTGTCTTACACCGGTCAGCCACCTGACTGCACTCCATTTGGCGAGCTTAGTCATTGTCCATGTTACTTTTAGTTTGCGAGAAATCACTAATTTTATTAGTTTTTACTTAATTACTAAAAAAGTACTGAACCAATTTCAATGAAATGGAAGAAGTACCAATGGAAGAGTAGCCTCTTTCATTTAACACAAAAAACAAATTAATCGGTTGGATAGTTTCGGAGTAATCGGTGAACTTACATAGAAAAAAAATACATTCGAGCCGAATTGATAACATCCTCTCCTTTTTTGAAGTCACTTTAAAAATATATAACACGGAAAATTTTTTTCGTATACTATACACATATGTCAGGAGTGAGGTTCGAACCGACACTCTCTTTCAAAACCAGAGATTAAATCTGATGCCTTAGACCGATCGGATGTCCGGACTTCTTTCGCTTCCGAGAACTTATTCAATGTCATGTTACTTTTCGCAAGTCTATTCTCTTTTTGTGTACTCTTTCACTGATAAAGTATTGAGTTAATAAAAAATCTCTGATACTCTGTGGTAGCGGTTAAATACAAAATATTCCTAATAGCATAATTAGTATTTAACTTGTTAAATATATATTTAAAAATTATAATACGGAAAGGATTATTGTACACACGTACGTCTGGAGTGGGGTTCGAACCAACGTTGCCTTTCGAAAACCAGATCTTAAATCAAGCGCCTTTGAACGCTCGGCCATCCTGGCATCGGTATATTTATTCGACATCCATATTATTACTGATTTGCGAGAAATCACCAATTTTATTAGTTTTTGCCTAATTACTGAAAAACTAGTGAACCAATTTCTATGAAACGGAAGTGGTATCAGTTCGAGAGCAAGATCTCTCATTTAACACCAAAATAAAGTTAATTGGTTGGATAGTTTCGAAGTAATCGGTGAACATACATAAAAAAAAAAAAAAAAAAAAAAAAAAAAAAATACATACGCGTTGAATTGATAACCTCCTCTCCTTTTTGGAAGTCGGTTAAAAAGCACATAAATCCACAATTTTTTAAATATTAATACCAGAAATATTGCATTGTATACATCTTGATAAATTATTTTCATTCTTACCATTATGTGCTCAAAAAGATATAAATATAGCTGTTTTAATAATATTCTTCAAACGACCGAAAATACTTATTCCAAATATGTTTAACTTAATTGTTTAAAATGCATTTTCGATTATGTAGAACATATTAATACTGTGTAATAATATATTATTTCAAATTGATGCAAAAGGTGTAAGATTAAAAAAAATTAAAAAAATTGTAATGTACCGTAACAGAATCTAATATAAATACAGTGTATCGTAATACAATATACAGTAATACCATACAATATGTCAACTGCGGAATAAAACTGTTTTACTGTTTTAAAGTTTAAATCTTATACATTTTTTGGTAATTAGAAACAATAAATTTTCATTGGCTTTTACTTTTCAGAAAATATTTCATGTGTAAAGAAATGTCTTTCGTATAAATTTTTCATCAAGAAAAAATTAACTAAAATAATCTTGACATAATAAATATGTAGCGCTCAAAGTGGAGATTCAGAAGAAAATTTCGTTAACTTGCGACTTCGTTAAAAGGAGGTTTTGACTGTAGATATAATTAGTACGCTATAAATTTATTCAAAGTTAAATTTAAAATAAATGAAAGTTATAAGAAAAATAAAATAGTTACAAAATGTTTTGAAAAATAAAATTGCATGTGAATTTTCTTTTATTATAATATTTTTCTTTTAGAAATAAAAATATTCAGTTATAACTTCAGTATCGCTGAAAAATATTCTTGAGAATTAATTCCACACAAATTAAAGTTAATAGCACAAAGATCCTTATCCATCGAAATATTTCGGGAAAATACAAAAACTGGTATGTTACTAAAAATTAAATGACTCCAAATTATTTCTAATTCTTGATAAAATATTAAAATATTCATGTTTTGCTACTCCAATCAAATAAAACGCGCCCTATATCTCATAAACATTCGCGCTTAAAGAATATTTTTAGATTATGGTGAAATTAAATTATGCGAATTGAATCTGCCTGTATTTGATATGTAACAAGATATTAAATGCAGCTAATGGAATTACTCCACTTACATGTAAATCGGCATTCAAATAAACCATAAATTCTTTTTTCGTGGAAAATTCATGAGATTTGCATAGAAATGCGAAATTGTTATTAAAATGAAGTTAGAATACGTGTTTAAAGATTATAAAAGGTTATTTAACTAAATGCTTTTAATACTTAATTTTATGCATTTAGCACAAAAATGAAAGGCTATGTTTAAGAATTTATGTATGATTGTTTTTAGAAAATGTTTAAAGAATGTTATTACATACATAAAAGGAACATCCGAGATAACATATCTAAATGGATAATATTTCGATTTATTAAAATGTTTGTACCCGCTACAGAAACTCATGAATTCGCGGTTTTTAGGTGCGTTCGTAATTATTAAATTACGTAGTACCTATAGTCGTCGTTCTATCCGTTCGTCCGTCTGTCAAAATATAACAACGGAAAAACTACCCAATCGAATCGTTTGCAATTTAAAATATATAGTTATTAAATAATTTTTATATGACACTTTGAATTTTCTGAAAATCGAATGCATAATCCAGTTACAAAGACAATGGAAAGTTTTCCTCTACATCAATGAAAAAAATGAAATACTCAAAAATGAGTTCATTGATGTACTCATATTGAATTGAGTATGTTTGGATCAAAAATGATCATATTGCTTTCTCAATTTTGAAACATCACATATTATTAAATCCAAACTAATGATAATTTTGTACCCTGAAATGGTTTGTTTCATTCAAGGTGACATAAAAGATGCTTATTAATGCCAATATTAAATTATACACAGTATTTTGAAATAATTTAAAAGTGCTTTCAAATAGTGCTCTTGCCATAAAAATATTCGACTTTTGCTAATATTTTTTGCTATTTTTCTTAGTAAACAGTCAATTAAACTTTTATTGTTAATAATTTTGAGCAAGAAATAAAGGCTAGTATATTTTTAATTTAATTTGTAACTTAAGGTAGCGATTTACATTTGAACACAACCATGGAATTATAAATGAGCACATGTGTTTCTCAGTTTTGAGTACATTTGGATCGGAGCTATTTTGAGTATGTCAAGCACTTAAAATTGAGTACTTTTTACTCAATTTTGAGAATCTACATTTTTGTTTCAGTGATTACTGTAAATGGGAAAGAATAGTTGCAAGTGCATTTTAATCATTCTACACTCTTTCGAACATAAAAAAATCCAGACGCATGTATGAAATACATAGTAAAACATACATTCTGTGGTGCAAATAATATTTTTTATTAATTTACAAGGGCACAGAAATGTTCTATTATATAATGGTATAGAGAGAAACATTGCTTGGGGTGCATTTTAATTATATTAAATTATTTTACATTTTATGAAACTGATGTACAGTCGGCTCTCGTTAATTCGAACTCGTCGGGACCGCAAGAAATGTTCAAATTATCCGAAGTTCGAATTATGGAAAGTATAAAATGAGAACATGCTTAATATGGTATCATCGCAAAGGAATTAATGTTATAATGTTTTTTAAATTTTTTATGTCTGTTATCATCAGAATATGATTTAATGTTATATTAGAATGTATAAATATATAAACTAATTAGCAGATTAGAAACAAGCACAATAGAAGAAAAATCTTAAGCGTCACTGATTGACAGATGGGGCACTTAGAAAGTGGACATCAAATGCATGGGATTATATGTATACTTGTTCTCACAAAAATATGAGAAAGAAAGTTTTTTAAATGATCTGAAATCTGTGAAAAAGAAAGGAAGAATGAAAAATCGGAATTCTCGTTAGTTCGAATTAAACGATGTCAAGAGAAAATGAGTTCGAATTAATGAAAAAGTTTAACGTTATTGTGCCATTGAAAATTTTGGGACTTCATGTTTAGTTCGAATTAAGCGAAGATTCGAATTATCCGATTTCGAAATAATGAGATTCGACTGTACATTGCTGAAGTTTACTATAATTTAATCTCTGTATAATAGAAAATATATAGCATTTAGAGGGATATAGATAATTTCGAATACTGTAGTGTATATGAAATACTGTATATTTTTAAAACTGCGTTACAATACGAACGCACATCATTTGATACGTTTGATATGCAGTTCCGAATTTTTTTTTTTTCAGTTAAAATTTCAGTATTTCTAAAACGTTCTTTAAAAATTATTCTTAAGCTTTAGTTCCACTCAAATTTGTCCTAATAGCAAAAAGATCCTTATCCAGCGAAATATTCCGAGAAAATACTGAAAAATTTATATGTTAATAAAACTGAATTACTCCAAACTGTTTTGTAATTCTTAATAAAATATTAAAATATTAATATTCATGTTTTACTACTCCAATTAAATAAAACGCGCCCTATATCTCTTACACATTCGTGCTTAGATAATATTTTCAGATCGTGGTGAAATTAAATTATGCGAGAATCTGCCTGTATTTAATATGTAACAAGATATTGAATGCAGCTATCAGAATTACTCCATTTATATGTAAATTGACATTCAAATAAATCATAAATACTTTTTCGATGGAAAATTCATGAGATTTACATGGAAATGCGAAATTGTTATTAACATAAATGTAGAATACGTGTTTAAAGATTGAAAAGGATTGTTTAGTTAAATTATTTTAATCTTCAATTTTAAGCATTTAGTACAAAAATAAAAATGTTTAAGGATTTATGTATGGTGATTTTTAGAAAATATTTTAAGAATTGTATTATGCACATAAAAGGAAGATTGCAAACTACACTCTTTAAACAAAAGAGCTGATTTGGCTTCTCATGAAAGAGCTGTAGTTTTTTCGATCATAAAAGAGTTGTTTTTCAAACGATTAAATCTTCTTGATCTAAATTGGTTATTTAAATTGCTCAACTTCATTTAAATTGGTTAAAACTCGAGTTATTTCAACTCTTTTTTGAGAAGCTGCCTTTCAACATTAAGATGAGTGGATTTCAGCTCAACTTGAGCTATTTTGTGGCTGACTTTTTAAGAGAGTAAATAGATAATTTTTTTGTTCAATTTATTTTAATGTATATAGCCGCTATAAAAACTCGTGTATCCCAGATTTTTAGATGCGTTCGTAATTATGTAAACACTTAGCACCTATAGTTGTCGTTCTTCCGTCCGTCCGTTTGTCCGCATACAACAACGCAAAAAACTGCCCAACCTAATCTTTCGAAATTTAAAAAATATTATTATTATTTAATTTTGTCGAGTCATTTCAAATTTTATGGAAGTCGGAAGTATAGTTCATTACAGGGATTTTCAAAAGTACTCTGTTACATTACGGTCAATAGGAAAAAATAATTACAAGTGCATTTTAATGATGTTACATTCTTTCGAACACAATAAAGTTCAAATGCATCTATGAAATGCATACCAAAATATGCATGCTGTACAATCTGTGATGCAAATAATATTTTCTCTGATTTTACAGGGCCACACAAAAGTATTCTATTTGATAATGGTCGAGGGGGAAATATCGTTTGGGGTGCGTTTTAATTACATTAAATTATTTCACATTTCATAAATTTGATCACATTTGCTACGTTTGCATGATATTTCTGACTTGTTTTCTTTTAGAAATAAAATTATTCTGTTAAAACTTATGTATCTCCGAAACGTCGTTTAGAAATTGTTCTTGAGATTTAACACCAGTCAAATTAATATTAATAGCCCAAAGATCCTTACCCAGCGAAATATTTCGGGAAATACTCCAGAATTGGTACTTTAATAATTTTGTCCTGTATCCGAAATAGTATATATTTTAAAAACTTTGTTATAGTACAAACAAACCACATTTGCTACGTTTGCATGATATTTCTGACTTGTTTTCTTTTAGAAATAAAATTATTCTGTTAAAACTTATGTATCTCCGAAACGTCGTTTAGAAATTGTTCTTGAGATTTAACACCAGTCAAATTAATATTAATAGCCCAAAGATCCTTACCCAGCGAAATATTTCGGGAAATACTCCAGAATTGGTACTTTAATAATTTTGTCCTGTATCCGAAATAGTATATATTTTAAAAACTTTGTTATAGTACAAACAAACCACATTTGCTACGTTTGCATGATATTTCTGACTTGTTTTCTTTTCGAAATAAAATTATTCTGTTAAAACTTATGTATCTCCGAAACGTCGTTTAGAAATTGTTCTTGAGATTTAACACCAGTCAAATTAATATTAATAGCCCAAAGATCCTTACCCAGCGAAATATTTCGGGAAATACTCCAGAATTGGTACTTTAATAAAATTAAATTACTCCAAGTTATTAAACGACTTCCAAAAAGGAGAGGAGGTTATCAATTCGACGCGTATGTATTTTTTTTTTTTTTTTTTTTTTTTTTTTATGTATGTTCACCGATTATACCGAAACTATCCAACCGATTAATTTGGTTTTGGTGTTAAATGAAAGAGCTTAGTTTCATATTGGTACCACTTCCGTTGCATAGAAACTGGTTCAGTGTTTTTTTAATAATAAGGCAAAAACTAATAGAATTAGTGATTTTTTGCTAATTAAAAATGTTGAATAAGTTCTCTGAAAGAAGAGCGGTCTAAAGCGTCTGTTTTAAGCTCTACTTCAGGGGTGCACAACCTTTGGCCCGCGGGCCACAATTATACTACTATTTTTATGCAGAATAATTTTTCTTATAGTAATGACAGAAACTTTGCTATTAAAGAAAAGAAACTGTACTTTTCAAATATTCTAGTGTAAACCGATTTTCTGGTAAAAAGGTTGTGCATCCCTGCTCTACTTCATGTATAAAGTAACCTTTTTCCATGTTATAAATTTTACATGTACATTTTACAAATTAAATACTAACTATGCAATTAAAAATATTTTATATTTAACTGTTAGCACAGAGTGTCAGAGATCTTTTATCAACTCAATACTTTATCAGTGAAAGAGTACTAAAATAATAGACTTGTAAACAGTAACATGACGTTGAATAAGTTCGAAGGTTTGCTTGCTGTCAGGATAGCCGAGAGGTCTAAAGCATCCTGAGATACGTGTATAACATACAGAATTTTTTAGTTATTATAATTTTTTTAACCGACGTAAAAAAAAAATAAGAGGAGGTTATCATCAATACGACGCGTATGTATTTTTTTATGTATTTCACCAATTATATTGAAACTATCCAACCGATTAAACTAGTATTTGTGTTAAATGAAAGAGGCTACACTCGAATTAGTACCACTTCCATTTCACCGAAATTAGTTAAGTACTTTTTTAGTAATTATTCAAAAACTAATAAAATTAGTGATTTCTCGCAAATTTTTTAATTGGAATAATTAATAACATGGGTTTTGAATAACCTCGCTGAATGGTGTCTAGTCAGGATGGCGGAGCTGTCTTAGCACCAGATTTAAAGCCATAATTGTAGCTCAGGTTCTTGAAAGAGAGAGTGTGTTTGAACCCCATTGCTGACATGCGTGTATAATTTACTATAGTTTTTTCCGTATTATAATTTTTATTAACTCACTCCAAAAAAGTAGGAGGAGGTTATCAATTCGAAGCGTATGTATTTTTTTATGTATGTTCATTGATTACTCCGAAACTATCCAACCGATTAATTTGGTTTTTATGTTAAATGAAAGAGGTTACTCTCGAATTGGTACCACTTCCATTTCATCAAAATTGGTACAGTATTTTTTTAGTAATTAGGCAAAAATTAATAAAATTAGTGGTTTCTCGCAAATTAAAAGTAATACGAACGTTGAATAAGCTTGCGGAAGGGAGTGCAGTCAGAATGCCCGATCTGTTTAAGGCGCCAGGTTTAAGCTCAGGTTCTGAAAAGAGAGCGCGGGTTCGAACCCCACTCCTGACATGCGTGTATAATTTACTATAATTTTTCCGTATTATCATTTTTACTAACCGACTTTAAAAAATCGTTAACGTTTCACTAAAAAGAGAAAAATAAAGTTTTCTACCAAAAATTGAACCGAATTCATAAACTACTGCAAAGTGAAAAATATATTTTTTAATATAATAGTAATAAGAAAATAAATTAAGAGCGTAGTATTTATCATGCGTATTATTATATTTATGTATATTAATTTGATTTTTTGGTGTCTGTGCCAGCCAAGCCAAGTTCAAAATTAAAATTAATTATCCAATGCAAATCGTAAACGTATAAGGTTAAATTTTTTAAACTAAATATCATATCGTAAAAAAACTCGTAGATACTTGGATGTGTGTCTATTGGGAAATTACATATAACTAGGCTTGGCTGGCACCGACTCCAAAAAATCAAATTAATGTACATAAATATAATAATACGCATGATAAATACTACGCTCTTAATTTAATTTCTTATTACTATTATGTAAAAAAATTATTTTTCACTTTGCAGTAGTTTATGAAGTCGGTTCAATTTTTGGTAGAAAAGTTTTTTTCTAATTCTTGATAAAATATTAAAATATTCATGCTTTGCTACTCCAGTTAAATAAAACGCGCCCTATATCGCTTAAACATTCTTGCATAGAGAATATTTTCGGATCACTGTGAAATTAAATTATACGAATTGAATCTGCGTGTATTTAATATGTAGCTAGATATTTATTGCAGCTATCGGAATTATTCCACTTATATGCAAATCGACATTTAAATAAGCCATAAATTCTTTTTCTGTGGAAAATTCATAAGATTTACATAGAAATACGAAATTGTTATTAACATAAAGGTAGAATACGTGTTTAAGGATTGTAAAAGGTTACTTAATTAATTGCTTTTAATATTTAATTTTATGCGTTTTGTACAAAAATGAAAGGCTGCGTTTTTGAATGATATTAAATACTTAAAGACTTGAGATATCATAACTAAATGGATACTTTTTTGTTGTTGTTCGATTTATTATAATGTTTACAACCGCTGTAAAAACTCGTAAATCCACTTAAAAAAATAATAATACCAGAAATAAAACATCGTGTTTTTAATAATATTCTATAAAGGATCGAGAATTAATTCCAAATATATTTATTTTATTTGTTTAAAAAGTATTTTCGATGATATAGAACAAGTTAATTCCTTGCAAACATTAAATATTTCTAACTGCTAAAAAAAGGCTTGAGGTTAAAAATTTAAATATTATAATTGTAATATACCGCAACAAAATATTATATAAATGTAATATAATATAAAGTACTTTAAAATACGTCAAACGTCAAATAAAACTGTTTTATTGTTTTTGAAGGTTTAATCTTACATGTTTTTGGTAATTAGAAATAATATGTTTTCATTGGATTTTATTTTTCAGAAAATATTTCATGTATATGGTTTTTTCTTTCTTATATATTTTTCATCAAGAAAAATTTAACTAAACTAATTTTGAAATAATATATATACATAATGCTCAAAGTAAAGGTTCAGCAGAACATTTTGTTACATTGGGACTTCGTTCAAGGGAAGTTTGAATGTAGATATAATTAATACGCTATAAATTTTATTCAAGGTTGAATTTAAAATAGATTAATGTTTTATAAAAAAGAAAAATAATAACAATATGTTTTGAAAAAAATGATCGCATATGAATTTTATTTTGTTATAATATTTTTTCTTTTAGAAATAAAAATATTCAATTAAAATTTCACTATCTTTAAAACACTATTTAAAAAATATTTTTGATATTTAATTCCACACAAATTAAAATTAATAGCAAAAAGATCCTTACTCAGCGAAATTTTTCTGGAAACACTCAAAAATTGATACGTTAATAAAATTGAATTACTCCAAATTGTTTCTAATTCTTAATAAAATAACAAAATATTCATGTTTTGCTACTACAATCAAATAAAACGCGCCCTATATTGCTTAAACCTTCGTGCATAAAGAATATTTTCAGATCATGGTAAAATTAAATTATGCGAATTGAATCTGCCTGTATTTAATATGTAACAAGATATTAAATGTAGCTATTGGAATTATTCCACTTAAAGATATGTAAATTGGCATTCAAATAAACTATAAATTCTTTTTCAGTGGAAACTTGTTGAGATTTACATAGAAACGTAAAATTGTTATTTTGTTATGAAGGTAGAATACGTGTTTAAGGATTTCAAAAGTTTCTATAATTAAACGCTTTTAATATTTAATTTTATGCATTTAAAACAAAAATGAAAAGCTGTGTTGAAGAATTTATGTAAGGTTATTTTTAGGAAATGTTTTAAGAAAATTACATACATAAAAGGATGATTTGAGATTACATAACTAAATATATATATATGTATGTATATATATATATATATTGCATGATTTATGTTTATAACTGCTATAAAAACACATAAATTTACGACATTTTTTAATAATAATTCCAAAAATAATACAATAAGTAATTTTCATGTGGACTGTTATGTGCTCGAAAAGATGTAACTATAACTGTTTTTATAATATTCTTTAAAGGATCGAAAATTAATTCCAAATATGTTTAACTTATTTTTTTTAAATACATTTTCGATGATATAGAACATATTAACACTATGTAATAATGTATTATTTCTAATTGCTACAAAAGGTGTAAGATTAAAAAAAAATTAAATAGTAAAGTAGAAATGCGCCGTAATAGAATCTAATATAAATACAGTGTATCCTAGAACAATATATAGTAATACCGTAAAATATGTCAACAGCCAAACAAAGCTGTTTTACTGTTTTTAAAGTTTTAATCTTACACATTTTTGGTAATTAGAAATAAAAAAATTTCATTGGCTTTTATTTTTCAGAAAATATTTCATGTGTGAAGAATCTTCTTTCTTATGAATTTTTTATCGAGAAAAAATTAACTAAAATAATCTTGAAATAATATATATATACTCTCTTAAAACGAAAGAGTGGATTTGGCTGCTCAAGAAAGAGTTCTAATTTATTGGATCGTGAATGAGTTGATTTTTAACCGATTCAGTCATTTTGGTTTGATTTTTTCTCTTTCTAATCCACTCATACAGCTTTAAAACTAAACAACTCAACTCAATAATGAAACAGCTCTTTTCCCGCGCTGATTTTCGCCGCTGACTCGTCACGTGACCTTGCAAGATAAGATGGAGACTTCCGGCGTTCGCTAAACAATTTGCTGAAAATGCCTTTTTTACGAAGTAAGTAAGTTTTATATAAGTATTTTATTTTAATTATGCTTTCTTTTAATAACTTTCCCTTCTCTTTTTAACAGACTAAAATTCATAACAGTATCATACATTGAAATTAAAATGTCGTGTCACACGGTAATATTGAGGATGTGTTTAATGCATTTCTATATTAATAATTGGTGTTACAGTGCTGCTACAAAACTTTCGTGCTTTAATAAAATAAATTAGTATATTTAATCAGAGTAAAAATTGTTAATGCAATGTAAATATCTCGTTATTTAATTGCCTTGTATTAAAGTTTTGTAATTATTATATCTTTATTCATAGAAATTTATCAAAACATTGTATTTACGTCTTGTTTGCAGTGTCTTAGTAAAAACGTGCTCCGGATTACATTATACACATTTCTAAGTTTTTTTTTTTTCATTCTAAATGTTGAACTTGTGTTACTGTTTTGTTTGGCAATGTTTCATACTGTTATTGGGCAAAATTATTGCATGCATGGTCTGTATTATAATAATCTGTTTAATATTTATAAGTTGTTACATAATGCATGCAGAAATAATAGTTTTCTTGTGCCTGCTTCCCAGGTAGCTTTAAATCTAAATGAGAATTTATAAATAAAACGAAAACAGTGCACAAAAGTTTGTCTTTCTATACTGGTAAATGCAAGTATTATTTCCTAAATATTATACAACGATACCAAAAAGCAAATCCTCTTTCTCTTTAGAAAATACCTTGTAATATCATCCCTTTCCCTTAACATTTTTTATGCATAGCCCAGTGGTAGAATTGATTTTAAAAAAAGTTACTGGTCCCAAAGACCAGTACGCATGAGAGTTTACTGGTCAGTAATAGTCATCAGTAACCCGCTACATAAAATTCTATAAAATACTTTTAACCGTCCCCCCCCCCCTCTTCACACACACACTCCTACTAGAATGTAAAATAAACCAAACTTCCTTTGCAGTTATACAAAATTTTTGGCATAATAAAATGGAAAATTACTATTTTATAAAAAAGTATGTAGTATGTAAACTAAAACTATAAAATTGTGTATTTTATTTCCGATCATTTATTTAACAGATAGTAAGGATTAATGCAATATTTTCTTATAATTATTTTTTCAAGTAATATTTTATGGTTTGTGTTTGGTACGGTTTTCTCAGGTAGGAAACTTTATATACTTGTCAGAGATGAAGTGGGTGTGCAGTGGTGTAGCTAGGATGGGTGACATCCCGGGACAGATGTAAAAGGTGTCAAGCCCCCCCCCCTCCTCCTCCTCCTTTCCAATCTGTCATATTTTTTCAATCTCAATTCTACATTCTTATAAAAAATAACCTTACCATTCCTTATTTACCTTTTGTCCTTCTGCATAAAAAAAAACCGCAGAAGTGAATCATCACTCGACCCATAGTCTGCACAAGTCAATGCCGTGTCTATACGTAGAACAAAATTCTTTCTTTTAAAGTTTGCTTTTGTTACCCACTTGTTGAATAGGTTGGTTTTTGTTCCCTGGTGCATATCTTATTTAGACACACCATTCTGTATAAAAGAAAAAAAAAACTAGCTGTATTGCATCATGAGCTAAAAATCTCATTTTATTTCCTAATTAGTCTCCAAAATTTTATAAAATTGTATTTTTTATTTGCAAATAAAGATTTGGTATCACCCTTTAGAGGATGACACCCGGGTAATTTCCCTTATCAAGAAGAATTTCTTTTACAGATTGACTAAAATCTTAAAGATCAACGAGTTATGTGTCTCTATATTCAAAATCACCATGCATATTATGACAGATTACTTAAATAATTTGCTTTTAAAAAAAATATTTTATACTAAATATTATCAAATGTTTTTAATCTATTTTAAGTTTGATAAATTCACATGTTTAAGCTTTTTCTTTAGAACAATAGGTATGTTCATCAGCACAATTTTAAACCTATCAATACAAACGCAGGAATAGTGTTAAAAATAGAAATTATTTATATCCAATAATTTGAAACATTTAAATTAAATATAAAAAGAGAGAATGTCATTATGTTTTTATTAAAAAAGAACAATTTTTGAAGGAAAAAAACAGTTGGTTTAAACTAGGGGTGCACAATCTTTTCAAGAAAAGGGCCACTTACAAATATGCCTCGGTGGTCGAGGACAATACAGAGATAATTCAGTTTCGAGGAAGTGATCTATGGCCTATAATCCGATAAAAAATATAGTTTCAGAGGGGAGTAGGAAGGGCTTAATTTCGCTTACCCAATCAAAACTTCCAATTCAGTTATTAAGGATATATCAAGAGTTTTTACGTTTGTATATATATAGCACATGCAGCAAGGAATATTTTCAAGATGTAATAATATGCCTTGATTTTATTCACGAGAATAAATTTTGTTTTATTAGCAATGCCAAAAACAAGCTTCTTTGAAGGTTTAAAGGGGGGGGGGGAGGGTGAGATCTCTAGCAACCAGGCTGTAGTTTCAATTTATCCACAAAAGGTCGCCATGACTAGAACTCACAACCAACTACATCCTGTCGATACTCTACTGAAAGCAAAGAGTAGCTGAACAAAATCCATCAGATGTACAGAACTTACAACTAAAATGAACAAAGGAACGAAAAACTGACCAACTGAAAAACTGACCAACCATCAATTTGATCTTCTGCTTATAGGCTGGATCAAGTCTTCCGGAGAGGTCTAATCAATCAGGATGTCGGACTCAGTCAGGGGTGCCCAGAGAGGGGTTTGATGACGCAAGATGCGTCCTATAACTTAGTTTGGGGGGGGGGGGGTAATTTGAGAAAAAGTACATTTTTGGAGGGAGGGGATTTTAAATTCTTAATATTTCTTGTTTTTACTGTTAAAAAAAAATCTTGATTTTTAATATCACTTTTAATTTTTTTCAACATTTAATTTCCAGAAAAGTCCCTGTATTTTCTTTCTTTAAATTCTAGATAAGGGCAATAAGAACTCATTCTGCTATACTCAACTCGCTATCTTTGTAAATCTTGATTCTTAAATTTCACTTTTAAATTTTTTCAATATTGAATTTCCAGAAATGTTTCTCTATTTTTTTTTCTTTAAATTTTAGATAAGGGCAATAAGAACTCATTTCATTATGCTTAACTCACTATCTTTTGATGGTGCAGTAGGTTATAAGTAAAATATATTTTACAATTGATATTCTGTTTAGGGGGGGGGGGGGTCAATGTTAAAGTATGAAGATTTTTTTTTTGGGGGGGGGGGGTGGTCACCACTGGAGTCAATAACCCTCTTAGTGAGATCATCAGCTTGTTCATTTAAGGGGATCCCCCGGTGTCCCAGAACCCAGCACAGATGAATTTTAGGGGAGAGACCCGCAATGCCCCGATCTTATGCAACCAAATTTTAAAAAAATTCTGCCGATTGTGGAGATTACTGCACCTTTTAGTTCACTAAACTGGAAGGTTCATTGTGGGGTTAGATCTAGCAGTGCTGAACTTAGCCTTCGAGTTTTGGGCCAGAGTGAGGAAAGAGTTAAAGTTTATCTCCATCAATGAGTGCAGCTTGTTGTTATATCACGGCAGATCAACGGCCAATTATAAAGGGAACGACAAGGAGGAGACGGGTGGGATTAATAGTGACAGAAATGTCAGTCGGGAAGTGACCGTTGTCAAATAAATCTTCATCCACACGCAGCGTGGATCTTTATAACTAATCTTTTAATTACTAATAATAAACATTTGAAAGTAGTCTGATAAATAAAATACTCTTCTCCATAGCTATCCAAATAATAAATTTCAAATACTTCTTGAGATTTTGTTTCTTGAATGACAATTTGAAGTCAACATTTTTGGTCATAGATTCAGCAGATAACTAACAGGGGGGGGGGGGAATCACTTATTAAAATGCTATAAGTAGCATCCAGTCTTTGAAAACTCTCTTATTCGACTTCATATTTTGATTTTAATGCTTAAGATAACCTCCCCAATTAAGATTGGGGATTTCTTTTACAGCTTGAAATCTTATGGATTGTGTTATGTTATTGCGTTAAATAATCTGAAGTTTTCAAAATATTAAGATATTTTCTATTAAATATTGAATATTTTTAATCTATTTTATATTAGATCAATTCACATGTTTGAAGCTTTTTCTAAAGAGAAATAAATATATTCACCAATGCAGACTGATTTTAATCCTATACCCAAAAAATTATTTAAACCTGCTACATCCAATGCTTATTGCTGATATAAAGTGTTAAAAATAGAAGTTATTTATATTCAATAATCTGACATACATAAATTATTAAGAAAAAGAGAAAATGTCATTAGATTTCTTCTGAATTTTTTTTTTTTTTTTTTTTTTTTTTTTTTTTTAGAAAAATACCAGTTGGTTTAAGCTAAACCGTTGTTTAAACCATAGTTAAAACCAATTGGTTTAAACCGTGCCAACCCTGGTCTAATTGTTGTAGGTTCTATCTTGTATTATATAAATATGCAAATATATAGAAAAACAACTAAAAATCCACAAAAACCTGTATTGGTTGGGTATTTGCCAGCGCTGATACATTTTAAAAGTAGCAACAAAGGTGAATTTTCAACAATATTTTATAATGTTGCTTTAGGAACTTTCATTTTAAATTTGTTTTTAAAATGGTGATTTATTGTATCAGATGTAACACCATGATTTAAACAAGCAGATAAGTGTAATCGCACAGAATTTATTTATTCTATTTCCATTTTATTCATGATTGGCTGAATTTTCAGAAGTGTAATATTTATAAAGCTAAAATTTTTAGTGTATGGTTCATTTTATGTTTAGACTATGGATGGGAAATTTTATAAAACATTTAATCTGAAAGCTGCAAAATATTTTAATATGTTCATAATCATTCCTTAACATTATATTTATTGCTATTTAACTTAATTGCAATATTTTCTTTTAACACAGGAAGATGGTGATTTCATGGAGGAGTAAAATTCTACTGTGAGTGAGGAGTCAAATTCAACAATCTTATTTAATCTCAAGGATTTTCAAGAAAATGTCTATTTTGCCTAAGATTTTAAAAGTTGGACAAACCAGTGGACAGATTACAATATGCTCTTTATGTATTTAATGTTTAATGCAAATGGACTGTTATATTTATAAAGGTCCTGTTAAAGATGTTGTTGAAACTTGTTTATCTGATGTTGGAAAGAATTGTTATTAATTAATGTTAGGTTTATTTTGTCCTTGCTAAATAAAATGTTTTTGTTGTTAAATAAAATTAGTTTTTTTTCTTTCTTGCAACATTCTAAATTGCACATTTGGCTCTACTTTTGACATAAACTGCTGCAGTCTTATACTTTTATATTCATTTAAAAGTTAGTTGATTTAAGAAACATTGAATAAAATCAAAAATTAAATCAAAAATTCTTTATTAAGAAGAAGTAAGTTATTCTTGAATATAAATTCAAGTTTTAACAAATGTTTTAAATGATATAATTGCACATGGTCAATAAATCCATTTCTCAGTTATTTCTGCATTTAACTTCATACAATAAAATAACTGTCCATAATCAAAATTTTAGCTATACAAGTTTTTTAATGGAATTCCTCCACATTTCCCAATTGCAATGTGCTTATATAAATGCTATGGGTAACAATTATTTTATCTAAGATTTCAAAGTCATTTCAGATTTCAAGCTAAACAATTAAAATATTTTTTTTAAATTTAGTCAGTTTAAGAAATATGATTTTGATTGAGATTTAAATCGAGGAATAATTACAACAATGTATCATGGGTTGATGTTTATCCATTTAAAATATTTTCAATTTCAATTATTTAAACCCTGCACTGGCCATGTGTGTGGGGGGGGGGTACTTTTTTAAATTTAGGTTTATGTTTTTTAATACTTTCTTTTTCAAAACTGGGTCTGAAACTCCTATTAATATTTAAAAAAAATAATTAACCAAAATTGCAAAAGTAAAAACTAACCCACTTACAGATCATCCTCAAATATTCTATGCCCCCCCCCCCCCCCAAAAAAAAAGGTAAACATTTTAAAATCCAAACAAGATATTTGAAAATAACTTCTGCATAGGATTATCTAAACTCTTAAGGGGAACAATCAGCTTCTGCATTATGGTGCTGAAGTTGAGTCGTTGGGCTGATATAAAGTTTATTTTTTCAATATTTTTTTAGTAAGATGCCTAAGATTGGTTTATTTGATTGAAATCGTAAATTTTTAATAAAAAAATAATTGTTATTTACAATTAAATCAGAATCTAATGAAAAAATTAAAATTGTATATAAGCATATCTGAAGCTATAAGTATCACTGGAAAATATGTAAACTTGAAATTGCCCAAGAAAAGAAAGGAAAAATCCCATTAGCACCACAGCATCAGAAGCTGATATTCTGTTTAATGTTGTTTGGGTGCTGTTGTACAGTTATGCAAATTTAGGCAGTTTGCATGAATAAGTGTTTTCAAATTTGCATATTTGAGATCACCAGTATTTTTAATTTAATGAATATATGTACTTTTAAATTTAACAAAAGAAAATTCTGATGTTAAAAATTTCTGATTTGACAGAATAATAAATTATTCTGTCGAATTAAAAAATTCATGTAAGCTCTATTTAATTTTGTATAACGATTCAATTGCCTTTTCCCCTAAATTGACATAGGAAACAGTTTCATTGAATTAGAAAGAAAAAAAAAATGTTTTTATGATTCATTAGAGAACTTTCAGTCATGTAAATTAGAATGTTTTAAGTCTTGTTAATTAAAGACTTGGAAGAAATATTGGAGAATCCATGTTACAGTTTTCCAATCTCTCTCTCTCTCTCTCTCTATATATATATATATATATATATACCCTTGTAATGTCAATAAACAGAAATTTAAATCCGAAATGAGAATTTAATTGCAACACTTGAAAATGTGGTTATAATTCCATGCTATATTGAATTTCATTGATAAAAATTAATCGAGGATTACTGAATTTAGTTTTAAATGATGTGATTTTATTTAGACGATTTAGAAATCGCTTGAAGATTTTTGTAATTTTAAGCAATTTTGCTTTTCTTAAGAGTGAATTTATTCAATTCTACAAATTCAAGGAGTTTTGGATTAACTCTTAAATGAGTTGATTTTATTCATGTATGAATTGGTTACAAATCGCCTAAGTGCTACTGGATTAAATCAAAAATGACAACATTTCACTCCAACTTGAATTGATAACAAATCGCTCAAGTGCTACTGGATTTGCCTTAAATTATTTCACTTCACTCAAATACGAGTTGGCTGTAGCTAACTCAAGTGCTACTCGATTTAATCCTAAAGACTTCATTTCACTCAAGTATGATTTGGTTACAAATCGCTCAAGTGCTACGAGATTCAGTCTTAAATGACTTCATTTCACTCAAGCATGACTTTATTACAAATGACTCAAGTACTACTGGATTTAACCTTTATTGATTTGATTTCACTCAAGTATGAGTAAAATAGAGATCACTCAATCATGAGTTGATTAAAAACAACTCATTCACTTGAGTTGTTTCAGCTCTTCTTGAGAAGGTTCCTTTCAAGATGGGAAAAGAGTGGATTTCAGCTCAACTTGAGTTATTTCAGCTTTTTCGTTTTAAGAGAGTAGCGCTCAATGTGAAGGTTCAGCATAAAATTTCGTTAAAAAGAACTCGTTAAAAGAAAGTTTAGACTGTAGATGTAATTAGTACGCTATAAATTTCATTCAAAGTTAAATTTAGAAAAAATGAAAGTTATACGAAAATTAAATTATAACAAAATGTTTGAAAAATAATGGTTGCATGTGAATTTTTCTTTATTGTAATATTTCTCTTTTAGAAATAAAAATACAGTCGAGCCTCTATATAACGAAACTCCATACATCAAATTTCTCTGTGTAACGAATTTTTAGTAGGAACAGTCCCCTTTTCCCATGATTACATTAAAAACAGTCTGTCTCTATATAGCGAAATATCTATCTCCATATAACGGATATTTTCATAAAATGTTCTTCAATTATTCACTTTTTAAAAAGCTTCAAAATCACATGGAATCAATTTTCCATCACTTATTCCTGATCTATCATTTAGTTCTGTGTTTATTATATTACTTCTCGCCTTGAATCTTCTTGTTCTTTAAGTCCAACGAATTCATCCGCCTCCCCCCTTTCCCGCATACCTTTCAATGTCCTTTTCAAAACAGTGTCAATCGGATTGTTACACATATAATTACGGGATCAATGGGGGCAATTAAAGAAAAAACAATTTACAATTCCCTCAAAAAGGTCAGATTTTCTGTATTAGAGGATAATGTGGATTCTGCGGACGAAGAAGACGCGACTTGAGTAGACTTTAAAAAGAAATATAAATTAATTAAGAAACGCGGAGATGTCGAAGACAAATGTTGCTCTCTCAGATTTTTTAAAAATGGATGACAATCTCACTCTATTGCACAGTACTCTATAGTGATATTTTAAGGAGAGTTATGAACAATGATGGTGAATGTGACAATGAGTATGAGAACGAAAATCTACAACGAGAGAGAAAACCACCATGCAGTGAAATGACGAGTTCTTTTGATCCTTTTAGGAGAGAACTTCAAATGGGGAGGGGATTTTCATGGAATTTTTCATTCCTTTCTAAAATTTGAACTTTTCAGAAATTTTAGCATTTGAACTTTTTAGTGTAGCAATTTTGAAATTAAAAAAAAAAAAAATACAGATTTTTTCATCTAAAATTAATGCAAGCAGAGTATCCTTATTTCATTTTTATTTAGCTTTCAAATAAATGTCTGTTCTCTTTTTTGAAACTGTTTAAATAATTAAGAAATATAATATTAGGTTAATATTTATAGTAAAACATTTCAAATTCTTAATTAAACATATCAAAAATAATATTTGTTCAGAGTTCATACATTAAAAAAGAATTTTAATGTCATTCTCCATACAACGAATTTCTCTATATAACGAATTCTTTACTGGAACAATGGATTTCGATATATAGAGACTCGACTGTATTCAGTTAAAACTTCAGCATCCCTGCAATGTTATTTTAAAAATATTCCTGAGATTTAATTCCTCACAACTTAAAGTTTATAGCACAAAGATCATTAGGAAGTGAAACTTTTCGGGAAATACTCAAAAATTAGTAAGTTAATAAATTTGAATTACTCCAAATTGTTTCTAATTATTAATAAAAATATTAACATATTCATGTTTTGCAACTCCAATGAAATAAAACGCACCCTATATCGCTTAAACATTCGTGCTTAGAGAATATTTTCAGATTATGGTGAAATTAAATTATGTGAATTGAATCTACCTGTATTTAATATGTAACAAGCTATTAAATGCAGCTATCGGAATTACTCCACTTATATGCAAATCGACATTCAAATAAACCATAAATTCTTTTTCCGTGGAAAATTCATGAGATATACATAGCAATGCGAAATTGTTATTAACATAAATGCAGAATACGTGTTTAAGGATTGTAAAAGGTTATTTAATTAAATGGCTTTTAGTATTTAATTTTCTGCATTTAGTACAAAAATGAAAAGCTGTGTTTAAGAATTTGTGTATAATTATTTTTAGAAAATGTTTTAGAATGATTTTAAATACTTAAAAGAAAGATTCGAGATAACATAACTAAAAGGATATTTTTATGCTGTTGTTCGATTTTTTATAATATTTATAACCGTCATTAAAAGTCATGAATCCAGGATGTTTAACTTAATTGTTTAAAAATATTTTCACTGATATAGAACAAATTAATACTTTGCCATAATGTATTATTTCTAATTGCTAAGAAAGGGCTAAGATTAAAAATTTAAAAAATAGTAATATAGTAATTTTACAGTAACAAAATATAATATAAATACTATATAATATAAAATATTGCAAAATATGCCAACAGTCAAATAAAACTGTTTAACTGTTTTTAAAGTTTTAATCTTACACATTTTTGGTAATTAGAAATTACATATTTTCATTGGATTTTATTTTTCAGAAAATATTTCATGTGTAAAGAATTTTCTTTCGTATAAATTTTTCAGCAAGAAAAAATTAACTAAAATAATCTTTAAATATTTTATATACATTGTATTTAAAGTGACGGTTCAGCAGAAAATTTCGTTAACTTGGGAATTCTTTAAAAGGAAGTTTTGACTGTAGGTGTAATGAATACACTGTAATTTTATTCAAAGTTGAATTTAAAATAAGTGAAAGTTATAAAAAAATAAAATGGTAACAAAATGTTTTGAAAAATAATGATTGCATATGAATTTTCCTTTATTATAATATTTTTATTTTAGGAACAAAAATATTCAGTTAAAACTTCAGTGTCTCTGAAAAGTTATTTTAAAAATATTCTTGAGATTTAATTCCGCACAAAATAAATTTAATAGCACAAAATTCATTACCTAGTGAAACTTTTCGGAAATGCACAAAACGTAGTACGTTAATAAATTTGAATTATTCCAAATTATTTCTAATTCTTCATAAAATATTGAAATATTCATGTTTTGCTACTCCAATGATATAAAACGCGCCCTATATTGCTTAACATTTTTGCTTAGAATTATTTTAAGATTATGGTAAAATTAAATTATGTGAATTGAATCTGCTTGCATTTAATATGTAACTAGATATTAAATGCAGCTATCGGAATTATTTCACTTATATGTAAATCGGCATTCAAATAAGCCATAAAATATTTTTCTGTGGAAAATTCATGAGATTTGCATTAAAATGCCAAATTATTATTGACATAAAGGTAGAATACGTGTTTAAGGATTGTAAAAGGTTATTTAATTAAATGCTTTTAATATTTAATTTATGCATTTAGTACAAAAATGAAAATGTTTAAGGCTTTATGTATAGTTATTTTTAGAAAATGTTTTAAGAATGGTATTATGCACATAAAAGGAAGATTCGAGATTACATAACTACTTAGATATTTTTTTTGTTCGATTTATTATAATGCTTATAGCCGCTATAAAAATTCAAATATCCGCGATTTTTCGATGCGTTCGTAATTATGTAAATATATGGCACTTATAGTCGTCTTTCTATCCGTGCGCTTACATACAGCAACACAAAAAACTACCCAAACCGAATCTTTATAAATTTAAAATATATTATTATTAAATAATTTTGTAGTGTCATTTTAAATTTTATGAAAGTCGAAAATATAGTTCATTACAGAGACTGTCAAAAGTATTCCTTTACATTACGGTCAATAGGAAAAAATAGTTTCAAGTACATTTTAATGATGTTACATTCTTTCGAACAAAATAAAGTTCACATGCATCTTTGAAATACATACTAAAATATGCATTCTGTACAATCTGTGGTGCAAATAATATTTTTATGAATTTACAGGGCCACACAAAAGTATTCTATTACGTAATGGCACAGAGGGAAACATGGTTTGGGGTGCGTTTTATTTACATTAAATTATTTCACATTTTTATAAAATTGATATACGTGGTTGAAATTTACTACAAATTAATTCCTATATAATAGAAAACATATAAAAAATGGGCACGGCAGTGCCCCCGCCAAGTCGAGTGTAGTATTTACACGGATACACAAAAGATTTCGGATACTGTTCTGTATCCAAATTAGTGTATATTTTAAAAACTTCATTATAGTACGAACAAACCTTATTTGTTACGTTTGAAGTAACATTTTGAACTTGTTTTCTTCTAGAAATAGAAAGATTCAGTTAAAACTTCTATATCTCTGAAACGTCATTTATAAAATGTTCTTAAGATTTAATTCCTGACAAATTAATATTAATAGCACGAAGATCCTTACCCAGTGATATATTTCGGGAAATATTCGATAATAGGTATTTAAATTTAATAAATTTAAATTACTCCAAATCATTTCTATTTCTGAATAAAATATTAAATTATTCATGTTTTGTTACTCCAGTCAAATAAAACTCGCCCTATATCGCTTAAACATTCGTGAATAGAGAATATTTTCAGATCATGGTGAAATTAAATTTTGCGAATTGAATATCCCTGTATTTAATACGTAACTAGATATAAAAAGCAGCTATTGGAATTACTCCACTTATATGCAAATCGGCATTCAAATAAACCTTAAATACTTTTTAAGTGGAAAATTCATGAGATTTACATGAAAACGTATTATTGTTATTAACATAAAAATAGAATACTTTTAGGAATTGTAAAAGGTTATTTAATTAAATGGCTGTTAATATTTAATTTTATGCATTTAGTACAAAAATGAAAATCTATGTTGAAGAATTTATGAATGGTTTTAGAAAACGTTTTAAAAATGGAATTAAATGCATAAAAGGATGATTCGAGATTACATAACTAAATGGATATACATTTTGTTGTTGTTGTTGTTCGATTTATTATGATATTTAGAACTGTTAAAAAACTCATGAATCCACGATTTTTTAAAAATTAATAATACCATAAATAAAAGGTTGTGTTCATATTGATAAATAATTTTATGTGGACTGCTATATTGCCAGAAAGATGTGAATATAACAATTTTAATAATATTCTATAAACGATCGAGAATTAATTTCAAATATGTTTAAATTCATTTTTTTTAATATTCTTGATGTTATAGAACAAATTAATACCTTGTAAAAATATATTATTTCTATTTGCTAAAAAATGTGTAAATATTATATATTTTAAAAAGAATAAAATAGTAATATACCGTAACAAAATATAATATAAATGGAGTATAACATAAAATATCTTAAAATATGTAAAAAGTTAAATAAAACTGCTGTACTGTTTTTAATGTTTTAGTCCTACACGTTTTTGTAATTAGAAATAAAATATTTTTATTGGATTTAATTTTGGGGAAAACATTTCATGTGTGAATTTTTTCTTCCTTAAAAATTTTTCACCAAGAAAAAAATAATTTAAATAACCTTGAAATAATATGTATATATAGTGCTCAAAGTCAAGGTTCAGCAAAAAAAAAAAAAAAAAAAAAAAAAAAAAAAAAAAAAAAAAAAAAATTACTAAATAGGGAGTTCGTTCAAAGGTAGATTGACTGTAGTTATGACTAATACGCTATCAATTTTATTCAAGGTTGAATTTAAAATAGATGAAAGTTATACGAAAAAAAAATAATAATAATAGCAAAATATATAAAAAAAATAACGATTGAATATGAATTTTCCTTTATTATAATATTTTTCTTTTAGAAATAAAAATATTTAGATAAAATTGGGTATCTCTAAACTTTATTATAAAAATATTTTACATATTTAATTCCACACAAATTAAAATTAAAAGCACAAAGATCCTTACCCATGTAATATTTCGGGAAATACTGAAAAATTGGTACGTTAATAAAATCGAATTACTCCAAATTGTTTCTAATAATTCTTCATAAAATATTAAAATATTCATGTTTTGCTACTCCAATCAAATAAAACGCGCCCTATATCGCTTAAACATGCCTGCATACACTGTAAAAAAAAAAGGGTCGATCTACTAAAAAAACTTTAGTGATCCTCGTAATTACTAAAAAATTTTTAGTAATCTTAGTCGGTTACTAGAAAATCTGTAAGAATTACTAGAAAAAAGTTAGCAATGAATAGAGTTAATAGTTTTATATTTTTAATAGCTATTACTAAAACTCACTTGGTGTGGCCTTGATAGCATAGTGGTTATAGTAACGGACTCCAGGCTGAAAGGTCCCGGGTTCGATACTCTACACAGCAAATACGCCCCGAATGTATGTAGTATAAGTACTCGTAAATAAATGATTATGAAAATCCTGTCGGATCAGTTATCAATGTTTGGTGCTGCCATCTATTGCAGTTTTGCCGAAAATCTTCCGCTTCGGAAGTCTGGATGAGCTCGAAGGAACCTCCTGCCTTTCGGGTGCACATAATGGTTATTAAAAATACTTTTGGAGCTATTACTAAAATTTGCTTGGTGGCTCATACTAAAAATTTTTAAGTTAGTTATACAAAGAATTCTTTTGTTCAGTTTACAAAAGAAATGCTTGTTTCACTTGCAAAAAAAAAGTTTGTAATGGTTACTAAAAAATTCTGTGGAATACAAATTTACTAAAGAATTTTTAGTAACCTCTTGAATTTTTTTTTACAGTGTAGAGAATATTTTCGCAATATTATAAAATAAAATTATGCGAATTGAATCTGACTGTATTTAATATTTAACTAGATATTAAAAGTAGCTATTGGAATTACTCCACTTATATGTAAATCTGCTTTCAAATAAACCATAAATTCTTTTTCTGTGAAAAATTCATGAGATTTACATGGAAACATAAAATTGTTATCGACATAAATGTAGAATACGTGTTTAAGGATTGTAAAAGGTTAATCCATAAAATGCTTTTAATATTTAATTTTATGCATTTAGCACATAAATGAAAAGATATATTTAAGAATTTATGTATGTTTTACTAATGTTTTAGGAATACTATTAAATACATAAAAGGATGATTCGAGATGGCATAACTAAATGTATATATATATATTTTTCGATTTATTATAATGTTTATAACCGCTATAAAAAAATCATGAATCCATAATTTTTTTAAACTAATAATATCAGAAATAAAACATTGTGTTCATATTGTTAAATAATTTTCATCTGACTTATGTGCTCAAAAAGAAAAATATCATATCGTAAAAAAATAATTATTTCATAAAATATTTAATATACTTAAATTGCAAATGCATTATATTGTTTCTACTACATTTTGTTATTTATTCTGAAACTGGCGTTAAATTTGATTGAAAACCGTACATGATATAAACTAAAAACATGCAAGAATTGGATTTAAAAAAAATCGCTATATCGCCATGAATATACGTGCTGTCCTTCCACAAATTTTAAACATTTTGTACAGTGTTCGCATATTTGTACTCTGTAGAGATAGTTCATTGAGTGCATTTTGATATGCTGGACTAGTGTGCCTAGATGCCCGTATTAGGGTGGTAAAAATTGTGGTAAAAACTAGTGGGTAAAAATTGTGTTTTTCACATACATTAAAAAACTGATAAAAATAATTGACAATATGGAAGCGTTTAGATGAGCAATGTTCGGCTAGTTTATATTCTAATAAACACACAATTAGCATTTACATTACTCCAGAGTAAATCAGTCTTTGCGGCTAATATACCATAACAAAAATAAGATTTCTTAATGAAACAAAATTTTAACAATTATGCAATAAAATGCGTAATTAAAAAAGTCTGCTGTCACTATTGAAATAATACTTACAATTAATAACAATTACTATTTTTATAGCACTTTGAATTGTATTTTTTTTTTGTTTACACCCCTCCCTTTCCCCCGAAAAAAAAAAGATAGTCATTTTTCCCTTTTGTTGACAAATTTTTGTTTCCGCTATCAAGCTTCGGATACACAGAGACGATCCACCGTCTCGGTGGAAAGCGTCGATTCCAATGACAGTTTTTGGAGAGAAAAACCGGTTTCGCGCACTATGCATTACACATGGTTTTATTATATAGAGATGATTGTATTGATACTTAATATTGTTCTTTTTTTAAGCCCCTGAAATGGCCTAATTATCAAATCGACATAATCAACCGATAAATACAAAGCCAAAGATATTCTTTATAGTTATGAAAAAAATTATGAAAAAAATTCATAAAATCTCGCACAATATGCTACGATTAATTAAGCAGTTTACACACTCTCATCTCAACTCAACTATGCTCGTGGACGTATGTGTTTACATTTTGAAATTTTAAATTATATTTAACATTTTTATATTGTATCCTGACGACGTTTGTAGAAACGAATAAAACGTTAATAATTTTTAAGTGTGTTTTAAATATATTCTTTTTATAAGTGCACCATTTAGTAATGTGTATTTATTTTAGTACATATTTTTTATATTCTTTATGTTATTAAGAATCTGACAAGTATATTTTTTAAATATTTGACAAAATGTCTAAAATTGTAGGTATCCGGTGATTGATGGTTACATAATGCATAATTCAAAACATTCATATCCACTTATATAAAAAACTTTTAAGGAAAACAAAAAATATATTAACATTTTTTGAATACATGAAAGTAGAAGTGACGAATGAAGAATTTTTCCATAATCTAATTCATCTCTTATTTATCATTAATGCATGAAGTTGACTCAAATAGTGGCGGTATTTTATATTTATTTATTATAAACATGTACAATTGATTTATTATAATCGGCAGTATTAAATTCGTATCTACAGTTCAGGAGTAGTACAGCGATTGTTTCTATCATTGATCGAGGTGCTTTTATTTGAATGACACCACATCCCCCTCCCCCCCCCCCCCCCACACACACATACACTACTTGAAGGCAATGAGCGATTTCCTTTTTTTCACTTTTTTTTTAGATTTAAGAGGATGCGGGATGCAAAAAATATTCATATTTTATTTTAAAAAAAATTATTGCATTAAAAATTCCTTTGTTTTCTTCTGCTTAAAATGACATTTAAATCAATCAGCTATCTTAAGTGGAATAGGAAATATTAATGGTCATTCATATTTTTTTTTCAAACTCTAGATTTCAAACAATTGTTGTCATGGAAACGACTTCTTGCGAAAAAGCTTTTTTCTTTATGATTTTTTTTCCATATTTCTTAAATTTAAAGTATTTTAAGTCAAATACAGTAAAGGATAAATTGTTGAACCTAGTAAGACGTCTTTTTTTATTCATTTATTTTAATTCTGCTTCAGCATTTTTTTTAATTACTTTTTTAAAAATGATTTTTTTTAATGTTGCACCTTTTATTTATTATTTATTTTAATCTTGACTTTAAATATTTTTAATTTTTATATAAATTAATATTTTTTTAAAATGCTGAATCAGAGTTAAAACCTATATATCTTTGTTTATTTACATGAAAAAAAAAAATTCTACAAATAATATTTCGTGTTATAACGATTTTAATTTATACCATTTTTTCTTAAATTAAAAATTTTAAATTTAAAAAAAATTCTGCGGAAAAAAAATAAATTTTACAAATAATATTTCGTGTTATAACAATTTTAATTTATACCATTTTTTTTCTTAAATTTAAAATTTAAAATTAAAAAAAATGCTCAGAAACTTTATTACGTGATTTTGTTTTAAAATGATATAGTTAACCATCATAAGAAATTTCAGAAATTTAACTCAATAAACAAAAATTATTTCAAAATGTGTCCCCGACCCCCTTAAAACTTTTCATAAGAAATGGTTAGATAAGACGTAAAAAGAACAATCCAAAAGAGAAATTTCTTTCGGATCAGTAAAGAATATCTTTAAAGGGATGTCATTTTTGAAGATATTTCGGTGTGATAGTTTTAAAGTGCAATCACTCCAGATCTCGGATATTTTAAAAATAGGACTCCATTTCATCTACCCTCGAGAATTTCAGACGACTAAGGTATCAAAGAATGTGTCAAAAATAAATTTATCTAGAAAAGCATGATTTATTTACTAGAAACATTCGATTTAAAATTTATGTTATGTATGTATTGTTTCGTATCAAAGGACTAGCTTGGGAATTTTACTTTATTAGTGAGAAGTCTTGACATTCTTTAAAATTAAAATAAAAAAACAAGAAATTTTAACTAATGAAGAGTAATTTAAAATATTTCTTGGACCTCGTTAAATCTTTTTATAAGAAATGGTTAAATAAGTTGTTAAAAGAACAATCCAAAAGAGATATTTTCGTTCGAATCACTAAAGACTATCTTTAAAAAGTTGTCCTTTATGAAGATATTTCGGTGTGATAGTTTTAAAGTTCCGTCACTCTAGATCTAGGATATTTATAATATAGGACTGCGCTTCATCTACCCTCGATTATTTAAGACTACTAGCGTATCGAAGAATGTGTCAAAGATAAATTTATCTAGAACAGCATGATTTATTTAGTGTAAAAAAGTGAATTCAAATTGATGCCTTGCATGTATTGTTTCGCATTAAAAGACTATCTTTGAGAATTTAACTTTATTATTGGGAAGTCCTCATATGCTTTTAAAATAATATAAAAAAGAAAATAAGAATTTTTAATAAACAAAAAGTGTTTTAAAAGGTTTTCTAGATCCTCTTAAATCTTAAAATCTTTTTATTATAAATGGTTAAATAAGTTGTAAAAAGAACAGCCCAGAAAGGAAATTACTTTCAGATCAGTAAAGACTACCTTTAAAGGGATGTCATATTTGAAGATATTTCGGTATGATAGTTTTAAGGTTGCAATCACTCCAGATCTCGGAAATTTTGAAAATAAGACCTCGCTTCATCTACCCTCGAGAATTTACGACGACTAACATATGAAATAATGTGCCAAAGATAAATTTATCTAGAAAAGCATGATTTATTTACTGGAAACAACTGGTTTAAAACTGATGTTATGTATGTATTGTTTCGTATTAACCTTTACAGAGGGGCTGTGACAGCATCTGTCCCGGCTTACATGTTTTCTCAGATAGACACTGAGCGAGCCCCTGCGTAAAGGTTAAAGGACTAACTTTGAGAAATCCTCATATGCTTTTAAATTAATATAAAAAAGAAAATAAGAATTTTTAATAAGCAAAAAGTGTTTTAAAATGTTTTCTAGACCCCCTTAAATCTTAATATCTTTTAATAAGAAATGGCTAAATAAGGTGTAAAAAGAACAATCCAGAAGAGAAATTTCTTTCGGATCACTGAGAACTATCTTCAAGTCCTTTTAGAAGATATTTCTTTAGATAGTTTTAAAGCGCTGTCACTCCAGAACTCGGATATTTTGAAAATAGGACTGCGCTTCATCTACTCTGGAAAATTTAAGACGTATTAAAGAACGTGTCAAAAATAAATTTATCTAGAAAAACATTCGAAATTTATGTCGTGTATGCATTGTTTCGTGTTAAAGGACCAGCTTGGGGAATTTAACTTTATTAGTGTGAAGTCTTCATATTCTTTCAAATTAATACAAAAGAAGAAAACAAGAATTTTTAATAAATAAAAAAAGAATTTTAAAGTGTGTCCCGGACCCACTTAAATCTTTTTATGAGAAATGGTTAAAAAAGATGTAGAAAGAACAATCCAGAAGAGAAATTTTCGTTCGGATCACTAAAGAATATCTTTAAAGAGATATCATTTTTGAAGATATTTCTTTAGATAGTTTTAAAGCACTGTCACTCCAGAACTCGTATATTTTGAAAATAGGACTCCGCTTCATCTACCCTGAGGAATTTAAGACGACTAATGTTTCAAAGAATGTGTCAAAAAATATATTTATCTAGAAAAGCATGATTTATTTACTGGAAACAACTGATTTAAGATTGATTTTATGTATGTATTGTTTCGTTACAAAGGACTAGCTTGCGGATTTAAACTTTATTACGGAGAAGTCTTGATATGCATTGAAATTAATATAAAAAAATAAAACACGAATTTTTAATAAATAAAAACTATTTTAAAATGTTTCCCGCACCCACTTAAACCTTTTTATAAGAAATAGTTAAGTATAATGACCAGAAGAGAAGAGAATCCAGAAATCCAGAAGAGAAATTTCTTTTGGATCACTAAAAAATATCTTTAAAAAGTTGTCCTTTTTGAAGATATTTCGGTGTGTGATAGTTTTAAAGTTCCGTCACTCTAGGTCCAGATTTTGGAAACTTTGAAAATAGGACTCCGCTTCATCAACCCTTGAGAATTTAAGAGACTAACGTATCACAGAATATATTAAAGTAAATTTATCTAGAAAAGCATGATTTATTTACTGGAAACAACTAATTTAAAATTGATTTTATGTATGCATTGTTTCGTATTAAAGGACTAGCTTGGGAATTTAATTTTATTAGAGAGAAGTCTTGACATGCTTTAAAATGAATATAAAAAACAAGAATTTTAAATAAATAAAGAGTATTTTGAAATGTTTCTCGTGCCCCCTTAAATCTTTTCCTAAGAAATGGTTAAATAAGAGGTAAAAAGAACAATCGGAGAAGAGAAATTTCTTTCAGATCACTAAAGACTATCTTTAAAGAGATGTCATTTTTGAAGATATATCGGTGTGATAGTTTTAAAGGGCAATCACTCCAGATCTCAGATATTTTAAAAATAGGACTCCGCTTCATCCACCCTCGAGAATATAAGACGACTAACGTATCAAAGAATGTGTCAAAAACAGATTTATCTTGAGAAGCATGATTTATTTACTGGAAACAACTAATTTAAAATTGATGTTATGTATGTATTGTTTCGTATCAAAGGATTAGCTTAGGAAATTTAACTTTATTAGTGAGAAGTCTTGACAGGCTTTGAAAATAATAAAAAGAAGAAAACAAGCATTTTTAATAAATAAAATTATTTCTGGACCCCCTTGAATCCTTTTATAAGAAATGTTTAAATATGATGTAAAAAAGAATAATACAGAAGAGAAATTTCTTTCGGATCACTAAAGACTATCTTTAAAGAGATGTCATTATTGAAGATATTTCGGTGTGATAGCTTTAAACCACAGTCACTCCAGATCTCGGATATTTTGGAAAGAGAACTCCGCTTCATCTACCCTCGAGAATTTAATATGACTAACGTATCAAATAAATTGTCAAAAATAGATTTATCTAGAAATGCACGATTTATTTACTGGAAACAACTGATTAATAATTGATGTTATGTATGCATTGTTTCGTATTAAAGGACTAGTTAAGGGAATTTAACTTCATTAGTGAGAAGTCTTCGTATGTTTTAAAATCAATACAAAAGAAGAAATTAAGAATTTTGTAATAAATAAATAAATAATTTTAAAATGTGTCCCGGACGCGTAATTCACATATGCACATTCACAGAGTGACCAGTGACAATTCTGCCTCCTGAGTGACTGTTTACTTTCGTCTTCCGTAGAGCATTTCTGTTGTCTATAATATGCCAATAGCCGAACTAAAAACACGTAAAGGATAGTTATGCAAAAGCAGATTTTCTAATTAAAATATATATTTTAATTAACAAGTGTCTAGGGAGTTGTATTTACATTTATTTAGATTTTAAGAATTTCATTTCGACCTTTATTGAATTATTGTCAATTACTCTAAAAAATTTTTTAGATTCTTGTTAGTGAAATTAATTTTTAATATTTTGTCATACTTATTTATACAGATTGTCCAGCAAATAACACCCTGATTTCAAAATAAAATTTCTCAAAAACAAAGATCAATAGAATTATGCAGTAAACGGTTTGTTTATCAGGTAAGCTGTAAAAATCTTATATAAAAGTTTCGAACGGTAAATATTTTGAAAAAAATGTGTTCTGATTGCAAAGAATGCTTTGATTTGACATTTTTCTTGCTTTAGATTGCTGCCAGAGAATGTGTTTTTCGGCTTAAAATGCCATATTTCATAGTTTTTTGAAATAAAATTTTTGAAATTTCGAAATTCTAAAAATTTACTTCGAAAAATCTTTAAAATATTGCACTGTAAGCTGAAAAATTATTTCTCTGCAGGCAATCTAAAACAAGAAAAATGTCAAATCAAAGCATTCTATGCAATCAGAACGCAATTTTTTCAAAATATTCACTGTTTGAAATTTCTGTATAAGATTTTTACAGCTTACCTAATGAAAAAACCGGTTACCTCATATTACTATCGATCTTTGTTTTTAAGAAATTTAATTTTGAAATCAGGATGTTATTTGCTGGACACCCTGTACATTATTTTATTGATTCACTCTCGTTAATAAAACATGATAATTTTTCAATCAATTCTTGTTAATGAAATTAAATTTCAATATTTGTTTTTATCTATATTTACAGTTATTTTTATTAATTTACTATCCGTAAATAAAATATCATTTTTTAAATCAATTCTTAATTAAACTAAGTTTAATATCTCCTAAGGGTTACATTTTAATAATTAAAATGAAAGATATTTCAAATCAATAATTACATCAGTTAAAATTATAGAAAAGTATTTTTGAATTGTAATTAAATTTTTTTTTTTTATTAATTTACTGTCAGATAATATATTAAAATCATTTTTTTAGATCTATTCTCTATGATGAAACTAAACTTTAATGTTTAATATCACCTAAAAGCCACATGTTAGTTTAAAAAACAATTAATATAATATTTACAAAATAAAAATATTTTTATGCAATTTTTACTGATACTATTATTGCATTAAAATATATCTTTCATTTTAATAATTAAAATACAGACTTAGGTGATATTAAATATTAAAATTTAGTTTAATTAAGAAGAACTTATTTAAAAAATTATTTTATTAATTAAAAGTAAATTAATAAAAAAATTTAAAAAAAAATTAAAAATTAGTTTCATTAAAAAGAATAGATTTATTAAAAATATTTTATCAACTGACTATAAATCAATAAAAATAATTGTATAAATAAATAAAATGAAATATTAAAAATTTGTTTCAGTAACAAGAATAGATTAAAGAAATTATATTTTATTAATTGATAGTAAATTTAAAAGCAATTGTATAAGTAAATGAAATTAAATATAAAAAAATAGTTTCATTAACAAGAGTTTATTTTAAAAATAATATTTTATTACCTGTTAGTAAATCAATAAAAAAGTTGTATAAATAAATTAAAAATTAGTTTCAGTAACAGAAATCGATTTAAAAATATATTTTATGATCCGATAGTATATCAATAAAAATAAATGTATAAATAAAAAAAATATATATATAATAAAATTAATTTTATTAAGAAGAATCGATTAAAAAAAAACTTTTAGAATAATTGAAAATAAAACAATAAGGATAGAAATAAAATTCTTAAAAAGTCTAAAGCGAGGACACAACCCTCAATCTCGTATTCACCAGAAGGACGCGCTAACCACTACACCGTAAGATACACATTACTCTAACCAAACGTCTCCATTGGATTCATTTCTCTTATAGCAAATCACAATACGCCTTCAAGTAGAACGATCCGTTTTCTGAAATTGTAGCCAAAGTTCGGGAGCTAGGCGCCTGTCAAATGTATATCTTAATAATTACAAATTATGTCTTTGCATAACTATTTCTTGCGTTAGACAGTAGAAATTCTCCACTGAAGACGAAAGTAAACAAAAAATCAGGAAGCAGAATCGACGCTGGTCGCCGTGTGAATGTGCCTATGTGAATTATGCGTCCCGGATCCCTTTAAATCTTTTTTTATAAGAAATAGTTAAATAAGATGTAAAAAGAATAATCAAGAAGAGAATTTTCTTTCGAATCACTAAAGACTATCTTTAAAGGGATGTCATTTTTGAAGATATTTCGGTGTGATAGTTTTACGGCGCATTCACTCCAGAGAACTCGGATATTTTTAAAAATAGGACTATGCTTCATTTACCCTCGAGAATTTAAGACGACTAAAGTATCAAAGAATGTGTCAAAAATAAATTTATCTAGAAAAGCATGATTTATTTAGTGGAAACAGCTGATTTAAATCGATGTTATGCATGTATTGTTTTGTTTTCAAGGATTAGCTTTTAAGGATAAGCAAGGAATTTAACTTTATTAGGGAGAAGTCGTGATATGCTTTAAAATTAATACAAAAGAAGAAAACAAGAATTTTTAATAAATAAAAATAAAAGAATTTTAAAATATGCCCCGGACCCCCTTAAATCTTTTTATAAGAAATAGTTAAATAAGATGCAAAAAGAATAAAGAAGAGAAATTTTTTTCGGATCACTTAAGAATATCTTTAAAGAGATGTCATTTTTGAGGATATTCCGCTGTGACAGTTTTAAGTTCCGTCAATCCAGATCTCAGATATTTTGAAAATAGATCTCCACTTCATTTACCCTCGAGAATTTAAGATGACTAATGTATCAAGGAATGTGTCAAAGATAAATTTATCTAGAATAGATAGCATTTAGTGAAAACAACTGTTTTAAAATTGATGTTACATATGTATTGTTTCGTATTAAAGGACTAGAGTGAGTGTCCTCATATGCATTGAAATTAATATAAAAAAAATGCAAACAAGAATTTTTAATAAATAAATATATTTTCAATTGTTTCTTGGACCCACTTAAATCTTTTTATAATAAGAATTTAACTTTATTAGTGAGAAGTCTTGACATGCTTTAAAATTAATATAAAAAACCAAGAATTTTTAATAAATGAAGAGTATTTTAAAATGTTTCTCGGTACCCCTTAAATCTTTTTATAAGAAATGGTTAAACAAGATGTAAAAAGAACAATCCAGAAGAGAAATTTCTTTCGGATCACTAAAGAATTTTTTTTAAGTGATGTCATTTTTGAAGATATTTCGGTGTGATAGTTTTACAGCACATTCACTCCAGAACTGGGATACTTAAAAATAGGACTCCGCTTCATCTACCCTCGAGAATTTAAGGCGACTAACGTATCAAAGAATATGTCAAAAATAAATTTATCTAGAAAAGCATGATTTATTTAGTGGAAACAGCTGATTTAAAATCGATGTTATGCATGTATTGTTTCGTAATAAAGAATTAGCTTAGGTAATTTAACTATATTAGTGGGAAGTTTTCATATGCTTTAAAATTAATTTAAAAAAGAAAACAAATTTTTTTGGCACTATTATTATTTATTATTTTTTTACTATTTCTTGGCACTATTGCAAAATGATACGGATTTTTTATTCTGGACTTCAAAAAATTACACAAGACACTTTTGAAAGATTTTTTCTTAATTAATTCAGAGAATATTTTTTGTAAAAATAAAAATAATAATTTAAACTTTCTGGTAAGAATTTGAAATATTCGAGCCAAAATCTGTGAAAAATTCAATTGGCAAGATTCATTTACTCACCAGAGTGATTAAGGTAAACAAATACATCTAATTACTAAATTAGGGTCATATTAATTATGCAATTTTTAATATGTTACATCCTATTTATAAAAACCATACACTTATTCTTATACTTAAATATACACAACTCAGATTCTTATGTTCACCTTTTATACTTTCAGACCACTGTCATTAAAGTATACTGTCGTGACAATAAATACCAGGTGATCCAAAGGTCAGGACGAACTTTAAAAATGAATCATTCGAAAACAAATCAAGTTAGAAAGATACGGTTTGCACCGAACGGATGGAGAAGAGACCAGGTTTGTGTAACAACGAAAAAAAAAATACAGTTTAGTTGGCGATCAATAAATGGTGCTATAATGTTTTATTGTACCAAAAGATGATTTACAAATGAAAACAATGTTGACAACTTACAAGTCAGCTTAATTACGGTTAATTAGTACTACAGTAAATTATCAATGTGCTGTCCATCATTCAGAAGTGCAGCTTTGAGACTAGGTACCACACCATTCACAGCATTTAGTAGCATTTCTTGCGTTATGGCAGACACATTATGGCAGGCATCTTTCAGTGCTGCTAGTGATGCCATTGGTCGCCAACCGAACTATATTTTTTGTAACCACTCAAAACCCGGTTCCTTTTCATCCGTTTGATCTAAACCGTATCTGTGTATCTTGATTCGTTTTCGAATCATTCAGTTTTAAATTCGTCCTGACTTTTGGATCACCCGGTATTTTTCAACATATCCAGAGCTGTCACAGGCGATTGTTTCTTAATTCGATCTCACACCACTTTTTAGAAACAAATACCGTTCACATGCACTTGCCAATATGAGAAAGAGATACGAACAAAAAACGTGTATTTTAAAAATAGCCATGCGAATAAAATATTTAAAAAAAACACCTGGGCAGTCCTACATGTGAAAGGAAAAATGTTTAAAGAGGAGTCTTTCTTAACAACTTAACTTATCTATATCTTTGTGAAAAACTTCAAGTAATGACTATTTTTATTACGACTTTTACAGAATTTTTAATCTTTTAGTATAAGTTTTTCAAAAGAGAAATGTTCATCTAATTAAATCAGAAAAATGCTCGGATTAAATAATCTAAGACTCGCAATAAAATTTTACTGGTTAGAATAAAAAATTATGACAGGAGTATGGATGCCCGTAAGCGGTACGAGCAAATCATAATTGGCAAAAACACGTTGCCAGTGCGACATATGATTTTTCTTATTTTCTAAATCCTTCATTTCTAGAAACCCAAATTATAACTGGTAAGTTGAAAATATTCCCATTTCATGTTTTATGGTGTGTGATCGAGGTTGTGCATGAATAAGACTAACAGTTCTATAACTTTTACGCCTGTGATGCTACCATCCATTAAGGCCCCACACTAGGCACAGAAAAAGACCCGAATGATAATGTAAAGTCTATGGGAGCGTTTGTTTCAAATATCTCGCACAAATTTTAAAATTTTTACATGATTTTTTTTGCATAAGATAGCCGAGGACGATCTACAACCGACCTAGTTTTTACTTTTTCGATTCTGCTTATATAATTTTTACATTACGATAGTTTCAATTACAGAACCGGTTTAAACCGGTTTTGAAAGTTAAAGTAATTTTTTTAATCTGAAATTAAAACTTGAAAAGTAAAAAATAGGCCGGTTGTGTATCGTCCTCAGCTATCTTGTGCAAACAAATCATGAAAAATATTAAAATTTGGGCGAAATATTTGAAAACAACGCCCCCATAGACTTTACATTAGCATCCGGATCATCCTTTAAGATTTTATAAACTTACTATATTCTCCAACTGCTAATGAGTTAATGATATCAAAAAATTGTTCTGTGGAACACATTTTATCCAAAATCCATCACGTTTATTCAACATTTCTTCTCTACAGTGTTCATACAATGCATAACAAGCTTGCATTGGAACTAAACATTGGCTGTCCAGTGTTAAGGTAACTACCTGAACAAGACAGATCCTGAAAGCACACCAGAGCCCATGATCAAATATGCAGACCTGGGCATTGTAGCCCATGATTCTTAATGGAGAATGGCATAACAAGTGAAACATTATACAACTGTTAGGTCTATTAATACACTAGCTCGATCCCAAATCTCAAATCATGGAATGGGAAGTATTTTTAACGTTTCAGTTATATTTTCCTAAATGAGTGTAAATTAAGTCTCCCAATTAAGTGTCATTTACCAAAATGTACGATGCTTTTCAAGTGACATATTCTAACTACCACACTATGGAAAAAGGTGTAAATCTATAAAAATACTTTTGTAAAATCTTCACACATCTGTATTAAATGTATTATTTGTAAAAAAAAAATTAGTAAACTTACAAATATTTTGCTTCACAGTGCAAATATATGTTGCCTGAATTTCTTTTGTTGTAAAGATATAAAAAGTTTTAGTTATCTTAGTTTTCTAACGAATTCTTAGTGACGTTATACATTCTTTTTTACAGTGCACATGCATGAAATATTCGAATTTGTTTATTTCTGTATACTAAAGGTTGTAACTAAAAATGTGCTGTCCAGTGTTAAGGTAACTACCTGAACATGACAGATGTTGAAAGCACACCAGGCCCCATGGTCAAGTATGCAGAGCTGGGCATTGTAGCCCATGATTCTTAATGGGCTATCTATACATATAATAAAACAGTAGGACCCGGTGTGTCTGTACATTGAAGATAATTGACAAAAATGGAGTCAGGGCGATAAAAGAAAACCAATGAAACACAAAAAAAATTTTTTTGAATTTTTTGTCTGTCTGTCTGTCTGTCTGTTTGTTCGAGGTTATCTTCGTAACTACTGAATGGATTTTTATGCGGTTTTCACTAATGAAGAATGCACACTCCCGGGCAGTGTATAGGCTTTGTTTCATCAAAATCGGACAACAGACAAAAAAGTAACAAAAAGAAACAAAAGAAACTATTAGGTGCGCTGCTCACGTTTTTTAGTACATAACGTTTTTTAGTACATATAAAATCCAATAGATGTCACTGTGCGATTTTAAAACGCGCTATCGTTATGTTTTCGCCAGTCTACTTAAGTATGAGAAAGTTTCAAGCTGGCTGTCGTTCCATGTGGTTTAGTCGGTAGAACGTCAGTGCGCCATACTGATGGCCCGGGTTCGATTCCCAGCATGGAATTTTTTTTCACTATGTTGGCATTAACGCCTATAAGCAATTAAAAGAATTTGAAATATTGTATTCAAGGCGAATTTTCTCTCTGGGAAAATTTCCTTGCATTAATATGTCAGTGTAATTTTTTTTTCGATTTAATTTTTTTTTTCGAAACTTTGTTTTTCTTAAAAAATTACAGTAAATATTTGATATTTCCCAACGTTTTTTGAATGATCGACTTGCTTTTTTTTTTTTTTAATGTATGTCTGAACCTTATCTAACTACTTCTTCAAGATTTCTTTAGATAAACCGACCAGCGTAGCGGGCGAAGGCCGCTAGTATATACTATATGTACAAAACAAAATTCGGTAACCTTAGAAATATTTTGTTTTACAATGCAAATATATGTTGCCTGAATTTCTTATGTTGTAAATACATGAAAAGTTTTAATTATCCTAGTTTTCTAATGAATTCTTAGTAACCTTATAGATTATTTTTTATAGTACACACGCATGAAATATTCGAATTTGTTTATTTCTGTATACTGAAGGTTTGTATTATTGGAATCAAAACACCACTTCACATTGAAATTCATTTAATAGAATAAACATATCATACACTTTCATATTTATTTCAGGGCTGCGGGATCAGTAAAAAAATGGCAGATTCCGACCCTGTAAATTTTAATAACTGGCTCCGACTCCGGGCTGACAAATATATTAATGCTGCTGTTGGTTAAAAGTATGTGGTAAAGCAAGAAAAGTAAAAATATTTTCCGTTTTACTAATTTCTTAATTTTGCATCATCCAACTATCGAAATCTAAAGAAGAAAACAAAACAGAAATATTACTATTTTGAATCCGTGCACTTGAAAAGGGGAAACTTTTGCAAATTTGATATTATTTCGTGACCTCCAGAGCAGAAAATTTGCATGGAAAAGAAAAAAAACTAGTACTCCACTCAGTGTATTAGGAATCTCTAACTTGAATAGCCCGGTATAGTCCAAAAAAAAAAATAATAATTCCTTTTATGAATTTAAAATTACATATAATTGGTTTAGTTTCACTTGAAACTGTCTAACGAGAAAAAAAAATCTGGAGTCAGAGCTTGAGTCGGCATGTTTTTTTTAACTCCGGCTACTATACTTGTTCCATACTCCGGCTACCATACTTATTTTTTAACTCCGTTTTTTTCGGCTCCGACACTTTTGCTCAGAATCGCGATCGACTCCGACTCTTTTGATAAAAAAATAGGCCCGACTCCGACTCCGACTTTTCTGCTCAAAAATGGGCCCGACTCCGACTGTTTTACTCAAAAATGAGCCCGACTCCGACTCCGATTATTTTGCTCAAAAATGGGCTCCACTCCGAATCCGAATGTTTTGCTAAAAAATGGGCCCGACTCCAACTCCGAAGCTCTAAGTTATTTCTCTCATTTTGCCTATATGTGTATTTCTTAGTAGAACAAATTGTTACTTTATAAAATTAAGAGAGAACATGTATTACCCCATCGTCAAAATTACGACAAAGGAGAACAAAAGTTGTCATGGTAATAATCAAAATATTTATTATAATGATGCCATCAATATACTTTTAAAAAGTTGTTTTTAATAAATATAAATTGTGAGACAGATTATTGTAACGCACTCGACCTACCCTTGAGAATTTATGATCATCACGTTTTCAAGGAAAGCATCAAAACAATTTATTCTCTAAATGGAAGATTTATTTATTAAAACAACTGATGCACATATGTATACTTTAGAGATAAAGGATTTTATTTGGAGAATTTTGTACTGCTATGGGAATTCTTATTATGATTTAAAAATAAAATGAAAAAAAAAAAACAACAATACAAAAAACCTTGTTTTATCATTGACTTCTTTGCATATCAGAGTAGCTGAAAATAATGACTTCATTTTAATTTTTAATTTACTTTTATATTGACTCTATATTTAACAAAACATATTCATTGTTATGTATATCCTTTCTTTACAGAACAATGCTTGTATCTTATACATTTATATCCATCTTGAATATCTTCATCTACTTAATGATAGGCGTGAATTTTTACAAGTAGAGGGTTCTATTTCATAAAATAAGTGTAAGAATCCTTTTTAAGACTTGCAAAAATAATAAGTTGGAAAATACACGTGAAGCGTAGCAAATGAGGTGCGTTCGTAAGATAATGAAGTTTTTAAAATATCAATCTCATGCAATTGTAAATCGTTAATTACAATTAAAATGCAGACAAACAATATTTCCCCTATACTATTATGTAATAGAATACTATTGTGTGGCCTTGTAAATCCATAAGAAATGTTCTTTGCACAACAGCTTATGCAAAATGTTTATTATAATATGTACTTGACAGATGCATATAAATTTTATTATGTTCGAATGAGTATAACACCATTAAAATGCATTTGAAACATTTTTCCTTATTAACCGTAATGTAACAGAATACTTTTGATATCCCCTGTAATTGACCTATCCATCCGATTTTTATTAAATTTGAAATAACTCGACAAAATTATGTAATAATTATATATTTTAAATATCAAACGATTCGGTTGGGTAATTTTTGCGTTCTTATATGCGGGCGGACTGAACAACAACTATAGGTGCTACGTATTTACATAATTACGAACGCACCTAAAAACGGTTAATGAGTAATTCTCCACAATCATGTTATATAAAAAAATTAACTAGTAAACCTACAGATCAGGACCTCCAACGCCAGCTCTACAAATCTTTTTTTTTTTTTTAAAGACACATTGCCTAATATTCACCTTCTTTCAATCCGTAATTTTAAACTTTCAAATTACATTATTTTTTTATAAAAGTAAAAAAAAAATACTTTGAAAAGTTTCAAAAATTAGAAATATGAAATTAAACACTTTAATACACAATTATATTCTAAAGTTGTTATTAATCATTTTCTGGTAAATTTTTAGATCAAAAATGCATTTCTTCAGAGTGGTTTTTTGCCCTCCCCCCCCCCCCCTGAATGCTTATTAAATTCACATTCGGAATTTTGAATTCATTGTACGAATGGCTACAGTGTATGTTAGATTTCCTTTATATTTTGATTTATAAGGATAAACAACAAATTGATTGCCAATTTACGTCATACTGTAATCCAAATAGCAGTATTTACTTTCTTGTCAACTACATAAACCTGCATAAGATTGATAATGAACTTATGAAAATGTAAATTAAGTCCTTTTTTTAGAAATTTAATGTTTTTTTTTAAATTTTTTTGTTTCCGAAAAATTTATTTTATTATGTTTCCATAAAATAATATTCCGATCTAAGGCTTTACCAAAATACATCTTAATCTGCTTGGTAACATAGATAATATTACCCAAAAATAGGCATGTTTGTCGATTTTTAATACTAATGAATAATCTTTCATCATCGAGTTCAGTGTCGACTAAATAGCTTACATGAACTGACTTTATTTAGTATTTTCTGAAATAGCCTTTTAATTGTATTCATTTTGAATTTAAAATTGTAACATTACTAACATTGTTCATATTTGACCTTTGTTTTACCCCATGTTATGAAAGATTAACTAATTTTTTTCTTCCCTCAAATGGGATTTTTGTTTAATCTTTCATAAAGTGGATTTTTATGATTAACAGGTATATGAAACTGAAAAAAGTTTTGGGATTGCCACATCTGACTAGTTTCAAAATGTACTTGGTTTACTAAGGCACGGCCAAACTCCATGAGCGCTTCCGTTCCTTATAAGGAGAGGGAGAGTGACATTGAGTTTGTCCGTGACTAAGGTTATGAGCTCCTCTAAAATGACCAATAACTTTCGGGTTAAAAAAGTTCATCTCATTTGTTCTTTCTTCGAAACCTTCATTTGTTATAAGATTGTATTACATTTGATGTAAAAAACATCCTGGAAACGAAATATTTCTTTGTATCAATAAAAACATTTCTTTGAATAAATGTCACAGTTTAAAGATATTTCAGTATGATAAGCTTCAAAGCAAACAGTTCAGTGCAATCACTGCAAAACAAGGCCAGAATATTTTCAAAAACAGTCACCTCATCTACCCTCGAGAATTTAAGACGATTCCCGTATCAAAGAATGTGTCAAAAATAAATTTATTTTTATTTGTAAGAAACAACTTATGTAAATCTGATCCATAGTTTATACGAAAGGATTAGTTTGGGGAATTTAAAGATCTTGTAGACAAAGTGAACAAGCAGGAACTGTATTTCTGGATATGATAAAATTTACTTTATTTTACTTCTTTCATTTTAAGTTTTCACAAGCAGGAGCTTTATTATTGGTTATGATAAAATTTATTTTATTTTACTTCCGTTCATTTAAAATTTTTATTTTGTCGAAAATTGAAACTTTGTTTTCAAGTAAATGTAGTTTCTCTCAGTTCTAATATATATATATATTAATGCTATCGTTTTTATAGTTGTTGAATCGATCGTTTTTTAATTTATTTGTTGATTCAGCAAAAACTATTGCAGATAGAAGCATGTAAACAAGTACTGTTGAAGGTAAATGTATAGCATAAACACACAGATACCAGACAATGTTTAAATGTAAGACTTATTTTGCGCAAAATTCTTTTGCGTTCTTTCATGCGTTCTTTCCTATCAAAATTCTTTCATGCGTTGAAATTTATCAAAATAATTTAGTTGCATGGGATTTATTGGATAACAAATTATGCATAGCCATCTTACTATTTTAATTTTCCAGTTTATTTTTTTCAGAAATATGCTTAGGAATATTGTGGTCTGCAGCATCTAATCATCTTTAAGTTAAAATATTTTATCCAGTTTTCTAGCTTACAAGTTATGAAAAATCGGGAGATAATTTGCCCTCAGATTATATGTATGTATATAAATGTATGCATGTACGTAGCGTGATAATTCTTGACAGAAATATCCGATTTGCTTCAAATTTTTTATATACGTTTATTCTGATAAGCCGGGTCTTTGGTTAGATTTGAAAGGATCATTGGAAAATATATAAAGTGCGGAACGGGGGGCTAACCACCTTCCTTAATTTAGATAAAAGATTTTTATCAGACTATTAATCCGATTTGCTTGAAATTTGGTATGCTGATTAATTTTCAGAAGTCGTTTTTCTGGTTAGATTTAGGGGGCTCATTGGTTAAGTATAAAAGAGGGGTATGCAGAGATAATCAATTCCCTTTTAATTTAGATGCATGGATTTTTATTTTGTGGATATTTTAGTTTTAGAGGGGCATTATTCTTTGAAGAAAACTCTTTTTATTTTCATTTTTCGAGTAGGAATTGCTCACTATAAAATTGAATGCCACTGAGAAATAATTACTCCAGATTTTGATTTCTTAGCAACGATAAAAGAAATTGATTAAATTTTATCTCAAAAACACCAAGTGATTCTGTATGAAAAAGAATAAATTTTTGAATTATTAAGGAAAATATATGAATAAAACAAATAAAACATAACCTATGTTCTCTTCCGGATTATAACCTATCTACATGTAAAGATACAAAGACATTAATTCACCTAGAGTGAAGTTGACCTAATTCAAACTTTCGGACACAGACACACTGTCACATTTATAATATTATAAGGATTGAAAATATTTTTGACCATTTTTTTTTAAATGATTGTGTTCCAATTTTTATTTTATAATATCACGTGATAATAAGTTTGAACATTGACATTTCTTCGTGTTTACTTTTATCCATCTAAAAAAAAAATCACCCCAAAGGCGTTCTTTATGTCATCTTCATACCTTTTTACTTTAATAAACGGATTAAAGTTTTATAGACTATGAACACCTGATAGACAGAGTGTTTTCCAAAATGTCTGACACTGATCTCCTGTTATGAGTGCAATTCAAACAAGCAAAATTGAAGCCTGACGTGTTAAAACACTCTTCGGTTGCGAAATGTTTTGTTAGAAATTCTTCCCTACTTAAATTTTCGTAAAATATTTTCTTAGTTATTGAAGATTTTCTGAACAACTTCTTAATATTTTACATATAGTGTACCAAGGACTAAATATTACTTAAAATAAATATTTTTAATTAGATAAAACTAACATTAAGATGTGTATTCAAATATAACGAAATTAATTTTGCGAAAAAAACTTATTTTAACGAGGGTGGAATTAACTAGTCAATGCCAAGTTACATTCGATAATTAAAAAAAAGTATTCATGGCGAAAAATTACTTTTGGTCAAGTAAACATTTTCAGTCATAACAACTGTTGTTTTGAATAAAATTCCAAATTTTAAGTTACAAATCCTGTATTTTTATTGAGTTAATAGATTTTTATTTTTTTTCCTACACTGTAAAAAAAATATCTGTAATCCTACAGATATAAAGTTGCCAAAATTTGTATGGTTACTAACACTTTATCTGCATCTTACAAGAAACAATGTAAATCTACAAAACTAATTTTTGTAAAGTTACTGAAATCTGTAACTTTACAAACAAGTCTACTAAAATTACAGACATCTTATTAAAATTTTATCTGTAACCTGGATTGCAGTCACATGAAAAATTCTTGGAATCCCAGTTTCCTAAAATATTCATAGTAACCTTGCAGATTTTTTTGATTTTCAGTGTAAATCTGAATCTGAATTTTTGCTGTTGCCGTCACCTAAAGAGTTTTAGGATTCCCAATTTCCTAGAAAACTTTTAATAACTTTACAGATATATATTTTTTTTTTACAGTGTATTTATTAAAAAACAGTAATATAATAATGTCTTTTACCATCTGTTAAAATTATCCCAGCTGCATTAAAACCTCCCTAAAGCGACCACGTTCCGATCCAATTAAAATTGTTTGCTCCGAAAGGTGGTGTTTTAATCGAGATCATATTTAAATATAAGGTACCCTGGGGTAATAACGCCACTTTAAGGTTCTACCGATTTTCGCGGCTCCGTTTTAGTTTTTATTTTTCAAACAAATATATGATTTGATACAGCAATTCATTGACTATCTATATAAAAAAAATAATTTAACAGATATGTATTCATAAAATGTAATGGCGTGTTTTCTTTACCAATGCTATTTGGCGTTATTACCCACCTATATGGCTAATAACGCCATGCAAACAAAACTATGAAATAAGATGAAATAATTGCATGTAGATTGCCAAATTCTAAAAATACAAACTCTACAAACTTAGAAATTGACAAATTGCATTCTAAGATATTGAAAATATTCAACTTTTTGTAAAAGTGTAAGAAAAATAAAGTGGTGTGTGTGTGTGGGGGGGGGAGGATGAGGCAAAAGAATATCAGATCGTGAACTTCTTTTTGCTTAAAAAGAACCGCTTGAATAGAATTATTAGAAACATTGCACAGTTTTTAACTGTGTTTATTTGAATCCGTATTTAGGATGTAGTTCGGCCACTGTAGGGAATCAACCGCGGTATTAATGCCAAGGATTGGCGTTCTTACCCCGTTATAGTTATTGCGCAGTACATTTTAAATTAAAAATTATCTCGAGAAGATATCCAAAATCTTCAACAACATTTTGAAAGTCCATGAAATATACTACAATTTTATGTAATTAACAAAGTATTTCCGGATAAAAAAAATAGTATTCACATCACAAAACGTATCTCGCAAATTTTAGATCAAGCGTTAATTTTAGTTGCTTGTAAAAACAATAAGACCTAAAAATGAAACAAATGAACTTGAAGCTGTTTTTTGCGATTTATATGACTCAAAACCCTTCTTCGCAGAGCACATGGGTGTCATTTACCAGATTATTTCATAATTATGCATAATATTAGCACTTGGCGTTATTACCCCGCCTGGCGTTATTACCCCAGACCACCTTAGATTTTAATTGTTGAAAAAAGGTAACAATTAATGGTACTACAATTTATTTTTCTCACTTAGGAAAACATATGAAAATTTAAGTATCAAAGCAAAAGATGATTACATCAGTTAATTACTACATGGTTTAAAAAAGTAATACATTGGCGTTTGCTTTGATTTTGCGGTTTATCTTTTATCATTTTTATTTTCAAGAAATTTCGAAGTTCAGTAAATAAATGCGCTTTTTTGGACAGAAAAAAATAATAATGAGTTCATTGACATTTTATTACCTATTTCTTTGATAATTTACTTACAAATTTACTTACAGGAAAGTTTATTGACCGTCATTTTGCGTTCTTCATCAAAATCAAATTCATTACCTAAAAAGGCAGAAAAGGGATTAGACACTTAAAAGTCAAACGGATAAAAAAAATCTAAATGGAATTAAAAAATTATGAGTAATGCTGTAATTATTTTTCTAATAAAACCTTATAGTCCAAGGTTGACAGCACAAAATCCTATGCTATCGTGCACAAGAAAAAACAGTTTATATTATGGTAGAGTAGTAATAGGGAAATATAATGATTCATTTCTGCCGGAAGCGAAGTGGTGCATAAACCAAAAATTGATACCACTAGTGGTTAACTCGTGGGCTTAGCATTGTGTTTTCCTGCACCCAATTTTTTTAAGTTTTCACACTTTTGACTGCAGGACAAACACAGTTCTAAAACTACGCGTCAACCACTATTGCTATTAATTTTTAGCTTATGCTTCCACGAAAACCTTCCACTTCACTTCCGGAAGACACGGCTCATTAGATTCCCCTGACTCTTCCATAAAATAAAGGATTTTTTCTTGTGCTCGATAACATAGGGTTTTGTGCTGCCGGCTTTTGGACTAATGCGACCTAGAAACTCGGAATTAGTTTCAGTTTCTTCAAAAAAAAATTGGTCGCTCATGAAAGGAGTTCAACTTTAATGGTCTATGAATGGAATAATATTATTTTCAACTCAATCTAACTGATTGGTAAAGTAATCATACGAGTTGAATATTTCCAACTGAGCGAAAAATTGACCAGGCTGGGAATCGAACCCAGATACTTCGCTTACAAGGCCAATGCTTTACCTGTTAAGATACCTGGGCGATAGCCAGCTGGGATTTTTCGCTTTGATAACCTTATCGGTCATACCATCTGGTCTGTCATTTTAGACAGCTCAACAGAATAGACCGCAGGTAATGGAACTCCATATGACGAAAGGTACGTAGATATACTATTATTTTCAACTAAATCTAACTGATTGGTAAAGTAATCATACGAATTGAATATTTAAAACTGAGCGAAAAATTGACCAGGCTGGGAATCGAACCCAGATACTTGGTTTACGAGGCCAATGCTGGAGCGAAAAATCCCAGCTGGCTATCGCCCAGGTACTTAACCCTTTGCGGCGCAGGGCAAATTCATTACTTAAGAGTTGAAATTAATGACTGACACCGGAATTCGAAAACAGTTTTACTTGTAAATAAGAACAAGTTATACTTCGAGCATTCGATAAACTGAAATTACTTTTAAATTCCGGTGCCAATGTGGCGTTTGAGAATTAAAATTAAGAGATTTCATAGATATATCACTGCGCCGCAAGGGGCAGTGATAAGCAATATAGCATCAAGGGGACCTGTTAACACAGGTAAAGCATTGGCGTTGTAAGCCAAGTATCTGGGTTCGATTCCCAGCCTGGTCAATTTTTCGCTCAGTTGGAAATATTCAATTACTATGAATGGAAGTAAAATTAGTATTGGGCCTATAGGAATAAATTTTATTTCCATAAAAAAATTGTCATTCAGGGAGGTGATCGCACAAGGAAGTTTTACTGTACTTTTTAAACATCCTTTTATTTATTTATCTATTCGTGAAACAAATACATTTTTTAAAAACTTGATTTAAAAATTAAAATGTTTTTAAAGTATCACTTACATTAATGTTAGAAAATCTAAAAGCATGAATACTCATACATTTTTTTTGTTGCCTAAAAGTATTTTAACTATTCTTGAATAAATATTCCAAAGTTTATAGTAATAAGTAAAAATATTGCCGTGAATAAGTAAGAATATCTTTTCTTTTCCAATATATTATTATTATCCATGATCATTTACATAGAAAGAAATTAAATTTCTTTTCATTTGGATGTTTTTGTATCCGTAAAGAATTAAAAAGAATCAAGACAACTATTACATATTCACAAAATATGTTAAATGAAACTTTCAAAGATTTCTTGTTTAAGACTTTTGCTAATGTGATTTTGCATGAAAAGTTTCGTATATTTTAATCATTATGAGTAAACTATTTCAAAAGTAATATATATGAAAGAAATGTTATTAATCGTGGGTCTCATTTCAAGAAGTTTATTGCTATAAAAAATTGTTTTGCATAAGAACTTTTTTTTTTCTTTTTGTACAAATGAAAATTGCTTCTATTCGATAGAAATTATATTTATACTTTTTCCTATCTTTATAAGAAGAAAATATTGGATTCGTGAAAAAATTCAACTTCCGGTTTTAGACGGATTAAAACATTTTCGAAAGTTCAGAACACGATTTGATGATTTTTAGAAAATGTCTGTCTTTAAGTTTGTCGTCCTGTCACACTGTGAGTCTGTATGTGACAAAAATTTTGTAACGTGCAAGGAATTTCCCAATACTTTATATTCAGTTACACCTTGATAAAAACCGAAGCTGATTAGTTTTCGGTGTAACTCAAACTGGCTCAACAGGTGGCGCTGCTATGTACTATTATTCACAAGTTTCCGAATAGGTGTACCTCAAAAAATTGTACAAATTGTACAACCTCAACAATTAATGCACATATTTTTATAAAATTTTAAATTAAGCTATTCCTTGATATGACATGGTGCTGTCTACGTTTGGATGCAAATCTATCTTCAGGTGGCGCTCATTGCTGCATTATTCATGATCATCGAACTAGCTCTATGTCAAGAAATAATCTAATAATTTTCCTAAAATTTCAGATTCATTTAATCTATGATGGAAGTTAATGTTATTCAGTTTTTGATGTAAATCGCCCTAAAGATGGCACTGATATGCTGCATTTATCATGATTTCGTAATAGCTTTATCTTAAGAGCTAATGCATGGATTTTCATCAAGCTTCAGTTAATTCCTGATAAAAATAGATCCTGGGTAGTTTTAGGTGTACATCACCCAACAGATGGCGCTGTTATGCATAATTTTTAAAAGATTTTTCGATAGTTCTGTCAATAGCTCTGAGAAGAAATATGTGTCGCATTTTGGTTAAAATAAAAATATAAAAAATCAGAAATTACATTTAAAAGTTATTTTGATTTGAATAAAAAATAAAGATAAAATGTAAAGACAACATAAATATATTAAATTCCATTTCCAATTTGAAAATATTGTTTTCAACTGTTCTTTCATATTAAAATTTTTATTACTGTTGTATAATAATTACATTTTTTGTAGTAAATCTTAATCTTAAGTCATACAAAGTAAGTACATGAATTATTTTCATTGTTATGCTCACAAATGTCATTAAAACACATTGTTTTAAAAAAAATTGAAATATGATGTATGATGTACTGCTTTGTTCTGGATTGCAAATATTTTTTATGCAATATAGTGTGCAATATAGCATCAAGGGGAAGGGTCCATGAATATACAGCAGTGGATCTCATGTCGACCACCAATAAAGACAATGACATGAAAAATTTTTCCATGCAACTGGCAGTCAGCTAAGGACAAAACAGAAATATGTTAGACTTGATGTGAAGTAAGAAGGTTGAACATATGAAGCGGACCTGGTTTCACTCGTCAATCTTGTGCATAGGTTCGATCCTAAACTCTGTGATATTTTTAACCTTCTTCATTCTCAATACTGGGTGATTTCAGTTTTAAGTTGTATTAAGCAACTGCTGATTGCAGCGCCATCTATTGCTGCTATTTTATTTGGAACTAAAACAAAGATTTGCTTAAAAAAACCCTGATATGTTACATAGCCCATCTGCAAGAGTTTTTTAATAGCTAGTAAGTTATTGAATTTAAAAATTAGTTAATCCATATTAGGTCACCTTATAGCTACATTATTGCGTCAATCCCACAACTAAAGATTTAGATGCTTGATATCTTATTTCTCGTCCTTTAAATCAATATATCTCAAAATCGTAAATTTTCAACATCCCTCACGTTTGATATCGGCCGACAGTACGCTTACGTACTGAAACAAAAGAAAAGAGATTTTTATTCTATCTTAAATTCACGGAAGGAAAATATTAGATACGATTGTATCCTATATATTTCTTTTCTAAGAGAATGTTACCTAATGAGGGACTTTTACGATTCTGTCTCTATGTTTCGTTCTCGGTTGTAAATCAGTTTTACTTCACTTTTATTACAGTGTCCACTATTTTCTTTATCTAGTCTATGTTTTATGATAAAGCAATACTTTTGTTATAAGATAATGATTCTTAGATCCAAGTCAATCGAATCTTTTGATATTTAAAACTTATAAGTGCTGCATAATTTAGTCGAGTTATTTCAAATTTTGTGAAAATCAGATGTGTAGTACAATTACAGGACCAATCAAAACTGTATCATTACAATACGGCCAATGGGAAAAAACAGTTTAACACTGCATTTTAAAGATGTTACAATCATTCAGACATATTGAAATTGATATGCATTTATGAGTAACACGAAAATATACATTTCATAGAATCTGTGGTGCAATGAATGTTTATTATTCTTTTACAAGGCCACAGAAATGTTTTTCGTTATACACTGATACAGGAGAAACATTGTTTGGGATGTAGTTTAATTTCATATATACGTTGAAATTTCATATATACTGAAACTGATGTATGTCGCTGAGGTTTGTTACAGATTACTTTCTGTATAAGAGAAAGTGCATAATATTTGCAGGGGCACACGAAAGATGTCGGATAGAATGCTGTATCCGATGTATTGTATATTAAAGATGATTGTCGGAAGCGCAATTTTACTTCTGATATGAGTTTTTTAGATTAAAATTTATGTTGTGTGCATAAATGATTTAGATCACTTACAAGGATACACAAAAGAATTCGGAAGGATTACTGCATATTAACGAAAATAGGTTAAAGTTAGATTTCGAATGAATTATGGATTTTTATGTTCAACTCCATTTAGTATACTAAGATAATTTTGTATAAGATAGATTAAAATTATATACAGGGTCACGCAAAATATGGGATCCATGTCCGTATGAATAATCTCTGGAAGTGTGATTGTAATAATTTTAAGCGTGTTTTAGCCTTAATTAAATTTTGACTAAATAGTGGCGTATACATAAAGATATTAGGTAAAACACTGGATTGTACAAAAGTATTAAAATGTGAGTTTGTCTACTGATATGAATTTCTAAAAAGAAAATTTTAATCTGCTATTCTATACTGTGAATTCCGTTAGTCTGTCTATCTGGCTTACTGTCTGCATGGCGAATTCGAACTTGCGTTACTATATTAGTTAGATTGCTCTGTAACTGATATATGTTACCGAGATTTATTATGCTGCATTGGGTATTGAAATAGAGTAAATAGCATTCATAGTTTATTTACAAAAACACTCAAAAGAATCCCATTACATTATGGTCTATGGAGAAACATCGTAATTATATAAATGTGTAACACCTGTAGTCGTCATTTGGTCTATCTGTCTGTTCGCATAAAACAGGACAAAAACTAATCCAGCAGAATAGTTTGAAAATTAATATATATAATAGTTGCAGAATTTTGTCGAATCCTTTCTTTAGTTATGAAAATCGAGTCAGAATTTAAACGATATTAAATTAATATTTTTTTTCATTTTAATAAACCATACCATGCATAATTATTTCAATATCATCCCATGATAAGTAATGATTTTAAGTTGTGATGAAGTCTTATTTAAGATAGAGAAATTATTTCCGTGTTGCTGAAATTATAAATATAATCGTTAAAAATTTTGTATTTGTACTTTGTTGCATAAGAGTGCAATAGTTTTTCCACCAAGCTCTGAATATTTTTAAAACTTCGTTCTAGTACGAAGGCACCTTATTTTCTATGTTTGACGTGCAATTTCCAACTTGCTTAATCTTATCTTAATCTGTTCATGATAAACTTGTATTCAAGTCAACGTTCTGTATTAACAATAAAAATAGTGCATATTCAAACTTCATTTAGTATTTCACAAATCTATATTCAACGTAGAAATAAACTTTTCTTTTTACAGTGTAGCTAAAACAAAACACTTGTTTAAAGTTTAAACTCGACATTGTTCTTAGCATGCTTTGAAAGACTGTTATGAAGTAGACGCTTATTACGTGCCCATTTTACCAGATAGGTTTCTAATTAATTTTTAAAAATGCAACAGACATGGTGAGAGATCCACTGAATGCAACAAAATAGTCACGAAAATCACATACAATTTATGTGATTAATTCTAATTGAAGTAGTCAGTTTTTAACAGTTTAACTTTTTTGCTTTTATACTGTTACTGGTTGATTGGTTGGTTGATTGGGGTTTATTGGCGCAAAGTCACACTAGGGACATGCTGCGCCAAGAACAGGATGAAGTAAGAACCGAAAAGTTATTAAAATTGTTAAAAAAGTGTAAAAATATAATGGAAAAAAAGCAAAGTTAAAAGATGAAAGCATTAAGGTGTAAATGTAAATAAAACAAGTACATAGGATTAAAACACAATTCAGGAAAAAAAAAAAAGTTAAAGTCAGTAAATCAATAAAATAGTAAGTCAACAATACAACAATGGTATACAATAATAGTCAATATCTTTTAAAGAATCATGAAAACTGGGCAAAACAAACAGTGACACAAATGCAAAAAACTGTGCGATAATTAAAGAATAGCAAGATTTTGCTTATATACAATCAAAATATAGTTCAAAAGAATAAATATTTAAATTAAAACCAGTGAAAGCTCTAAAAAAAATGACTGTTTTAAAAATAAACATAAAATGTTAAAATACAGCTTAAAACAAATTAATCAATTTTTTTTTTTTTTTTTTTTTTTGCGCAAGTTAAGATGAAGGCACATATTCTTCATAAACCGTATTTGTTTCATCATCATCATCATATTCATAACTGGATGAGTCCATAGCCTCTTCAGCATAGTTGAGTAACTGTTTTGGATCCTTTATATTTCTAATTGCTGAGCTGAGACAAGATTTTTTGACCTTTCTCTTCACAGTTTTCCACTGTGAAGAGGCTTGGGTTGAGAGTTTATTTCTATCTTTCTGTGTGCTAGATTTTATGTTTGTTTTTTTAATTGGACATACGGTAAAGTTCAAGGGTTTGTTTTTTTCTAATTTTGAAGTAACCTCCGTGTCATGTTCGGAAGATTTTGATGTTTTAGTTAATGAGTTTTGTGTTCGTTTATAAAGGTATTCTATTTTGACAGGTTCTGATGATGGTGGCCAGAGCTCTAATTTTGGCATAAGTCTCGTACTCGCTGTAGAGTATACATTACGGGTTTTTTTCTTTAAATTGCTAGACGAGGGTGTGTCAGAAGGAACGGCAGAGTCACTCTGAGTGCTTATATGCCTCACAGATTTCGTTTGATTCTTGAGTAAGCTAGAATAAGAGACGCCAACTAACGGGGTTCTGGACTCAACAATTTTTCGAGCATCAGGATAAGAAAAGTTTTGTGAAATTTTAACTGTAAGAATTTCCTTTTTACGGATTCAACTAGGACATGCGCGAGAGTATGCAGTATGGTCACCTTTACAATTTGCACAGCGTTCAGGTTTTTCACAAGATTTACCGTCGTGGCCGACTTCTGCACAACGGGCACAGGTAACATTGCCACGACAGGTAGTATTAGTATGGCCATAACGCTGGCATTTAAAGAAACGGAGAGGGTTAGGTATGTAAGGTCGGACAGGACAGCTAAGATAGGCAGTTTTATTCTTGTAGGTAGATTAGGACTATTGAATGTCAGAATGATGTGCTTTGTGGGAAGCAGTTTTTCATTACGACGAATTGTTATGCGCCTTACATCTATGACATTTTGATCTTTCAAATTTACCAAGAGTTCTTCTTTTGTAGAAAATAAAAGTTCTGGCTCAGATATTACGCCACGACTTGTATTTAGAGTTTTATGTGCCTGAATAGAAACAGAAAAAAAAAACGTGAGAATGCAGTTTCTGTACTGTTTGTTGTTCTCCACTTGGGAGAGAGATAGAAGGAAATAGAGATTTTCCATCCATAATTGAAAAAATACAATTCAGACCCCGGCCGCTCCACCCACTACCGAGCCCAACAACGGGATTCACATTTGTGCTCCAGTGCTAACCAGGCCCCATACGGTCACAAGATACTCCTATTCCAGTCTCCACCCTTAACGAGATGGCTGGTAAGTACTCGCTTGCTTGATCCCTTAGCCAGTGACATAAGCCAGCTGACCTGCCGATTGATGCATACGGGACCAATATGCACCTCCCGTCTACCTGAAGCAGGGGCCAAAGCAGTGTTTTGGTTTCCCTCAACTGCCAGGATCAACCTTTCCAGGGACACAGGTCGCCACGCACGGCAAACACGTGGGTGGTTTAAAATTTTCCATGAGTCCATATACAGGTTGATATTGACCCATGCAGAATTGCCCTCACCTCCGAAAAGGAAACCACAATGAGAGTGAAACAAAGATGAAAGGAAGACAAGAGGTGTCAGAGGAAAATGAAAAGAGAAAGATCACTCAGGTGCCCGGGTTGTGAAGCTCGTGAATACCTAAAGAAGGTATTCCCCTGGTGGTTATACTGTTACTGGAATTATATTGCACAAATATATTATTAAAAGTTGTTATCAATTCGTTAAAAGCTGATAGTGCATGGCGTATGCCGTCAATATCATTATGTATATCCATACCTTCCACGTCTTTAAGGATTAATATCTCGGCTAATTATCGAAGTATTTTTTCGAGAAACATTATCAACCATTCACTCATACTTCTACAACGATACGTGCTACCAGCGTCCCTCAATACCTTTTTGAAATGCCTGCAAATCGAAAATTTTGTTTAACGGGAAAACGCGCTTTTCTCAAAAACTATGTGACCTCGGATAATCGCTATAAATGTATTGCAAGGTTTAAATAAACGTCGATAACCTTTATTTTCACAACTTTAATCTCAATAGATATGGTAACAGAAGGCGGGGAGGGGACATATTTTTGAACTGCATTTTCGACGATATCTTCGAAAATATACCTAACATTTAAGTAATGTATTTAACACTTAAGGTAGAGTATATACCCAAAATTTAAGGTAATGTTTTTAACACTTAAGGTAATGTAAATACCTAACATTTAAGGTAATGTATTTTTGAGTTTAGTTTTACGAAAGCTTTTACACGATATGCAAAAATGAAGATTTTTTATTCAATTAACTTAATTAGCCCTCTACATTTTCGCTCAATATATTAGTGAATGTGTAATAATTTTGCATATTTTCAAAAAAAAAAAAAAAAAAAAAAAAAAAAAAAAAAAGGTATTTTTTACAAAAACCACTTCAAAAATTGAAAATAAATGTGAAAAGTATGAAGTATTCACTAAAAAGAAGTAGAACTGATATATTTTACAATATACAACAGTAAATTTCTTTTAAAAACGTATTTAGCTAAAAATATAATAGTAGATAAAATGGGATGAGAATTATCCCATACGTGTACAAATGTTGCGAAAATAGCCGCGTGTGCGTACGAGTTAAAAAGATAATCCATATTCTGAAAAATATTGTATATTTTTAAGTGTAGTGTGTTCCATATATAAATTAAGAGACATTTTCAAATATTTTCCAAATTTATACTATTCAAGTAAGTATACACTTCACATTCTCAACACTCCAAAATAAGCACATCTTAGAACAATTTTTTACCACCAAATTCACATCACATTAATATGTTGTAAATTTGAATATTTCATATACAAAACTTTTTTGTATTCTTAACATGTTTCAAAAGTGTTGCTATCTAAAAGTGTGTTCTTAATATAATTGAAAAGTATTGCTATCTAGAAATGTGTTCTAAAAATAATTTTGTTAATTGTGTTGAAATAGTGTTGTAAAAAGTATTGATGAAATTATTTTTTTACAATAGTATTATGCTGCACCAAACTTTGTCACCAAATTAATAATACATTATAAACACCACACTATTTAGAACAATATACAAAAATACATGCAAAACACTTTCAAAATACTTTTTACACGATGCCTTTAAAAATACACAATTAAACAAAAATATATAAAAGAGAGTTTATTTTTCAGAAAAAAGGTAGGAGATTATGGTGTGAGTTGAATAATTTTATAAATATATATCAATAACTGCATTTCTGGAAAAATTGTGTCATTTTTTACAACATTTTTGCACAATCTCTCTCTCTCTCTCTCTCTCTCTCTCTCTTTTTTTTTTTTTTTTTTTTACAACGCATTTGCAACACAAGAAAAAGCGATTTTAATTAGAAGTGTTAATTATCTTGTTCAGATAGTTTTGTAAATTTTTTTCACTAATTTGCAATGTAGTTGATATAAAATATTGACAAGACATGCCTGAAGAAGTCAAGTATTTCACCAGAAATTAGCTATTTACCATAATATTGATCTGCGTCAAGGAAAACTTCAGATACAAGACAAAATTGTTTTAATTATTCATTTTCAACCGTTTCATCTCTCTTCTGATAACACGTTATTCCAAACCAATGAATTCTAATAAGATTCATGGTGCCAACGAACCAAATGTCAGTTGATCAAATGATTAAAACGATAATTACTTCTCTAATTAAATAAACTAATTAGTTTTTTAATTAGCTGTGTCAACAACAAGCAAACAAAAACTGTTTATTTACCTACTTCTTTCAATTCTGCCCGATTTTCCTTTCACGAAAAACGAAACAGAGAACAATATATTTCTGAGTAGCTTGACGTCACGCGTAATATCGATTTCATCGATGATATTCATTTTAATAAATTAAATTGGTTTCTCTTTTTTGCGCCTGGTGCGAGCTATTTTTTCAGAATAAATTAAAGAAACAGTGAATAGGAGCAATTAATTCTTTATGAATTGATAAAATGGAAATTTGATGCCATGAGAATGTATTTTTTTCGAATGCGTGAAGAAATATTGATCGCTTATCTACGTAATTTGTAGATAAATTCACCATTTTGTTCGTTAAAGAAAATAACTGATTAGCTGACTGGCAAGTGAAGTAGATTTTTTTTTTTCACATATAGCATTTTCCCATCAAAACCGATTTTGTTGAATTATGTACCGAAAATAAATCTTTAAAAATGTTATTATTTTTAAATTTTTTTAATATTTTTGTGTATATTTATTTTTTAGTTATTTTTATTATGATTTTCTATAATTATATTTGGAAAAATTGTTTGTGAAATTTTATTTAATAGATTTCGTAAGTTTTTAAGTAAAAATAAGCCTTTCGATTAGAATTAAAACTCGCAATTTCTTTACTTGTATCAACAACTTTATTACATACATGTTCATACAATTTCTTAATTTTGTATCCGAAAAGTATATAAAAAATTTTATATCAATTGTGTATTTAAGAAAAAAATACAAAACTATAGACATTTAAACTTTTATTCAAAAATATGTCATTTAAAAGTTGTATATTGATACTTCAATCATTGTATAGATGTGCACGCGTATCTTCTTTTGTATACAATAAATCCCATTAGTAAATGTTACATTATGATACATTTAGCAACCGATTTTAAAATATTTGAGCAGTTTCGTACGTTTGGTTAATAACTAGCCATTAGTTGATCTTTAAAGATTAAGAAATGCTGTTACTGTTTCTCATTATTTATATCTTTTTTTAATGAGAGGCAAACTCAAAACTAGGCAATTGTTCTTTACAACAGTTGTCAATATCTAAGTGGGTGAAAAAAATTCGAACCATCGATATATTGTTAAAATTAACTTCCATTCGGTTAAGATACTAACTAAACCTACTTCTATAGAAGAACTTAACTTCCTTGAAGCTTTCCATATCCATAAAAATCTTGCTAATCTCGTTAATTGTGATTTTGCTATTCCACCATTATCAAACTGTTGGAAATATTACATTAAAACTAATTTTTCTTAATCTTTTATTGCAATTCTCGCAATATCTTTTCCCTTTTCCACCCAATTTTCTTATTAGCTGTTCCCTGTTTTCCTATTGGCTGTTGCCTAGGATCCTCAGTTTTCCTATTGGTCAAGAAACTTGTCGCTTGAATCCCCATCCTCCCTGTATATATATGAGCAAATTTCCACTATCTTTAGCACTGAGGAAGATATGCCATATGCTACCGAAACCGGTATGCTTGGAATACGAATATTCTGGTGTTCTAACGTTAAAAATAATTTTAACTTTATCATATTGCACCAGGCAATAACCTATTACTTATCATCGATATATTGGTTGAAGCCGTGAATTCTTTTCCGAGTGAGCCATGCCGGACGAATACTGTAGGACTTACTTAAATAACCTTTAAGATTCCGCTGCAGTGAAACTCCCCGATTGCAAAATCCGATATAAGCCTATGAAAAAAATTTCGAGCGCGATAACTTATTACCTATTATAATTATTCAAATACCATTTTCACTATCAGAAAGTATACATTACATGCCGATGATATGCGTTTTAAAAAATTGTCTACGTAAATTATAAATACATAAAAAATTGCTATAAATTTTTAAAATCCCCATTTGAAAAAATTTTGTCATCGCAAAATTACTTTAAATTTCCGTAGATATTTTTAATGGAAAATTTTCCATAGTGTTCTAGAGATTTCAGCCTTGTCATATGATAAGAATGAGAAGTGCTAAGCTTGGTATGGTCCAGACAGCTCAGTGATCGAGCGTTTGCCGATAAAGTCCCCTAGTCCAATCACAGACACTTTTTCACTTTGCTAGATGTATGCTTCTCATGCAAACATAATATAATTTATTAATTTTAATCACAAATAAGAGAGCAGCGTTAAATATATATTTAAAAACTTGCAAGCAATCTTAATTAGTTCACCATTTTTTAATTTTTATTTTTATCGCATATCTTTAACAATTTCGATGTTTTTCTTGCAATCGTATTAATATATATAATTAAAACCAACAAAAGTTAAAATAATTTAAATACAAAATATTTTTATTTGAAATTTCATAAGCTGTAAATGATGAAATTAACACACAACGGACATTTCATGAAAATTTACGTATTTGTGGATAAAGGAAAAAAATATATCGATACCTTTATTTATTTATTTATTTATTTTTTTTTTAAATAAAAAGAAGAAATTTTAATCCAAAAGAGCTTCTAATTTCTTATGAGCAAATTTTAATTTGTAACGACATCTTTAAATGTAAATTTCATACGCAGTTTCTAAAAATGCCCCGTTCTCAATATATTAAAATTCCAAGGAAAGTAGCATATGATTATTACTACTAACTTATTTACTGACATTTATTGTTAGGCGGCGTTCCCTATTATAATTTACAATAATTTATACTCAATCTACAGTTATTTAAGAAAGCCTTTTTTGTTTGTTCAAAAGATTTATCCCCTTGAAAGAAATTCGTGTATTATTTACACAACGTAATTTTTACCCTTGAAGGTTGTTCGGATATATTTTATTTTATCCCATTTAGTTTAAATAAAGTTTTGCAAATAAAACATAAATAAAACATTATTTAACATTTAATTTTTAAAGGTCATATTATGTATCAAGGTTTGTACCACATTTTAAAAATAAAATTTTACCATTATAACTAGGTCCCACCAATGGCCGAGAGGTTCTGACCTCTCAACTGGTAGACGGCAGGTGCTGGTTTCAAACCCAATCGTGCCGTCGGCCTAACCGTTCGAAGTTTTCGTGGTTTTCTTCGAATCTTGCGTAAATACGGGTTAGATTCCCTTAGAAAGACCCTCCACGAAGGGCAACTCCCCACCTGGGCCTATATTCCTAGAGGAGGTAATCGGCCGACACAAAAATAAACTAAACTAAACCATTAAAAATATGGTGAAAAAGGAAAAAAATTACATTTGCATTTCGTTATTCTCAAATAAATTGTTTTGAAATACAAATGTAAAATTAATATTATTAATAATATAATCAAATTATGTGTATAAGTTTTAAATAGATTGTTTGAATATTGATATTAATGATCTTTTTACATTTAATCTCAGAATTATTGCTATCACTAATAGTAATTTGTATTAACAGTAAGTTTTAATTTTTACATATTTTTTAATAAATAATTCTGAGGCACGTAATTGTATTATTGCATTGTTGAATTCGTACCAAAATTTTGCAAAAAAAAAAAAAAAAAAAAAAAAAAAAAAAAAAAAATTATTTTAAAATAAAGAAAAAATATTTTTTTAAACTTTTCCCATCAATCTTATAATAGTTAAATTTAATTAAAAGTTTCCGAAGCAAATCTTGATTAAAACTAGGTGAGTTGCAATATATCTCACCATCTCTGAAAAGATAAAAAGACTAAATTATATAATGAAAGTAGACATTTTTTAGAAATAAAAATATTTCTATATCTTTTAAAACGTTTCCTCTATCTATCTAGGATTCTACAAAAAAGACCACAAATTCTTGATAAAACTTTTCTTCCATTACAGTTACATAAACAAGAAGAAAATCTCTCTAAACAATCTCTAAATTTCGTCCATAAATAAAAGGTTAGCGTTTAATATCTATTTATAAACTTGCAAGCAATTTTCGTTACTTTGGCGAGTTGTTTAGTTTTTATCTCATATTTTTCGCTCTTCCGATCTCTTATTTCTTCCACTTTTGTACGAAAAGCACCCAGGGGAAGGAAACAGGAAAAGCTGCAAACTGCTTTCCTCAGCACTCCTTACAGCTGAGGTGGTTCGGGAACTCATTTACGAAAATAATCTAATTCCTTTTCCGCACCTTTCAGGACAGATTTTGAAAGTAATAAGGTGTGTGGCAGTGAAACCTTGAAAGGTACCCTAATATCAAAAAGCGAGTAGCAGAAATTTTGCTGCGGTCGGCACTTTTTTTCCTTTCGGCATGGCTGATTTTTATGGGGAGAGAAGATTGCATCATCAACCTGCGTTTTGCGGGATGGCTGTGTGGTGACACATATTGGGACAGAAATTTTTGTGGGAATCCAGAGGCATTTTTATTTAGAGTGGGAATTTTAATCTTAATTTTGATGTTTAGTAATTGCTTTTTTAATTTACGCTCAGGCAGTTTATATAATTATTTTTCGTCATAGCTATAAGTTTGCCCTTAAGTTTTTAATTTGCAAATTATTTCATTTATAAACATACCATTAAATTAATACATTAATTTATTAGTATATTTAAATTATTATTATTTAAGAAAATTTACATTAACATGTGTTTTGTGGGATGACTGTGGTGACACATATTGGGACAGAAATTTTTGTGGGAATGCTGAGGCATTTTTATTTCGAGTGGAAATTTTAATCTTAATTTTACTGTATAGTAATTGCTTTTTTAATTCACTCTCAGAGCAGTGTACATAATAATTTTTCGTTATAGCTATAACTTTGCAGTTAAGTTTTTAAATAGCAAATTATTTTATTTACTTATAAATTATTTATATTTTATTTATTTATATTTATTTTATTTATTTATATTTTATTTATTTATTATAATTAAATTAATATATTGATTTATTAGCATAATTAAATTATTATTGTTAAAAAAAAAATGTCAGTAACCTGCCTTTTGCGGGGACTGTGTGATAACATATATTGGGACAGAAATTTTTGTGGGAATGCTGAGACATTTTTATTTCAAGCGGAAATTTTAATCTTAATTCTGCTGTATAGTAATTATTTTTTAATCCACGTTCAGGTACTTTATATAACTGCTATCTTTATAGTTGCAACTTTTCGTTTATGTTTTTGACTTGGGGATAGAAATTTATTAACACAATTAAATTATTATTACTTAAGAAAGTTGATAATACTTTTTGGTAAAGAGACTGCATCAGGAATCTGTGTTTTTCAGGAATGACAGCATATAATCACATATTAGAAAAGACATATTTAATTTTTTTTTCTATTTATTTAGAGTAAAACTTTGTAATGACACTGTTTAATCATAATTTTGCTGTGTAGTAAATATGTCTTTAATTCACGCTCAGGTACGTTATATAATTAGTTTTCTTAACAGCTGTGTACTTTCTCTTGTGTTTTGACCACTAAATTATCTTAAGTGATATCAATTTATTATCATATTTAAATTAATATTAGCTGAAAAAATGACAATATTTTTCGATAAAGCGATTTCATCATCAACCACCTTTGTTTTTCTGAATGACTGTGTGGTGACATATATTGAGACACAAATTTTTGTGGGAATGCTGAGGTATTTTTATTTAGCGTGGAAATTTTAATCTTAATTTTGCTGTGTAGTAATTGCTTTTTTAATTCACGCTTCGGCCGTTTATAGAATTATTTTTCGTTATAGTTATAACTTTGCAGTTAAGTTTTTGACTAGCAAATTAATTTATTTATAAATTATTTATTCTTATATATATATATATATATATATATATATATATATATATATATATATATATATATATATATATATATATATATATATTATTTATTTATTACAATTAAATTAATATATTGATGTATTAGCATATTTTAATTATTATTAAGAAAATTGACAATAACCTGGGTTTTGCTTGATGACTGTATGGTGACACATATGAGGATAGAAATTTTTGTGGGTATACTGGGGTATTTTTATTTAGAGTGGAAATTTTAATCTTAATTGTGCTGTGTAGTAATTACTTTTTTAAATTCACGCTCAGGCAGTTTATATTACTATTTTTCGTTATTGCTAGAATTTTGTCCTCAGGTTTTTGACTAGAAAATTATTTTATTTATTAATATAATATTTTATTAATATATTAATTTATTAGTACATTTAAATAGTTATTATTTAAGAAAATTAACAGTAACCTGCTTTAGCAGGATGACTGTGTGGTGACATATATTTGGAAATAAACTTAATTGTGAAAGCGGGGGTATTCTTACTTACAGTAGAAATTGTGGAATAAGACTTTTTAATTTTAATTTTAGAATGCGACTTTTTATTTTTAGTTTTGGAATGAGACTTTTTAATCTTAATTTTGTAATGCGACTTTTTAATTTTAATTTCGCTGTGTAGTAATTATTTTTTCGATTCCCGCTCAGGTATTTTATATAATTTATTATTATAGCTGTAATTTTTCCCTTAAATTTTTGACCAGGAAATAATTTTATTTATTAATAAATAATTATATTATTATATTAATTTATTAGCATAATTAAATTTTTTTTTTTAGAAAAATTGACAATATTTTTCTGTAAAGAGGTTACAAAATTAATTTATTTTGTGGGATGTTTTGTGTAATGACATATATTTGGAAAGAATTTCTGTGAGAAAATAAAGGTATTTTTATTTAGAGTAAAAATTTTGTAAAGAGACTTTCTATTCTTAATTTTACTGTGTAGTAATTATTTTTTCCCCCGCTCAGGTAACTTATATAATTTATTATTATAACTTTTCTCTTAAGTTTTTGACCAGCAAATAATCTTATTTGTTAATAAATTATTATATTCATATATTAGCATATTTAGGTTTTTTTAAAGAAAAATTCATAAGATTTTTCTTTAAAGAGATTGCAACATCAACTTGCACCAACTTGTTTTGCGGGATGATTGTGTATGACATATTTGGAAAGAAATTTCTGTGGGAAAGTGGAGGTGTTTTTATTCAAAGTGGAAATTTTGTAATAGACTTTAAAATAATAATTTTGATGTATAGTAATTATTTTTTCAATTCATGGTTCAGATACTTTATATATTCATTTTTCTTTATAATTGTAACTTTTCCCTTAAGTTTTTAACCATAAAAAAATCTTATTTATCAACATTATTATACTTTTATATTTATTCCCTCAAATTTAAGTATGCAACAGAAAATTTAAATAGAAAATATCAATATTGTTAATTTAAACTAGCAACATAACTATCAAGTAACATAATTATCTAGCAACATAATTATCTAACATTTCGACTACATTAATAAACTAGTTGGATGTGTCAATCCCAAAACTTTCTTCTATCTCATAAGTACATTTTAATATTAAAAAAGAACATGGTGACCCCAAAGTTACCCACTATCGAATTTCCTCGAACATTTGACCTAGCCTAATGAGATTCTGTAGCCGAAAAGCCTAAAAAGCAAAATTTAATTAATATTCTGAGAAAATGATCTTAGTAGTGCCTCATGTTGGATAATTTATACTAAAACCTAATAAGCATCTATTTATGTCAAGACCTAACAGAATCTGAAATTTGATCGAATTTCGTCCATTAGTTCTTCAGTTATAGTTATAACAAAAAATTTGCAAAACGTAGAATAGCAACACCATATCTTGGACAATTTATGCCAAAACGTAAAAAAGCGTCTAATTATGTTATGGTGTAAAAGAATCTGAAGTTTGATGAAATTCTGTGCATTAGTTCTTGAGATATAGCTAGTTTAAAAAAAAAAACGTGTAAAATATAGCACAGCAGCACCATCAGTTGAAGGATTTATAACAAAACTTAATCATCGTGTAATTATGTTATATGTCATTTTGTAACAAATTCTGAAGTTTGATGAAATTCTGTGCATTGGTTGTTGAGATATAGCTATAGGAAAAATCGTGCAAAATGCAGCATAGCTGCACCACCTGTTGCAAGGTTAATACCAAAATGTAATCAGCGTCTAATTATGTTATATATTCTAGTGTAACATAATCTAAAATTTGATGAAGTTCTCAGCATTAGTTCTTGAGATATAGCTATCGCAAAAATCGTGCAAAATGTAGCATAGCAGCGCCACCTATGGTCAGTTCACACCAAAACCTTATCAGCGGCTATGTATCTCAAGGTATCGCGGAATCTGAAGTTTGGTGAAATTCTGTGCATTAGTTCTTGAGATATAGCTATCAAGAAAATCATGAAAAACGTGGTATAGCAGCGCCACCTGCAGGACAATTTACACCAAAACTTAATCAGCGTCTATGTATATCAAGGGGTCACAGAATCTGAAGTTTGGGGAAATTCTCTGCATTAGTTCTTGAGATATAGCAATCTTGAAAATCATGAAAAACGTAGTATAGCAGCGCCACCTGCAGGCCAATTTTCACCAAAAACCAATAGGCACTAATTCATATCAAGGTCTAACTGAATATAAAATTTTATTAAATTTCGAGCATTAGTTCTTGAGATAGAGCGCCCACAAATTTTTTGTCACATACAGACAGACAGACGGACAGACTCACAGATAGACATTTTCTAAAAATAGTCAAAACGTGTTCAGGACCTTCTAAAACGTATAAATCCGTCGAAAGCCGGAAGTCGAAAATTTTCATGAATCCAATACTTCCTTCTTGTAAAGATAGAAGAAAGTAAAAATAACTATAAAAAGATATTTATTACTTTTCTCTAGAAGTCCCAGAGCCAACCGCTCAAAACCCTATGTCATCGAGCACAAGAAAAAATCCTTTATTTTATGGAAGAGTACTAATAGAGGAATCTAATGATCCATCACTGCCGGAAGGAAAGTGGTGCATAGGCCAAAAATCTGTACCACTAGTGGATGACTCGTAGGCTTAGCATTGTGTTTGTCCTACAATCAAAAGTATGAAAACTGGAAAACTAGGTGCAGGAAAATAAAATGCTAAGCATACGAGTCAGCCACTAGTGGTATAGATTTTTGGCATATGCACCACTTCACTTCCGGAATACATGGATCATTGGATTTCTCTATTATTACTTTTCCATAAAATAAAGAATTTTTCTTGTGATCGATGACATAGGATCTTGTGCTATCGGCATTGGACCATAATAATTAACTAAAAGTTCCATACGTTATAAAAACTATCGTCTCAATACTGGGTCAATGGTGCACTTACTAATCACACTATATAAATATTTAAAAATTTGGAGGCGGGGACAAAACAAATAAAAATAGAAGGTAAACACCACTTTTTCCATACTAAAATATTTTCCTTGCTTAATTGACAACTATCTGACCATGAATCAAGAAAAAGTTACCATTACAAATAGTGGAATCAAAAAGTTTTTAGTAACGAAGAAAGCAAAGTGCTCTTGTACGAATCCAGTTCAGGTAACACAGTTAAGAATTAAACATATACTTAAAAATAATTTTAAGATGTATGAAGTAGTGCTTGCGATGGGATATGTATAGCAGCGATACGATTAAACGGTATACGCATATCCGTATAATACGTTTCTCTGCAATACGAATACTTTAAAATATACGCTTAAACGTATCCGGATACTTATATGGGCGTATCAGTTAAACATATATTTAAGAATACGTATATTTAATGTATACGTATATTCCACGTATCGTATCTAATTTAAATAATGGATTTCATCAGTCTTATGCAAGGACGGACCTGGAGAGTCCTCAAGGGGGGCGGGCGATTTTAGAAATTTGCAAACTCCAGTCTGATGCACGGGTGGGAGCTCATTTTTTTAAATGCGGTTCGTGTTTCGTCTATTTTTTTGTTGTAGGTCGGGTTTGGTTCAGGTTGGATTCCATTTTTTTGTTCCTGGTCGGGTCATTTTCTACTTGGGTCGTGTTTGGGTCCGGTTGACTATTACTCTTTGCTGTGGTTCGAGTTAATTTCTGATTTTCTGCTTTTGGGTCGGATTTGGGTCCATCGACTACTATATTTTGTTGTTGGTCGGGTTGACTTTTACTTTTTAGTTGTGCTTAGCGCATTTGGAGCAGTTTTTTATATACAATTCTGATTTGGGGCAGTTTAGGATTTGGTTTTTACTTTTGCGAGAAGTGTTCGGGTTGACCCGAATTGATACGGGTGAGTCCTTTGATAAAAGTTTTCGCAATTTTTGGATGAAATGAGCGTCTGTTTCACGATCCTTTTAAGAAATTCATGTTTTCTTCGCGTTCACTTCACAAAATTTGATGTCCGGTTTGCTTCAATTTTTTGCTGCTGGTCGGGTTAATTTTTAATTTTTGTTGTGGGTAGCGTTCGATCCGGTTAACTTCTACTGTTTGCAGCGTTTAAATTAATTTCTGATTTTTTGCTTCAGGTCGGGTCTGGGTCATGTTAACAACTATATTTTGCTATTGTTTGGGTTGACATTTATTTTTTAGATACGCTTTGCGCATCGGGGCAGATTGTCATACATTTCGGATTTGAGTCAGTTACAGATTCGGTTATTACGCCTGCGAGAATGGTTGACCCAGTTTTGATCGCGGTCCTTTGCCAAAATTTGCGTTTTTCCGCGATCCTTTAACGGAATTCGCTTTTATCCGTGAACGTGATCCTTCGAAAAAAAATAGATAAGAGACGTACCGAACATTTAGATGCACGGTTCGCGGTCGGGCCAATAATGTTTATCATACTGTCTAGATCAGAGACGGACCGAATATTTAGCTTTTATTCCGGGACGAGTCACGACCTGGAAATTTTGTCCAATGCAAACTTCTAGGAAAAATGAAATCGAGAACAGGCTCTGTCTGGAAGAAAATAAAGCCTGTCCTCACCCTAATCTCCAAAAAAAGCAAGATCAGGACACGACCCGATTCAAAATGAGAGAAAACCTTACCCAGTCCAAGTCTCGGGAACTTACACTGGCGCGCGACCCGTGCCAGGCCGTGACAGGCTCGAGATTCGCCCTAAGTTATTTCTTGTGAGGATGCATAATGTCACTTTGTAAACCCTTTATTAGCCCAAGGGGGGGGGGACTTCGCCCCCTCCCCGCCCCTTAGAACCGCCACAGTATACGGGTTGTGTCGATCCCAGATGAAACGTTTAGCCTTTATACCGGACGGAGCCTGGGTTTGAAAGTATTGGCCCGTGTATACTTCTTGTAGGAAGGAAGTCTACGCCAGACCCGACCTGAAAAAACATTGTGGCTCGATCCAGCTTTGCAGAAATAAATAAGACCCGACCTGGTTCTTAGACCTGACCCATTCCCAGCATAATGAATTAAAGTTGGCGCGAGCCGACTCGGGTAGCGCCCGTCTCGAGTTTAAGACCAACAACTTTTTGGTGCGGGCATCTAATGTGGGTCTGCAGATCGTTTATTGGGCTCAAGGGGGGGGATCATCCCATCGTCCCCCCCCCTTAGATCCGCCGCACTGTGGGGTATTTGAAGAATCTGGCTGGCCAAATGTCGATTTCATAAAGTACAACGCGCGATCAAATGGAGGCATACAGTTTGCAGCTGAGTCTTTGGGGAATCCTGTGATACCATTTTTATCTTGTTTAAGCAAATGATGACTTCCTGTTATCAGTTGAAATTAGAGTGTTTCGTTAAACGCATCGGCGTCAGATCGTTGTGCATTGTGACTTTCTATTTTCGAAAGTGAATAACTTTATTTTTGAAAGTATTTAAAATCTAATCGTTATGGATAGTGGCGAGGCAGATATCTATTATTATTTTTTTAATTTTTAAATTACGAAAAAGATAGTTTTCGTATTTGCAAAATTAATTTAAAATAACGCATATTTTTCTATTATTTTTGTCCCTTATTTCTGACTTCACGAAGGGTTTTGTTATATTTCCAAGCTTTTCCAAGCAGAGTTACTTGTTGTATCAATAAGTATACACCTTTTATTTTGTGTTTTCGTTTAAAGTAGTTCCGCATTCGACTGCTTTTGAAAATGAAGGCGATATAAATATGCTCTTTCAAATTTCTGAGTAAGCATCCGAAATTACTATGTACAGATATTTAACTCATATTTATGATATAAATTTTAAAATGAAAAATATTGTTCTGATTTATTAGAAAGTGATTATATTTGTTTACTTTTCAGTCAATCTTATTGAAATGAATTTATATTAATTTGAAAAAAAATTGCTTTAAAATAATGTATTCATTCCCTTTTATCTTTTTAAAGCAATTTTCAGAAAATGAAAGGAATTTATTGCTTATTGTTAACTTTTTTTTTGTCTAGAAAATAAGACTCTTCAATTTTACACAAGTTTTTGTTTAAAAATGCAAGATTTTAAAAAATATATAAGAGATAAGATAATGTTATCTATCTATTTTGTATATATTTATTATGCATTCTCTTTTCTACATTTCTTATTTATTTTAATTTAGGGCCTTCGAATGTCAAAGTAGTGACTAGAAATGAATTTTTTAACACTATGCAAAAGCAAAACCATCAAATGTAAATGATAGACTGAATTTTCTTGAAAATTACATTCTTAATAATACTTTTGATGATGATGAATTTAAAAATTTCAAGCACAATTTTTCCCAATTTAAAGGTAAATTCAAGAGCAAATGGATCGCAGCCCTTCACAAATTACATATTTTTATGAAAAATAATAAGGACTGGCTTGAAGATACAGTAGAAATTTCAAGTAAAATAATTTCACTGAATCCAATGATAGGACAAAACGGAGAATGTTTGAAAGTTTGCGGAGATGAACAGGTGTGGAAGTACTTACACATGCCGTTCAGTTAAAATTAGAAATTTCAGAGAAGATAGATGCTGCCTATGTGTCAAAAGAATTAACATAATCGCCAAAGCAAGCATCCAAATGTAAAAAAGCATATTTGAGAACTCAGAAAACAGAAAGGAAAACACAAATATCCCTTTTTTTAAACATTATTATTATTTGTCGAAACTAGTCTTTCCAGGAACCAATATGAAATTATAAGCCAAGGTAAATAAAATGCATACCCGTGCTACAGTTTTCTACAACAAGCTGGAATTCATTGCAATCCAGAAAGGCAGTCTTTTAATATTACCGAAACTTGCGCATAAATCAATACTTAAGAAAAACTTAATTTAACAGTGACACGATTATTCATTTATTTGAAAGAATTTTTGGGAAATTTAAATGAAGAGAAAAAATGTGCATTAATTCTTATATGTAAATGGGGCAGTGATGGATCGCAACAAAAACAATAAAAACAAAAATTTGAGAGTGATTCCTCTTCCTCTTTCCACATTTCAGAGCTTTTTAGTTCCAATTCAATTAATTTGCAACATAAACAACAAAACTATCTGGCAAAACCTATTACCTGCATCACTACTACTACACCAATAATACTCCAATAATACATCTCCTTACCACACTAATAATGCTATTCATCATAATTATCATTCATTTTATAATACTAATTTTGTTCAATAAAACCAGTTCAGAGTTGTAAAACATCAATGATTTTTAAAATAGTAAACAATATTTATTACATAAACGTTTTTGAACCGTTTAAATTAGTTTAAAACAAAAAATAATCTTGGCCGCCCAGATTTGTCAAATACCCCATTGTGCGCCGTTGGTCTTATGTCACTGAATGGAGAATAATTTGGAAATCGGTGGCGTTACGACAGTAATCCGCATAGTATGTCTTTCGCATATGAGATCGAGCAATGAAAAGCTTATATTTTTTAAAACAGTTTGCAAAAAGTTCACAAAAGATCAGAATCCAGATTGGCCAATCTCGTTTCACTAACAGCCAAATATGTATCTGGATTCCGACCAAGATCTTGTTATTTTCCTTTATATAATTTTCTTAATATTTTTATGAATTTAAAAAAAAATGTTCATATGTGCCCCAACGAAGGGGCAGTTGTAATCACACTAGGAAAAATGTGAACACAAGGAAAAATTATTTTTTGGCATGTTTTTTATTATTTTTTTATATGTTGCCATAATCATTAGTTGTACTATCTGTTAAGTTCACCATAAAGAAAAAATTATTTTTATTTATTTAGTTTCTGAGTGATATGTTTAAACAAAACATTATAAAATAAAAATAGGAAGATTTGAGGTGGGTGCTTAGAATTTTGATAAAATATTGCTGCAATAAAATAAAAAATTAAAGTAGTAAAATTGAGAAAATAATTAAAGAATTTAAATTTTTCTTATGGCTTTTTGTTTGAGGGAGATGTTAGGGAGGGAGCATTTGGATAATATTTATCTGAAATCTACCAAAAGGCGAAAGATTCTCATTCCAATATTTGCCTTATTTGCCTGTAAATTAAGGATAAAAAATTGTCCCTTTAGAAGCTTCCTCCAAATTTAATATTTTTTGCTTTTAAAAGAAACGGGGGGGAGTCACTAATGGAGATTTCACGGTAGTTATAAGTTTAAAAATTTTATTTTCTTAAAATATATATCTATTTTCAAAGCACCAAATAACATAGCTGTTTTAGAAAAGGAAGTAAACTAATACTACAAGTTTGCAACAAATGAAATCGAAAAACTCGCTAAGTTGTTAAATATAATATTTTTTGCATTAACGATGCATAAAAAATAGTATTGAAAACCGTTAAATAAAAAAAATATATAACATTTATTGAAAACATTAAATTTATTTAAATTACAATTGAATATAAACGAGCTTGTTGCTTTTTATGTATTTGTTAACAGGTGTGCTTGTAGAAGCTTCTATACAAAATCAACTTTATATGACAGAAATGTCTTCGATTTCAATAAAATTATAGATAAGGAGCTGTAATTATTTTTACAAAGTTAACTGAAAGGAACAGAATCACTGAACGATTATTGGAGAATTTAATGATGTGTTCAGATCCGCCCCAACTAGACTGTTCATAAGTGCCCCACATTCCCACAAGAGTTAAAATGACAAATCATTAAGATTTCTCAATTTTAGAAAAAAAAATATCATAAACATTTATTAGTATCCATAGTGTATGTTAAAATATTAAAATTTAAAAATAAATAAATAAATAAATAAATAAAATTATTCTTTTGGAAAGTTGGAGATTTTACTTTTGAGTTCAGAAAGCAGTATTTTGGCTCCTGGGGACAAACAAAGTGTCGAAGAGTTTCGAAAAAAAATTTCCATATGTCTATAGGTGCTACCATCTTTGGTAATTTTTTGAAAAAAAAAAAACCATATAATAACTAGTAAAAAATTACAATGTTCTCATGTGCCTCAGTCTCCTCCGTATATGTTTCGTAATTCTGTGTATTAAGTCTTGAGATAGAGCGCCCACAAAATTCATGTCACATACACACAGACTCACAAACTCACAGGCAGATATTTTGTAAAAACATGTTTTTCGGACTCTCTTACCCTTAAAACGTGTAAACCCGTTGAAAGTTTTCCCGAATCCAATACTTTCTTCTTGTAAAGATGCAAGAAAATATAAAAAACTAAGTACTGCGCCACAGATCTTCCAAAGATTAGTTTGATTCTACCCACAACTAATGTAAGACATTTCATAATAAATATCTAAACTGAGGAACGTATTCAGATTTTTTTAATACCTGCATAACAAGTAGTAGTTAAGTAAACACATCGTAGTTCTTTGAACAAAGAATCGCGATGGGGATACTCATACCGGATATTTCTCAATGTCTCTAATCCGCAGAAAAACATTAAAGCATCAAATTTCATACCTTGAAAATGAAAACTGTTTAAACGTTTATACGTTTAACCGCTTGGATAAGATCCGTATATACGATGTACCGTATATGCTGTTTAGCGTAATACGTATAATCGCCGATGCCGTATTATACGTATAGCAAATCCGTATTTCGTATAATACGTAGTATGCGTATACTCGTATAAACGTATAATCGAGAGCACTAGTATGAAGATTTTAGAATCAGCTCTAAAGAAAATCTCCAATGATAAATTCGATCATTCTAAAGTCACATTTTCAGCAAATGTAACAGATTCATTACAAATTTAAGAAGTAGTGGAGTAATTTTATCTAAATGTCCCGTATACTAGCCGGCTTCCGATGATATCGAATAATTGTTATCTATTAGCCCCATTTCTCTAAGTAGGCCTTTTCTTTTCCCTGTAGACTGTTGATTATCACTTCCATAAAACTGAGCTTTCTATGGCATTTTAGTAACGAGGGAATTTAATTTATATAGACATACATTTAGAGTTATAAATTTTTCTATTAGCAATATATTACAGCTACTTTCATACAAACTAAATCACCGTATGTTTTTTAAGTATTTAAAAACAAACTGCAATCGGTTTTTCGGTCGCTAGTGTCCGTAACCAGAATATCTATGGGCGATTGTTTAACCCTTCACTGTATCATGTGCCACATCTGGCACATTTTAAAAACAATATAATTCTGCTTATATGTGCCATAATTTTGGGCAATAGGATCGCTGAAACTGATCAAGATCAGCCCAAACAATGAAATAACACTTGTTTCGTCCATGTCAAATGACTGCATTTCAGAAAAAAAAAGAAAAAAAAAAGAAAAAAATGTAATAATAATAATAATAATAATAATAATAATAATAATAATAATAATAATAATAATAAAATTTGTTTTTCGGAAGCAGAAAAAAATTTTCGATTAAGTAATTAAGGCAAAATTTACTTTTATTTTTTTTATTGAATACTTACAAATATTAAGTAAAGAAGGATTGCAGAGTAAGAAACAGGTAAAATTACTTAATTTAAGCCTATTTAATTGTAATTACATTTAATTATTGTGTAGTATCTACAATTAATTATTGTGTAGCAACACAATATTAAAAAACCCTAAGTGTGTATGCAGAGTACACACCAGAAAATATCAAATTTTAGCTGAAAATTTTAAATTTAATTTCTTTTACAATTTTTCCCTTTATTAGACCGATAAATAAATTTCAAAAATTTTTTTTTTATGAAAATAGGAAAAATTGTGCAATGAAGGGTTAAGGTGTTAAACATATAATTTAAAATAATTTTAAGATATTTTAAGATTTTTGAATAAATTCTAAAGAAAATCTCCATTGATAAATTCTATCATTTTAAAGTCACATTTCCAGGAAATGCAACAGCTTCATTACTAGTTTAAGAAATAGTGGAGTAATTTTATCTAAATGTCCCGCATGCTAGCCGGGCTTCCGATGATATCAGAATAATTGTTATTCATTAGCCCCATTTCTATAAGTAGGCCTCCCTTCTTTTCCCTGTAGACTGTTGATTATCACTTCCATAAAACTAAGCTTTCTATGGCATTTTAGTAACGAGAGAATTTAATTTATATAGACATACATATAAAGTTATAAGTTATTCTTATCAGCTACCTTTATAGAACTAAATCACCTTATGTTCGTTAAGTATTTAAAAATAAACTGGAATCGATTTTTCGGTCATAAGTGTTTGCACCCAGAATATATATGGTCGATTCTTTAATATAAAGGTAATTTCACTCTGTGAACTAATGAAATATAAAAGTGAATTTTAAACATTTTCTTTTGGAATTTGATAAAATATAAAGTAGTGAGGCATGTACACTGGGAAAAAACACCGAATTCACTGGCGATAATTTATAATTAAAATAATAGTCTTTGTAAAAATCATCAGAAAAAAAAATCAAGACGCGATTCGAGTTAAAACCATACAGCTCGTCATCAGCTAAAGCAGATACGTAATTATGCCTCTGGAAGTGCCTTGCTACGTGAAGGTCTCGTCAGCTGATCAAGGTTCTAAATTATGAGATCAACTTGAGTAGAAAAATGCAGATACCAAAGAACAAGAGTAAAATGTAGGCAATGCCGATAGCTTAAATGTCGTCAGATTTATTGCCACGACGCGGCGATTAGGCAGTCACCCGCACCGATACCAGACACAAAATCCATTTAGCTGGGAAAATATGGCAAGTAGATGCCTGGTTATCGGTTAGAATGAAAGAAAGAAGCATACACGTGTCCGTAAGTGCACAAGGTCAAAGATGAACTGGACACATGTTGGAACATGTTATCACTGGAACATATAACTATTCCGGCATAAATTTTAAACAATGTTCTTTTTAATTTACCTGTATTTAACTAACGGGTTTCTATAGTTTATTACCTTCCATTCGAACCAGAATTTTATTCATAAAGTTATTGAAATAAAAATCATATGGAACTCAAAAAACTCATGGAACTCAACATGTATTCAATAAATATGATGAGTAGTTTAAAATAAAAAGTCTGGCGTATATGTTTCAAGGTAAAATTTCAGTTCAACATCGGTTCAGTAAAATTTCAACAATATAGTGAGCTAATGCGATTTTATTGAAAGAGGACTGAAGTGACAGAAACAGCAGTAACAAAATTAAGAAAATTTCTTTTGAATTCATTAGTTCTGTCCTCCCAATCGTTTGTCTGTCCTTCCGTCTGCATGTAGCAGAGCAAAAACTACGAAAACGAATCGTTTGAAATTTAAAATATGTAATTGCTGCTTAATTTTGTCGAGACATTTCAAATTTTATGAAAAACGAAACATCGTTTCATTACAGAGACAATCGAAATTATTCCGTTACATGACGGCGAATGAGGAAAAATAGTTTCAAGTGCGTTTTAATGATGTTACACTTTTTCGAACATAATACAATTTGTATGCATCTATAAAATATGTACTAAAATATACATTCTGTACAACCTGTAGTGCAAAGAATATTTTTTATTGATATACAAGGCCACACAAAACCGTAATATTTTTTTTTCATTCGTTCGATCTTTTCTCGGTGTTGCGAGATAGTTCCAGAAGCTTTTTCACGCTCCTTGAGAACCTCATTGCACCAATTTTATACTTACGATGTGGTTATAATAAATCAAAGTTTTTGTTTGGTTAAAATCGAAGTTAAGTGCACTTTTTAGGTTAGTTCGTAATTGTGTGAATATGTAGCAACTTTAGTCGTCGTTCGGTCCATTCGTCTGTCTGTCTGTACGTCAGACTGCATATAACAGCAAAAACTACGCAACCGAAGCGTTTGAAATTTAAAATAGATAATTTTTGTATAATTTTGACAAGACAATTCAAATTTTATAAAAATTGAATACAGAGTTTCATTACAGAGACCATAAAAAATATTCTGTTACACGGCCAATGGGGAAAAATATATTATTTACGTGGGCACAAAAAAGTATTCCATTGCATAACGGATAGGGGATTATTTAGGATACGTTTTAATTATATAAGGTGGTCTGGTGTAATAACGCAAGGCGGGGTAATAACGCCAAGTGCTAATATTATGCATAATTATGAAATAATCTGGTAAATGACACCCATGTGCTCTGCGCAGAAGGGTTTTGAGTCATATAAATCGCAAAAAACAGCTTCAAGTTAATTTGTTTCATTTTTAGGTCTTATTGTTTTTACAAGCAACTAAAATTAACGCTTGATCTAAAATTTGCGGGATACGTTTTGTGATGTGAAGACTATTTTTTTTTATCCGGAAATACTTTGTTAATTACATAAATTTGTAGTACCTTTCATGGACTTTCAAAAAGTTGTTGAAGATTTTGGATATCTTTTCGAGATAATTTGTAATTTAAAATGTACAGCGCAATAACTATAACGGGGTAATCACGCCAATCCTTGGCATTAATACCCCGGTTGATTCCCTACAGTGGCCGAGCTACACCCTAAATACCGATTCAAATAAACACAGTTAAAACTGTGCAATATTTCTAATAATTCTATTTAACCCTTTCCGGCGCCGGGTCGGCAACACCTAAACTTCCCCCTGTTTAGAGGCTCAAAACTCCATGAATATTTCAAAAACTACTCTAATGGCTACTTTAAATCTTTCTTATAAGTTCTAGATTGCAGCCCCACAGGTATAAAATTCTACTGTTTTTAAATAATAGGTAAAATATTTTACTCTAATACGCGCTTCACTGCAAAGCTCTTCTCACTGTGCTTATCAATGCTGTACTTATGGGGTGTTACCACTTCGGCAAGAGCTGTATAATTAAAATGGTTTGTGCAATCTTTACAAAACTATACCTGTGTACTCCTCTAGGCCTAAATAGATTGCCTAAAATTTTTTTTCTTTAAATTCCAACTTTAAAAAGTAGTGCGCCGGAAAGGGTTAAGCGGTCCTTTTTAAGCAAAAATAAGCTCACGGTCTGATATTCTTTTGCATCATTCTCCCCCCCCCCCCCACCTACACACCACACTTTTATTTGTCTTCCACTTTCACAAAAAAATGAACATTTTCAATAGCTTAGAATGCAATTTGTCAATTTCTAAGTTTGTAGAGTTTGTATTTTTAGAATTGGGCAATCTACATGCCATTATTCCATCTTATTTCATAGTTTTGTTTGCATGGCGTTATTACAGATATAGGTGGATAATAACGCCAAATAGCATTGGTCAAGAAATCACGCCATTACATTTTATGAATTCATATCTGTTAAATTATTTTTTTATATAGATAGTCAATGAGTTGCTGTATCAAATCCTATATTTGTTTGAAAAATACAATCTAAAGTTGAGCCGTGAAAATTGATAGAATCTTAACGTGGCGTTATTACCCCAGGGTACCTTATTAAACAATTTATGAAATTGATATGCGTTGCTGAAGATTACTACAAGTTACTTCCTGTGTAATAGAAAGATGATATTATTTACAGGGACACACAAAAGATTTCGTCAACTGTACTATATCCGAAGTATTACTATATACTATTACAAAATGATCTGAATATTTTTTAAATTCTTATATATTTGTATATTCGTTCTCATCAATAAAAGAATGAATACTATTTTAGGACTTAACATTTTAAAATCACTTTAACTCAAAACATGAATTGTCATGATTGTCAGCAATTTCTTTGAATGAGATCAGTCGCACTCTTGTCTCGAGAATCTAATCGCAGTACTTGAGATTAAAAATTGATGTAATTTATGTTCTTTAAACACGATGTAAAAATGCTTTTTAATATTTAAAAAATTATATTAATTTTACTTACCCATCATACGTAGTATAGGGTAAGTCTTGCAATCGTTTTGAAAATCAAATTTTTTTTTTGACGGATTTACACGTTTTAGATAGTGGAGATTCCGAAAAACATATTTTTAGAAAAAAAATTTTGCCGTCCGTCTGTCTGTCTGTCTGTCAGTCTGTCTGTCTGTAAACGCTCTATCTCCCGAACAAATTGAGATAGAGACTTGAAATTTTGTATGTAGTTAGTATGTAAGAATGGGACGAACCCTATTTAATATCAGCAACCTCGATTATTCGGAACTATTTTTTTCGGACTCTCGAAAAATTCGTTCTGATGAAAGATATATAAAAATTTTCGAATTTTTTTGTTCTAAGGAATGGACTTAAAAGGCAATAAAATAACACACATTTTGCATATAGAACGAAATCGATTGGATAATTAGTTGTCGAGATATTTGTAATCTTGTTTTCTACATTCTTCGATTTTTCATGACCCTGTATTTCATTCAAATTTCAATTCAAAAGTATATTTTAATTGGAAATGAGACGCTTAATTTGACGCAGTTAATTGTTAGTTAATAGAATTATTATTTTTGGAGTTATAAGGTTGTTTCTTTTACGCAGTTCGGTACTACTTGAGTAGTTTGGCGTTTTATATAATTTGTCGAAATTGGTACATCAGCAGCTCTTTAATATAGCATTACTATGTATATTAACAATATTTAAATTTTGTTTATGAATTGCAATGCATTGTATAAATAGTTTCACATGTTTTATTTTCATATACATATCCATGATGGGTAAGTATTACGGTGGCCCCCAACGACTAGTTTATTAATTTAGTTAATTACTTAACTTAATTATTTCAATATTTTATTGTGTTGTAAGCATTCATTATATTTTCTATAGCATTATTAATTACATTCAAATTACTGTCTAAAAATGTAAACAAAGTAATGACAAGAAATCTGCGAAATTCTAAAATCGCGCAACCTCTGGTCCGAAGCTGTGCGGAATTGAGGGAGTCTTCTCTAATACACAAATCAACCAAAAAAACAATATCGTCATTCAAGTAACTGGGCAAAAGACATCCGTTATCTGATAATTCGTATGCCTCCAGCTTCATTTGCTTGTTTATAATACCTGCATATTTTATCAGAAATCATTCATTTATATGTTTTCAAAATTTGGAAAATGTTAATACACACGATTAATATAATTACATTTTTTTTAGCTTTTTGATGCGAATTAAGAAAACGAGGAGAAAATAAGTCACACGATCCTTTAAAATACATTTTTTTAAAGATAAATTCTTGTTTCGTTTGTAAAGTAAGTTTTAATAAACTAAAATCATTTAATTGATAAATAAAAACAAAATCAATAGCAAAAATATCCTTGACATAGCACGTATTTTTTTTTTCGCTTTTTATGAGAAATTGACAACAAAAAGATACCGTAATATCTATTTTCCCTTTACTTTCATTAGAAAAGGAAAAATTCAGTTCCCACGATTACAAATGCATTAAAAATTAAAAAACAATTATATTTCAAAAATAAGCTAGGGTTCAGCTTTTAAACAAATCACATGTAAAAGTACATTTTTTTCCCTGTAACACGGTGTAAAAATTAAAAATGTGTGATGTATAGAAGTTGAAAAAATTCAATTGCAAAAACTCTAAAATCGAAATTTCCATTTTAAATTTGAAACTGTTGCCATTCGCGAAGTGATGTATGCGTTATGCACAGACAGGATTGGTCTTCATAATACAGATTGATAAGTAACATTCAAGAATCGAATTATAACTCAATAAATATATGGATCTTCACATAATTTGTATGCAATACTCACTGCATCGATTTTCGGAAATTATCAGTAAAAACTTCTATTAAGCAGCCATCTCTGAAATATTAAATAAGATCAAATTCAATAAAACCGTTCAATGCTAATGCCGCAAAACAAAAATCAAAGAAAATCCAACTAAAATATTTTTCTGGTTACAAAACTCGCAAATCGAGCAAAATAAAAGATCTCTGCCTTTCAAAGTTCCAAGAACGACAAACCAATCGAATATTTTTACTTTCAATAAATTATTCAAGAGAGAAGGAGGGAAAAAAGGCTATGCCTCTTTTGAAGAATTCTAAGAAGTTAGTTATGTAATGCCGCACATCGTGGAAATTAGAATTCCATCTCCTCTTTGAGGGCGATCTTTTTTCGTCCTTTCTCTTTCTTGACCTTTGAATAATTTTCGGGTCTTATGTTATTTAAATTAATATAATTCCACAGAAATAAACTTGTTTTAAGAAATTAAGTTATGATTCATAACCACAAGTCTATGTAGGACTATACATAATTAAAAATATATATGGAATAAACCTAAAATAATATGGAAAATCCCCATTTTTAGCATTTAAATAAATTATAGAGAAAAAAATTACAATTTTGCCATTTTCGTCAAGAAGTTAAAAGGCGAGAGTTAATATTATTTAAAAATCATCATTGCTCACTATGTTTTAATTTATTTTGAATCCTTAAGATATTATATTCGGTATGTATTTAGGTATGTTTAAAATGTAATTTCACTAAGTTTTATTTCACCAGAGTTTTATTCCCGAAAGTTAAAATTATGTCAGAATGCCTCATATTTTGTTTAACTTAAACGTTAAAGAAATAACTAGTAATCAAAAAATAAAATTATAGATCAATAAATATATGTACCTCCGTATATGTCTGCATAAAATACTCGCTACATCGTTTTTCTGAAATTATCAGCTAAAACTTCGACTTAGCACCATTTCTAAAAAGTTAAATAAGATCAAATTCAATAAAACCGTTCAATGCTAATGCCGCATAACACAAATTAAAAAAAAATCCAACGAAAATATTTTTCTGCTTACAAATCTCGCAAATCGAGCAAAATAAAAGATTTCTGCCTTTCAAAGTTCCAAGAGCGAGAAACCAAGCGAACATTTTTACTTCCGATAAATTATTCAAGAAAGAAGGAGGGAAAACAGGCTATTGCTATTTTGAAGTATTCTACGAAGTTAGTTATGTCATTCTGCATATCGTTGAAATTAGAATTCCATCTTTATTTGAGAAATACCTTTTTTCCATCATTTCACTTTATTGGCCTTTGCGGAATTTTTGGATCTTTTTTAATTGAAAAATACTGCAGCATATACATAAAGCAAATCTTCTATTTTATTTACTGTATGGAATGTTATCTGATATATCAATGTTATACTATTATTTTTTAACACAATCAAACTGATTGGTAAAGTTATCATACGAATTGATTATTTCCAGCTGAGCGAAAAATTGCCCAGGCCGGGAATCGAACCCGGATACTTGGCTTACAAGGCCAATGCTTTACCTGTTAAGCTATCTGGGCGATAGCCGGCTGGGAGTTTTCGCTCAGATAACCTTATTGGTCGTAACATCTGGTCTGTCATTTGAAACAGCTCGCAGAATAAACCGCAGGTAATGGAACTCCATATAACGATGGATACGTAGATATACTATTATTTTTTAACACAATCAAACTGATTGGTAAAGTTATCATACGAATTGATTATTTCCAGCTGAGCGAAAAAGCCAAATATCCGGGTTCGATTCCCGGCCTGGGCAATTTTTCGCTCAGCTGGAAATAATCAATTCGTATATCAATGTTAGTTAAGACACCGTGAACGCATATAAATCCTTTCACTAAGCTGCAGATTTCCCTACAATAAAAATATTTTTTTAATTAATATAATTTCAGGTATATAAACCAGTTTTAAGAAAATAAGTTGCAATTTATCATTACAACGCTTATATGCCTATACATAATTTAAAAACTAATAATTATGTTGGTCGTTAAGTAATCATAAATCATATAAAATGTTATTTCACTAACTTTAATTTGAATAGATTTTTATTCATGAAAGTTAAAATTATGTGAAAATGTCTCATATATTATTCAATATAAATATTAACTAAATAAGTAACACCCAAGAAATGAAATAATAACTCTGCATAGTCTGAATAAAATACACGCTGTATCGTCTTTTTGAAAATGTCAGGTAAAACTACTATAAAGCAAACTACTCTGAAAATTAAGATTAAAAAAATCAAGTTAAATAATAAAAATTAAGTTATATAAGATCAAATTCAATAAAACCGTTCAATGCTAATGCCGCATAACACAAATCAAAGAAAATCCATCAAAAATATTTTTCTGCTTACCAAAATTCGCAAATCGAACAAAATAAAAGTTCTCTGCCTTTCAAAGTTCCAAGAACGAGAAACCAATCGACCATTTTTACTTTCGATAAATTATTCAAGAGAGAAGGAGGGAAAAAAAGGCTATGCCTCTTTTGAAGTATTCTAAGAAGTTAGTTATGTAATGCCGCACATCGTGGAAATTAGAATTCCATTTCCTCTTTGAGAACGATCTTTTTTTGTCCCTTCTCTTTCTTGACCTTTGAAGAATTTTCGTATCTTTTTTAAGGGAAAAATACCGCGGCATACATATAAAGCAAATTTTTTATTTAATTTATTGCATGAAAATTACTTGATACATCAATGGTAGTTTTAAAAAAAATGAGTTCGCTAAAAATTTGTAAAAGATTGTTGGTCAGTCAAATCTAAAATTCATCTCGATAATGTTATTTGATAAAATTTTAGTAAAATATACGTCCAATTGATTATTTTTAGAGTTCCTTACTTAAAAAGTAAAAAAAAAACAATAACCATTATAGGGTGATTCTCAAAATAGGGAACAATTTATGTTTTTCGGCATACAAAAAAAATTGATAGGTTTTCTGTCATGTTTTTATATTTAGATATGTTTGTTTTAATATTATTCATTATTTGCACTCCAGAATTACTCACTTTTTAGTTAAAAACACCTTAAAATAACAAAATAAATGTTCAAATTGTCATTAGCATGGATGTCCACAGCAGCTGTGCCTTGAATATACTAGCTTTTTCGAGAGTTAATATCATGTTTATAAAATAAAACAAATGTTATTCTTTCTTTAAATTAATCAAGGAGAGGATTGATCCAATAAATTTCTTTTTAAAAATAAAATTATAATATATAAAAAAAGAATTAAAGTTTGTCCTCCATATTCTATTTTCAAAACAAGGTCATACTATAACAGCTGGTTATTAATCAAAATTTCATTTTCACATATGACAATAGTTTGAAAATATAAAGTTTCTCCATGGCAACAAGTAGCCATTTTATCCCAGCCTGAAAATAGAAGCATGTATTGTATTTTAAGAATAGAAGTTGAATATTAGGGGCGTACATCAATTGTACGTCATTAGAATGGATAATAATTTTCATGTTTATTTTATAATTAAAATTTTTATTTTACTTATTTGCACAGGACTTTTGTGTTTTAAAAAGCCCCAGAAAGGACTATTGCATTGTGATTATATTATGGCTCATAATCTTATTTAAATAAAAATTTGTCATTAGCATGGACAAATATCAGTGTCATTAGCATGGTTTTTCTGTCCGTGCTAAAGACTCCTATGTGCATACATGTAACCACTGCTTATATTGTATCTTTTATAAAGTTTAATTTTACATATAAATTTAGGTATTTCATTTATTATCCCTAAAATATGCATGGAATCTGTCAGAAAATCACTAAGACAGCGTCTTACATTGTTAGTGTCAGAATGTTGCTGATGTAAACAAAGTTTGCTCTTTGGTAATGTTTTTATTCTCCTTATATGTATATATGTAAAAATGGAAACCATTTGCTGAAAAGGAAGGCTAATAAATATAGAAAAAAATATTTAAACAGGAAGAAAATAAAAATTTCTTAATATATTTATTCCATGCAATTTGTTTTGTCATTAGCATGGCTCATAAAATACTAATTTTTTTTAAGTTAATTTTTAAATATTTACCTCTGCTGACTACATGTAAAGTACACCTAATACTATATTAACAACACCTATTTTTTTCAGAAATTTTGCTAACAGTAATTTTTTTAAGATTTCACTTTTGAAATTGTCCCCTATTTTGAGAATCACCCTATAAAATCATTTTTGTGTCTGTCTGTCTCTCAAAGCCAATTATTTCTTAAACTAATGAACATGGAATGTTAAAATTGGGGGGAAGTAGTAAAATTATTTACCCATATATACACAGATTATTAATATTTATAAGTATATTTAAAAAATATATGCAGGGGATAATTAAAAGATTTTGAAAAAGCAATTCTTTTCTTTGTATATTATATGGGGTATTATTTGAAAGCTTTTGTATTGCTGAACTGAAAAAAATAGTTATTTTTATTTTAGGTAATATATTTTGAGAGCTATCGTCGAATATATAGAGGGAAATTATACCCCCCCTCCCCCATCTATTATCGGTTCTACGGAAAATCAAATAATGAAAAAATTAGAGGTAGTAGACATTAATTTAAACATTGCAGGGAATCTATAGCGATTAGCCTAGGTCACATAGTTTTTGAGAAAAGTATATTTTTCCGTTACATACAAATTTCAATATGCGGAAATTCAGCAAAGGTTTTGAGGAACGCTTAGGTTACGTTAAAAAGAAGTATAAAAGCCTTCTTGATTATAAATTTAAAAAAGAATCGTTTGAAATATGCCGAGATATTAACCCTTAAAGCAGTAGTTGCCCAAGTTCGGCGTATGGCCAACCGAGAGGCAGTTTGACTTTTTATGGGGGTAATTCCAAATTTGTTACTCAATCATTTGTTGTGCATTTTTTTATGAAAAACTTTTATTACAGACTAAAATAAATGGTTTTCAAATAAAATTTTAAAAAAGTCAGTTTGTTTTATTAAATTTTAAAAATAATCAAAATCAAAAGTTTATATTATAACCCACATCAGAATAATTATAAGAATAATCTTTTAAGTTTTAATCTTTTAATGTTTTGTAATGGGTAAAATGTTTTGTAATGGTTACCTAAATTGATAAATATCAGAATCTGGAAATGCTTCTAGTGCTAAACATAGAAGGAAAATCATGTGTCCAAAGTTTTTCCAGTTCTATTTAAATATGAATTGAATATGTGAATTAAATTTTAGCAAAATCAGTCACAATGACCCGCGACATTCTTTTTTTTTTTTTTAATTTTTATTCATGATAACAGCTGTACCCAAACTTATCTAGTTTTTTTTTTTTTTTTTTTTTTTTTTTTTTTTACAAAGTTTTATTATTTTTTTAGCAAAGTTTTTTTTTTCAGTAATAACAGTTAATAATTAAAATATGTATTGTATGGAACCCTCTGAACGGAATAATACTCTCACTTGATCGGGGTTTTTTTAATTAAAACCACACAAGTATTTTAATACCACAGATAAAATTAAGATGAAATTTACCTTCAACTTGTCAAAAATAATAGAAAACTGATTCAACTTGAATAACTTTTCACAAACTATCTAATAAAGCAAAACAATTGTTATTATTTTATAATGTTAGGTACAGAATTACTTATTACCATAAACAAAATAGACTAATGGAAAATATTTAAATTAATTAGGAAAGCATAATTAAGTAACCCATTATTTTTTTGTTTTTATAATTACTACATATCATTATGCACATGACATTTCGTGAATATATTTTTTCAGCATTTATAGGTATTTGAATGGATTTTTCTGCGTATTCTTAGAGTATCATTTTTCCTGTTTGTTAATTTGAATATTATTGAATTCTTTTAGTTTATTATTTGAGGTTTATTTCACCAGCGTTAGGATTTTTATTTCGGCTCCACTGGATTGACCTTTGACTAATGACTTTGAATAAACTTACCTCTGTATCAATTTTGTTTCTATTGCTAGTCTTTTAAGTCTGAGATGCATCGTATGTTTTTTGCAAACGTTAATTCCTAAAAATATGCATCTTTATCTCTGAAAAACATTATCATCCAAATAAGTGAACTCTAACAATTTATACTACCTTTGACAATAAAGTTCGGTGAATAGTCCTGTAGCTGAGAATAGTCCTGTGGATGAAATATTAACGAAAGTTACCACGCCATCTTTCAAAATAGTCATCTCCTATAACTATGCACGTATGAGATCTGATATACATGTTCTGGGAAATTTGCAAGAAGTCTTCTTGTGGGATGAAATTCAAAAGCTTCGTCACGTTTTGTTGGATGTCAGCAATATGGTCAAATCTCTTTCAAAGAGAGTTTGAGTCGTGAAAATAGGAAGAAGTCTGGAGGATTGAGATCTGGCGAGTATAGTAGGTGTCCAATTTGCACCATCCCTTGTGAATTTCTTACGGTGTCTTGCAAAGCTTAAAACCAAATTTTAAACTGATATTTTATTCGTTCATTTTCATGTTCTCAATTAAGAACCAACACACTGAACAAGCACTTAGTAAAGCACGTCTTACACAGAACATAAACGACGCTCAACTAAACAACGGGGGAGGAAGATGGTCTACACTTGCCTCTATGTAGGTGCACCGTTTTGTTTCAACAGTGTTGCCAGATCGGTTGTTCTGAATTCATTCACCGAACTTTAATGTCAGAGGTAGTATTTAATTCATTTCAATAAAGGCGCTCAATTTTAATTGCAATTGTACACAAATGATACAAATAAATCCAATACAATCCAATAGAAACAGCTCTCCGCTGCCAAAGTTCCAAATTGGGTAAAATAAAAGCTCTCTGCTAATATTTCAAATTTTTATTTTTTTTTAAAAGACACACTGCGAACAGGGTGAAAAAATATACAAGCCGTTAATCAAACCTGGTCATCGTCTTGTGCACTTTTTCACTCTGTTAGATGTGCTCTTTTTAAGGCAAAATAAAAATGTGAAATATTATGAATAGCAAGGCGCGAGAAATTTTCTACAGGAATATTTCCGCGAATTATTCAAGGTCTCTACTATTCATTGTTCCAAGAACAAGAAACCAATAAAATATTTTTATTTTCAATAATTCATTTAATAGAGACAAAAAAGGTGTAGTCTTCTTTTAAAACATTCTAAGAAATTAATTATGTAATTCAGCACATCGAACAAATCAGAATTCTATTTTGGTTTTGATGATGATCTTTTTCTACTTTTCTTTTTGTTGACCTTTGAAACATTTTTTTTGAGCTTTTTCTTTTCTTTTTTTTTCTTTCTTTTTTTCTTTCTTTTTTTTTTTTTTTTTTTTTGTGCGTTCGTAATTATGTAAATTCCTAACATCTATAGTTGTCGTTCAGTCCCTCCGTCTGTCCATATGTCCGCATATAACAACACAAAAACTATCCAACCGAATCGTTTGAAATTTAAAACATATAATTATTAATAATTTTGCCGAGGAATTATTATATTATTAATAATTTTACAAGGATAATCAAAAGTACACTACCTGGCCATTGTTGAACGTCCACTTGCGATTTTAGACATTTTGTTAAATACCTAGAAAAATACATGCGGAATTATCCCGAAACTCTTAGCGTATAAAAATAATAGTACAAGTCATGTATTTCCGTGAAGATTTTTTACCGAAACTCCATAGGGGACCGTCAAAAATTAAAAAAGAAAGAATATATTTTGAATAACCCTGTCAAAACTAATGTAGCAAAAGCACTCAAACTCTAGATTATGATTAAGTGCTTTATTGTAATAAACTGTGTTCATTTTTATACAAATAGCATGCATACTCGCAGAGAAATTAAGGATTTTATAAAAAAGGTTCCAAATTTTGCCAAGTTTTTTGCTTATAATTTTCAGAGTACTTAATATAAAGTAACATTATTTTCTGAAAATATTACAAACAATAATGTACACAATACCCTGTAATCAAAATTAAAAAATAGTAAAAATTGTTTAAAAAATGAGTAGGTTTACTAGATAAATTTTCATTGCGCATGCGTCAACGATATCAAAATTTTATTTGCATATTATGTTAGCTAAATCTGTAGAGAAACTTTTGCGAAAGTCGCAAAATCATAGCTTGATAATTCTGAAAGTAATCGTCGATAGCACAAAATAATAGATAATAAGCACAAAATTCATTGTTCCCAAAATGAAGCAAAACAATGAGGGATTTTATCCAAATGTAGTAGTACGTTCCATGTTGTGTATTCTATATTGACACTTATGAATGAATATGCGGATACAACCCCTCTTGTTTTTGCTTCATTTTGGGGATAACGGATTTTCAACTTATTTACATAATTTAGCTAACATAATAAACTAACACATTTAGCTAACATAATATGCAAATGAAATTTTGCTTAATTTCTTTGCGAACATGCATGCTATTTGCATAAAAATGAACACAGTTTATTACAATAAGGCACTTAATCATAATCTAGAGTTTGGGCGTTTTGCTACATTAGTTTTGACAAGGTTATTCAAAATATATTAATTTTTTTAATTGTTTGACGGTCCCCTATGGAGTTTCGGGAAAAACTCTATACGGAAATGTATGACTTGTACTATTATATTTATACACTAAGAGTTTCGAGATAATTCCTCATGTATTTTTCTAGATATTTAACAAAAGGTCTATAATCGCAAGTGGACGTTCATCAATGGCCAGGTAGTGTATTCCGTTACATTACGGTCAATGGGGAAAAAAGTTTCAAGTGCATTTTACTAGTGTTACACTCTTTGGAATATAATAAAATTGATATGTATCAATGAAGTATATACTATAATATGCATTCTGTACGATCTGTGATGCAAATAATATTTTTTTTATTCAATTTACAGGGCCAAGTCCACATAAAAATATTACATTACATAATAGTATTGGGGGGGACATTGTTTGGGGGTGCGTTTTAATTGTATTAAACTGTTTAATATTTTATGAAATTGATATATGTTACTGAAGTTTACTACAAGTTACTTCCTGTATAATAGAAAGCAGATAATATTTATAGGGAGGCACAAAAGGCTTCGGCTACTACACTGTATCAAAAATACTGTATATTATTATACGCTTATCTGAATATTTTTAAAACTTCGTTATACTACTTTGAAACTTCGGTATATAAACTGCGTTCGTAGAACGCAGTTTATTTGCTAGGTTTGCCGCACAATTTCCGCCTTGTTCATTTCGGAACTGTCCAAAGAATTTTGACGCTGTATCAGACATAAATGAAACATACCTTAAAAGAAACGAATAACTATACAGGGATATAAAATTTTATTTGCAGTGCTGCCACAAGCGACTAATTTTCAATACTATTTCGCACCAATTTTTCAAAAGAAATATCTTTTACACATACTTTGACAATCTTTGCAAAAAAAAAAAAAAAAAAAAAAAAAAAAACTAAAAATTGCAGTATTATTTTTTTAACTCCTTGGGGACGAGCAACACACGTATACGTACCGCAAAAGGGCTTAAGAATCCTTGTTTATTCCCACCGGCAAAATTATACAGTAAAATTTGCTTTATTTAATCGGAGCATCTTCCTAATTTAATAAGACACAAATTTCTGTTTTTAAAAAATGGTGACAAAACATTAAAAATTTCGTAAAAGGCTCCCATCACGAAGGAGTTAATAGTAGTGCGAACAGAAGAAAAAAAATTGTCGCTCGTGGGAGCTCTGTATATGAAACTGAGTTATTTAAATTACCAAACTAAATTAATATTTGATAAAGGCGATAAAAATACATTTACAAGAATGATAATTACCATTATTCTGATCCGTATGTTTCATCACTGAAACGATGACAATGATCTATAATGATACAAATATTTTTCGCAGAATAAAACTAGTCAAACAAATTACCGTAGAAGAAAGTTACAGGTATCGAAAGATTAGAAATAAAGTCTACTTTAAAGTTTTACTTTAAGTTCTACTTTAATTTTTTAGTAAAGGTTTCTACTTTTTTTGTAACGACTGTATATTCAAAATAATTTTTTCTAAATGAAAAAAAAAAAAAAAAAAAAAAAAAAAACCTCGAATTTTTGTAAATGAGTGATTCTACGATAAGAGGTAATTTGTACGGCAATCCGTTTAAAACAGATTTTTTATTTTTTATATGTTGCTATTTTTGCAATGAATCGCATCATCTTCATATACTTTATTAAATAACATCACGATTGAATGCCTAATTAAAACACATTTTTCTGAAATTTCTTACAAAGTCTAAAAAAGTCTCTCCCCTGGCATGTCCCATTGCCGGTTTCAATTTAACTTACAAACAATACATATATTTTTCCATCAGATGCTTAGCTAAAGTATGTTTAATTGGAATTTAAGTAATTATACTTACGTATTATAAAATAAAAAATAAAATAATTTTGTTAATTTGAAATAATTTTTAAAATTATCTTTTGTCCCGCGTTTTTGTGTATCTACCATGTCAAATTTCGTTCCGCTGAAACAAATATAAATTCAAGGATGGCTATATCGGAAGTAGCGCTTAAGGACATCTATCACTTGCAACTTGAAGTTAGCAATACTAAATGCGCAAGCCATTTAAGCGTCGCCATTTTTGGTTGTTGCGATTTGATCGTGCGGCATAGTGGTTTCGCACGGTGATCGTGTATCTCCCCTGGTAAGTCCTAAAACTTATAATATTCATTTAATTCATTTGCATTTACTTCCTTAATTAAACAATACGGTAATAATTAAAATGAAATACACAATTAACTCAAAAACTAATTCAATCAGTTAAAAAATTTGAATTTACATGAAAATGTCTCTCCCCTGCAGTATTTTACCTGACAAGATAACTGCCAGGGGAGCGAGTCACTGACCATAAAAAGTTATAAAATATGTATAAAGTGATTTTTCCTTATATGAAAAAATAAATAAACGAGACAAAAATCATAATTTAAAGGTTTTTGATCAAACTCAAACTTTTCTTTTTGGCCGAATCCTCTATGTTTTTGAAACCTCTTGTCGTAGAATCACCCAAATACGGGAATTTTTTCAAATATGCAATTTTTATAAATTTGTGATTTTTTATATGTAAATATATGAAAAGTTACATATTTTACAGAATTTTTAATCTTTTATTTTTTTCAAGAGAAAAATCATTTTCAATGTACCTGTCGGTGCAGATGGAATCTTAAACATTATATTATTGCTTAGCTTTCGATTTATTGTTGTTAATTTTATGGTTATAAATAAGGATAAAACAGAACGGGTTTTAAAGGCCGAATCCAAAACCGAAAACAAATTTTGATGATCTTTCTATCTTCAGCCGAAAACGAAAACGAAAATGTCCAATTTTTTAAAGTAATTAGTATATACATAAATGTACATAATTATCAATTAATTATACGTATTAGGTAAAATACTTAATTATTAATGAATTATATGTATTTATTTAATATGAATAATGATTTAGTTAGTATATATGTGTCTTAAAATGGCTGTATTTTCCTTAGATCCAAAATTATATTCTTATGTAAAATATAAAATAGTTTATGAACGACACATACATATTTTATAATTACACAAATTTCATTTAATTTAAAAATATTTTAGTTTCAGGTATTCAGCCTTCGATTTATCTTTTATAAGAACTTTTGTAAATGATCATCTGTTATAGTAGAACTTTTTTAAAGACTATTCTAAACACTCCTGCGTATTCAAACTAAAAATTCTAAAACTGAAAAGTCTGTAGCGTTTAACAAGCACCTGAAAAAGTTTAGTAATATATGCATTGTAAGCATATATGCATATACTTGCTTTATAATTTGCACTCATGTTATGTCAGATAATTGTAAACATCGAAGTTCATAACAATATATAACCTCATTTGAACTGATACTGTTTAAATTGATGAGTAATGCTGAAAATTAATTATAAACTACATTCCATCTATAAGTATTGTACAGTAAAATCATCAGTTTTATTATTTTTTTTTCATTGTAATAATGTCAAAACTACAAGATAATTAACAAAATCTTTTTCCCCTTCTCACATCCAAAATTCAATGAGAGTACAAAATTAGACACAAAATTGAGTAATATGATTTAATTCATACTCTTACGCAACATGCGATAAACAACATTCTCTTGAACAAGGGTACGGTTTAAAAGTTTAATTACGTGCAAAAGGCCAATAATTATAGTAAAAATGAAATTATTGACGCTGTTTCATAAATTATTGAATAGTTTCAAAAATGCATCTGACCTGTTTTATATTTACCCACTTGTGTAAACTGATACTTCTGACCTCGTAAATGAAATAGAAGGAGGCGGGAAATCTCACGCTTATTTATGATACATCTTAATTGATTCATTATACCTCATGATGCTTTCATCATATTAATCTATACGATTTCCTCCGATATACAATCTCGTATACATTAGACATTTTAAAATTTTATCTTGGTATAAGGTCAATCCGCTTCCGGTATGAAGTTTCTTTGATTCAGAGAATTTCTATTTTACATTGTATCAAATAAGAGTTTATATTGGATATTATGCCACATTAATAATAAGCAGGAAATTGCACTTCAAGCGTAGCAAATGTAGTGCGTTCGCACTATAAGGAATTTTTAAAAATATTTACATCTTGGTGTAATAGTATAAAATACTTCGGACACAGTATAGTAGCCGAAACCTTTTGTGTGTCCCTATAAATACAATCTCCTTTTTATTGCACATGAAGTAACTTGTAGTAATCCTCAGCAACATATATCAATTTCATAAAATGTTAAAAAGGTTAGCACAATGAAAACGCGCACCAAACAATATTCTTTCTACATCATTATGTAATGGAACACTTTTGTGTTGCCCTGTAAATCAATAACAAATATTCTTTGCATGGCAGATTGTACAGATTGTATATTATAGTCTACATTTTAATGCATGTCAGTTTTATTATGTTCGAAAGAATGTAACATCATTAATGCACTTGAATTTTTTCCCCATTGTCCGTAATGTATCGGAATATTTTTGATTGTCCCTATGATTGAACACTGCAACCGATTTTCATAAAATTTGAAATGACTCGACTAAATTCTGTAATAAATATACATTTTAAATTTCAAACGATTCTATTAGGTAGTTTTTGCGTTGTTATATGCGGACAGACAGACGGACTGAACGGCATCTATAGGTGCTACGTATTGACATAATGACGAACGCATCTAAAAATACTCTACAAATCAGTATCATCTATCACCAATATTTACTTTAAGGAATTAAAACAAAAATAAAATAAGTGAATTCCACGTTGAAAAATCTTACGTAAGATGTTGACTTCCGATACCGAATTTCGCTTTCGTGATCACGCATGTTGGTGTATGGCTTATTTCCGGCCAAGTTGCCAATCAAACGTGGAACCCCCAAGGTTCAGCTCTCCAAGCATATTTAGTACATATTTTGCCGTAAAGATAAAGGGAATCATCCGGAGTCAAACTTTGGATCTTTAGTGTGGCAGTACAAAACAGAATTGCCAGTTGATTGTTTTTTATCGTTATTTATTTAGAAATTCCGAATTCTTACTAGAATTTTCGATTAGTAATTTTTGGTTCATTTAATGACAGACATTTTCTGATTACACAAAGTAAAAAAAAAAAAGAAAAAAAAAAGCTTTTTTTAGTACAAATGAAAAGCATCAATTAGTACTATTGGTGCAAAACGCTAATTCCTATGTAAACGGGCGTTATTTAGTCTAAAAAACAAATTAGTTTATTTCTACGAAAATAACAGAATATCCCGTTTCTTTCAATGGTTAAAAACATGCTATTGCTATTGAATGTTTGCAGCCAAACAAATATTAAACTTTTGTTAAATTTCATTTTGCCTAAGATAACTGAAATTGAATCTTTTAAAATGATATATATATTTTTTTTATTCTGATTTCTTGAAAAAGCACCTTTAAATTTTTACCTTTACTGTAAACTCTTAAGACACCGCAATCTTAAAATCTCATTAGTACAAACTAGTAGTTCAAAAATTTGAATTATGTAATATTGCTAGTATTGTTTTGACTACACTTTTTAACGCGAGTTGAGATAATTGAATTTCTGGGTATTTCGCAGAAATCTAAGTTAAATACTCGAATTTTAGATATTTTAACTGTTAGTGCAGTAGGAAATTTTAATTGGATTATAGAGATGCCTACGCACATCTTAATAGGTGTTACATGCTGCCAAAAAAAAGGGGGGAATAAAAGAGTTAACATTATTGCAAATAGATGAATGGGGATTAAAAGTTAAAAAATTAATCTATGTGTGTCTTTATATAGAGATACACGATATTGTACAATTACGCGAATTATAAACGATGTAATGCATCTAGAATTTTACCATGCAACATACAAAACCAGTATTGAATTCAAACACTTTTCTCCGAAAAGGATTTTTGTGGTTCCAGGAGGTCTGACTATAAAAATTTTCGAAAAGAAGAATGGTTGTACTTTTTCTCCATTGAAAACACAAAATATCGAATTTTCCGGAGGGCATAAGTTTGCCCGGGGGGAATGACCCCCTCCCCCGGATAAAATGAATTGAACACTGTACAAAACACCTGTTTGCACATATAAAAAAACAGCGGTGAATCACCCAGCTACATATTGAAAATCAGCTAACATTTAAAAGTAAATTGTGATTGAAAATGCAACTATGTCTGAGAATCTGAAATTGAGGAAATGCACAAAATAAATACATACAGCAATAAAAATGTTGCAATGCATTTAGTTTTTACGCCATTAAACTTTTATTTTACTTCGATTTTATTATTATTATTATTATTATTCATTTCATTTCCTTATCACATTTTACATTATCAACTTCAACAATGTTAGTTTTTTTACTTGTTTTTATTTGGTGGTGGTGGTATAAAGTCAGGCTTTTAGTACATAGGAATCCTTTAAAACACTTCTTAAAAGTTTTAATTCTCGTATCCCTTTTTTTTAAATTAAAAGGATGGTTATAACATCCCCATCAAAAACTCATAATGAAAAGAGTTTGGGATAATTAAGACTATTAGAGGGGAAATTATGACCACTATATTTCCTCTTTCTACTTGCCTACACACATTTGTTTGAGGTCATTAAGACCATTTGAACTCTAAATCTGTTTATTAAAAATTTTGGTAACTTTGTTCCAAATTGTTGTTTGGATCTCAAAAATGCTGCAGATTAGTGATAAAGATTGTATAAAATGAAAAATACACTATAAGGTTAATATCTAAGGGTCAAGTAAAATTTTACTATAGGGGGAACTGGGGTACATTGATACAGTTTTTTTCTAAGATTTTTTTTTGGTGTCAAGAAAGGAGAAAATTCGAGTTTTTTTTCCATGAGGTGACAGCAAAACTTGTGTAGTATGTTATAAAAATGTACAATCATTGTTTTATATAGTATTTTTGCATGTAATTTTTAAAAAATCAAAAAAAGTCATTTGTATCAATGTGCCCCATCCCCGGGGCAGATTGATACGTTTAAGAAAAATGACGACAAAATAATACCAATGCATATTTTTCATAAAAAATGAGTTAGAAAACCATTTTATATTTATTTATAAAAATTCAAATCACCCACAATTTATTTTTAAGCAATATTAAAGCAATCAAAATTAAATATATTATGACCTGATGTTCTGGCTGTTTCTTGTCTGATTGTTGGCTGTGGTAACTTTGTCATATCTAGCACTTCAACCCAAGCATTATCTTCTTTCTTATGAAAGATGAAAAAATTACCAGTTTTTCTGTTTATAAATAGGTTCATAAACAGAAAATAAAGGATAATTATATTAAAAATTCTGTTTGTAATATAAGTATTATTTTCTGTTCTGCAGTTTGTTTCTCTTACTTAACATTTCTCATGTCGAAAATACTTTTTTCTCTGGAGAACCGATATAAATTCGAGATTTGCCAGAATGCCGTCCTTTTCTTTTATTAGTTCTACTAGCACTAGATGCTGGGTAAGTTCCTACGTCTTCTGTTTTCAGAAATACTATAAAATGTTCTAATATAAAGAAATTAGAGCTATTTCACTTCAATAAAAACTAATATTAGAAATTTTTCGTGAAAAAAAGGTTGGATTAAGGAGTGTATGGTAAAAAAAATAATAAAAGATAATGAAAATATGAACTATTAAAGGATTTAGGCTGTATCAATGTGCCCCGTCATAAACTGTATCAATGTGCCCCATACAGCGATTTTGAATAAAATGAGTCTCAAATCCAACACCTCACAATATATCTAACAATAAATAATGAGGAACTGATAAAGAGTAGCTGTACTTACCAGGGAGAGTATTCATTTTGGTTGAAAATACTGGAACAGTTGTATAATAGCATTTCAATTGTACAACTCAAATTTGCTTTTGAACAACAAAAACAATAAATCACCCGTCCCATTTCATCAAGCTGCTGAATCATTCCAAGATTTTCTGTATGTAGTTGAATACACTAGCATCACCTTTTGGAGCTGTTGTGAAACTTCCTGTAATGACCCTGTGAGCGGTAGAGGGGGTGTATCAATGTGCCCCATGTATCAATGTACCCCAGTTCCCCCTACACAATTTTCTGCATTATATTAGTGGTCAGTGGCGCCAATTTATGTGAGCCCGTGGGGCGCGAGCCCACCCAGTATTTATGTATTTGTTCAAAATTTTTTTGAGTCCACCCAATATTTTTCAAAAGTTTGCGGCACTGTTAATTGTCATAATTACCCCCTGGTCATAATTACCTCACCTGACTCTACAATCTGTGTTTTCATGCTTCTTATAAATGCTCTTAAGCATTTTAATATACTACTTATGGATCTCCAACTACAGTATGTTTTTTTTACTAGTTATGAATTACAGGGTGTCCAGCAAATAACCCCCTGATTTCAAAACTAAATTTCTCAAAAACAAAGATCAATAGAATTATGCAGTAAACGGTTTGTTTATCAGGAAAGCTGTAAAAATCTTATATAAAAGTTTCGAACGGTAGATATTTTGAAAAGATTGTGTTCTGATTGCAAAGAATGCTTTGATTTGACATTTTTCTTGCTTTAGATTGCTGCCAGAGAATGTGTTTTTCGGCTTAAAGTGCCATATTTCATAGTTTTTTTAAATTAAATTTTTGAAATTTCGAAATTCTAAAAATTTACTTCGAAAAATCTTTCAAATATTGCACTGTAAGCTGAAAAATTATTTCTCTGCAGGCAATCTAAAACAAGAAAAATGTCAAATCAAAGCATTCTATGCAATCAGAACGCAATTTTTTTCAAAATATTCCCTGTTTGAAATTTCTGTATAAGATTTTTACAGCTTACCTAATGAAAAAACCGTTTACCGCATATTATTATCAATCTTAGTTTTTGAAAATTTTAATTTTGAAATCAGGGTGTTATTTGCTGGACACCCTGTAGATTTTAAAACATGTGTATTTTGTTGAAACTGTATTACCTTCACAGCTTGAATAGAGAAAGCCTATTTCTCGATTTCTACTAGTGAACAATTGTTGCCCCCGTATTGCTGTTTTAAATAGAAGTTGACTTCGATAAAATTACAAAACTCCATTCCAAACCTCCAAATTAATTCCGCTATCGAATTTGCATAACGTGTTTCGCCACTGAAAATTAATTTCAGGCTATGTGGAAGAAATCGAAATATAGAGTAGGAGGAGTATTTTAGAGTTTTCAGAAACTACTGAATTGCACAAATATATGTAGAAATAATATTAGATGTATCACTTTTCTGATTATCGTTTCATAGTTGTTAATACCGGGTGTCCCAAAAATGACTGATAGATTTTAAAATTCAATAACTTGCAAACGGTGACAGCTATTTAAAAAAAAAATTGCAGGAAGATTATGTATAATGTCAGGAGTTTTTTTACCGTATTTTTTGATTTGAGTTCTAATTTCTAACAATAGATGGTGCTGACGGCGATTGAAGGCCAGGTGATCAGTGCTGAGTGAGGTCAGTTTCGGCGTCCATCTGGGCTTCAGTTGCCGTCGGCGCCATCTATTGTTTGAAATTCGAACTAAAATCAAAAGTTACGGTAAAAAAAACTCCTGACATTATACATAACCCTCCTGCAAAAATTTTTTAGATAGCTGTACCGTTTGCAAGTTATTGAATTTTAAAATCCATCAGTCATTTTTGCGACACCCGGTATCTGCTCTGTGTAAAAATAGATAGTAATATGAAATGGAGCAAAAGCACTGAATTTTCTTATAAAATATAGGGTAGATGTGCCAGTAATGGGCCACCTTAAGGAATTTCTCTAAAAAATAATTTTTTATTAATAGTTATAATTATTGTATTCCAATTTTTTTCATATTAGATTAATCTTTCAACAATATTTAACTAATCCCACAGTTACATTTCCCAATAGAAATAAAAATTTCATTTTAAATAATAGAAATATGTCTAAACACCCAAATGCCCAGTAATGGGCCACCTATGTTCCAGTAATGGACCGCCTATGTTCCAGTAATGGGCCACCCTACAAAAAATAACAGATAATTATTTTTAGGTGCGTTCGTAATCATGTAAATAGGTAGCGCCTATAATTGTCGTTCTGTCCGTCTGTCTGTCCATCTATCTGTCCGTTTGTCTGACAGTCTGTCTATCTGTCCGTTTGTCTGTCCGTCTGTCTGTCCGCATATAACAACGCAAAAACTATCCAACCGAATCGTTTGAAATTTAAAATACATAATTATTACATAATTTTGTCGAGTCATTTCAAATGTTATGAAAATCGGATGGATAGATCAATTACAGGGACATTCAAAAGGATTCCGTTACATTACGGTCAATGGGGAAGAAGTTTCAAATGCATTTTAATGATGTTACACTCATTCGAACATAATAGAATTGGCATGAATCTATGAAATATATACTAAAATATGCATTCTGTACAATCTGTGACGCAAAGATTTTTTATTATTAAATTACATTGCCACACAAAAGTATTCCACTATATAATGCTATACGGGGAAATATGGTTTGGCACGTTTTAATTATATCGGTATGTTTTAATTATATTCAACTATTTCACATTTTATGAATAAGATATACGTTGCTGAGGTGTAATAAGAATTACTATTCCTGTATATTTACAGAATTTCAACCAATATACTGTATCCGAAGTACTATTTACTATAAAAGCAAGATCTGAATATTTTTAAAACTTCGTTATCGTACGAACGCACCTCATTTGCTACGTTCACGTGCAATTTCCAACTTGTTCTTTTTATGTCTGCGTAAGTCGCATCTTCTTCTTCCTCAGAATCCACATTATCCTCTTGTATACAAAATTCGGCCTTTTTGAAGCAACTGTAAATTGTTTTTTCTTCAATTACCCCCATTGATCCCGTTCTTATATGTATAACTATTCAATTAACACTGTTTTGAGAAGGATGTTGAAAGGTGTGTGAAAGGAGGGGGTTGATGAATTTGTTGGACTTAAGGAACAAGAAAATTCAAGCAGAGGAGTAATATAAAAAAAAACTCAGCACTGAACGATAAATTAGGAATAAGAGATGGAAATTTGATTTCATGTGATTTCGAAGTATTTTTTTACAACTGAATAAAGAACATTTTATGAAAATATTCGTTATATGGAGATAGATATTTCGCTATATAGAGACTGTTTTTAATGTAATCATGGGAAAAGGGGAACATTCCTACTAAAAATTCGTTATATAGAGAAATTCGATGTATGGAGTTTCATTATAGAGAGACTTGACTGTATTTATAAAGAAATTGTCTTTATTAAATTCTAGTAAGTAAAATTTAAGTATTAAATTTGTTTATTTAGTTTTCAGTTAAATCAAAATATTTTATCACTACTGAAATTACACTTTTAGTATTGGTCACTTGGGTGGCCCATTACTGGCAAATCACGAAATAAGCAATCCAGTAATGGACCACCCCTCCTAAAATCTTAAAAATAAATAAAATTTTGTAAATGGCCATTGGTATATTAAATTCAGAGTTTTATATTGCTAACCAAACAAAAACATTCAATTTTTACGGAAAAATAAAAAAGATATAAAACTAAGTAAGTAAAGTCTGCTCTTAGCATGTTCATTAAGATTTTCAGTGAAAAACAGAAAAACTGTGAAACTTTATTTTCTGCTTCCTAATTGTTTTGACGAAAAGTGTAAAAAATTAATCCAGCTTATAAAGCATGCAAGGTAGAGTTCAGAAAAAAATAATAAAAGCTTAACTATTATTTATTATTTTTTTATAAACCAAAAAGTGCGAGGTGGCCCATTACTGGAAGGTGGCCCATTACTGGCACATCTACCCTATTTTGAGATAAACTTCAATTTAGCAGTCTTAACCTCTTCGCCTTTTACGAAATTTTTTATGTTTTAACCCTGTGTTTTAAAAACAGAAATTTACATCTTATTAAATTAGGAAAATGCTCCGATTATATAAGACACATTTTATAGTAAAATTTTACTGGAGAGGATAAACAAGGATTCTTAAGCCTTTTTGCTGCACGTATATATGCCGCTCGTCCGAAAGAGGTGAAGGGGATTTTTCACTCAAGTGTCATTTCAAATTTTGTGAAAATTGGTTGTATAGTTGAATTACAGGGACAGTCAAAAGTATTCCGTCACATGACGGCCAATGGCAAAAAATAGTTTCAAATGCATTTTAATGATGTATAGTCTTTTGGACATAATAAAATTGATATGCAATGCATATATGAAGCATACACTAAATTATACATTTTATACAATCTTCCGTACAAAGAATATTTGTTATTCATTTATAGAGACACAGAAAAGTATTCCAACGAGGGAAATCGTTTAAGTCCCATTTTAAATATATTACACTATTTCAAATTTTATAAAATTGGTATACGTTGCTAAGGTTAATTACAACTTACTTTCTTTTATAATAGAAAGGAGATTCTATCTACAGGGACATACAAAAGACTTCGGATACTACACTGCATCCGAAGTATTGTGTACTATTACACCAAGATCTGGATATTTTTAAAATTTGTTATAGTACGAACGTACCTCATTTGCAGCGTTTGACGTGCAATTTATGACTTTTTAAATTAATTTTCCGTTTACATTTATTGTTAAAAACGGCTTTTTTAACCATAGTGCTTTAAAAAAATGTAACTGCTAACCTGAAATGCACATAGACATCGTTACTTTTATCTAAAAATACACTGAAACTGCTATAAAATAAAATCCTATTACGAATATAATCAAAAATGAAATATACAGGGTGATTCATAAAAGATGGGCAGAAATTTAAGGGGTTATAGTACACTTAAAGACAAATAATATTAAATAGGAGACTAAGGGTCCCAGACGTATTCCCAAGGAGATAGGGGGCATTAAAGTTTAGGGTCCGAAATTTCAAATGATTATAAAAAATGGAAAAATTGGTCGATTCGTTTGCGGTTTTTGCAAAAAATTTTCTTTATGCCAGTATTTTCTTGAAATAAAATTTTAAAGTTCAATTTCAAAAAATGCCGATAGGGGGCGCTTTAGACTTTGGAGTAACAAACAACTATTTTTTAACGTTATTTTTTGTATTTCTTTAAATGATTTCGAAAGCTTAGACTTAAACTTAAATTTTGATCTAAAAATCTGAGTCCTAACGAGTAGTTAAGTAGCGTAAACTGAAATTTGAAATTTGAAACCCTTCTCCCCCCAGAATAAAAATCAGTTATTCCCGATCTTTGTGTCGTAGATTAGGCTCTAACTACTGTCGCGTTTTGCTAAAATTATTCTTTATGTCAGTATTTTCTTGAAAATAAATTTTAAAGAAAAGTTTCAAAAAATTCCGATAGAGGGCGCTTTAGACTTTGGAACGAACAACTATTTTATACCGTTATTTTTTGTGTCTCATTAAATGCTTTCTAAAGCTTAGACTTAAGCTTAAATTTTCAGCTCAAAATCTGAATCGCTGAGCGTGGTTCAGTAGCGAGGGGAGGGGGTTAAAATTTCAACTTCTGAACATAGTTCAGTTTGCACTACTTAACCATGCCCAACGATTCTGTGCTGTGATACGAGGCAAAAATACAACTTTCGTCAAGGACTGCATAGTCGGAATTCACTCATAAAGGCACTGGCACAGTTGGAAACGTCGCTCATGCAAACGTTAAAGCTCCATTCCTGACGCTAGTCACCGGGTGAAGAAGGAGACAGAAAGTATGCAAATGTCAAATGGGGAAGAAGAAGAACACGTATGCAAAATTTCGACACGATTCAGGCATAAAAACCACTAAACGGTGAGTCAAGTGTAAGTCGCTGTAGTAATGAATCGGAAGATGGTGCCCTTCACGAATAAGGAAAAGGCTGAGATGCATTTAATTTACGGAGCGGCAGATGGAAATGATGCAGAGGCACAACGAATGTACGGAGAGCGATTTCACAACAGGCGGTTGCCTAACCGCAAAACTTTCGAGCGCTTGCACAGACAGTTGTGTGAGACGGGATCATTTCTCGCTTCCCGGTCGAATGCAGGTCGTGCAAAAAAGGACGAATCAGTAGTTGTTGCAGAAGCCATTCTGGATGTAGTAGCGGCGCAGCCAAGTACAAGTACACGAACAGTGGCTAGGCAGGTGGATACCTCACAGTCCATGACTTGGAGGGTACTGAAGGATGAACATTTGCTCCCGTTTCATGTGCAACGAGTCCAGAAACTGTCTCCAGGGGATTATCCAAATCGTATTGAATTCGCCCGCTGGTTTCTGCAGCAGAACGCGCTAAATCCACATTTTGGACGAACTGTGCTTTTCACCGATGAATGTACCTTCACACGTGAAGGTACATTTAACACACACAATGCACATGTATGGGCGGATGTCAATCCACATGCTACGTATCCACATGCTCATCAGAGACGCTTTTCCATCAATGTTTGGGCAGGAATCCTCGGAGACCACCTAATCGGACCGTACCTTCTTCCTGAACGCCTCAACGGTAAAACATACCTCACATTTCTGCAACATGTGCTGCCAGACCTGTTAAACGTTGTTCCTCCATGCATCCGGCGGGTCATGTGGTTCCAGCACGATGGAGCGCCAGCCCATTACGTACGAGACGTCCGCAACTATCTGGACATCACATTTCCGAACAGATGGATTGGTCGAGGTGGTCCTGTTGCTTGGCCTGCTCGCTCGCCAGATCTTTCACCCCTCGATTTATTTTTTTGGGGACAATTGAAGGCTCTTATGTATGAGACACCCATTGAATCCCCCGAGGAACTGGTCGCCAGACTTTCCGCCGCTGTAGGAGAAGTGCTCGAAAAGCCTGATGTTTTCGCGAATGTTCGCCGTTCCATTCTTCGCCGTTGTTCTGCGTGCAGAACCTCTGGTGGTCACAATTTTGAACATTTATTGTAATTACATTTTAATAAATATTCTTTGGTAACATAATCCTAATTTGTGTCTTTTTACCTCGTATCACAGCACACAATGTGTGGACATGGTAAACTGAACTGTGCTCAGGAGTAGAAATTTCAAACCCCTCTCCCCAGAAACTTAATCACGTCTAACGATTCAGATTTTGGGCTGAAAATTTAAGTCTAAGCTTTAGAAAGCATTTAATGAGACACAAAAAATAACGGTATAAAATAGTTGTTCGTTACTCCAAAGTCTAAAGCGCCCTCTATCGGAATTTTTTGAAAATTTTCTTTAAAATTTATTTTTAAGAAAATACTGACATAAAGAATAATTTTAGCAAAACGCGGCAGTAGTTAGAGCCTAATCTACGACACAAAGATCGGGAATAACTGATTTTTGTTCTGGGGGGAGAAGGGTTTCAAATTTCATATTTCAGTTTACGCTACTTAACTACTCGTTAGGACTCAGATTTTTAGATCAAAATTTAAGTTTAAGTCTAAGCTTTCGAAATCATTTAAAGAAATACAAAAAATAACGTTAAAAAATAGTTGTTTGTTACTCCAAAGTCTAAAGCGCCCCCTATCGGCATTTTTAAATTGAGCTTTAAAATTTTATTTCAAGAAAATACTGGCATAAAGAAAATTTTTTGCAAAAACCGCAAACGAATCGACCAATTTTTCCATTTTTTATAATCATTTGAAATTTCGGACCCTAAACTTTAATGCCCCCTATCTCCTTGGGAATACGTCTGGGACCCTTAGTCTCCTATTTAATATTATTTGTCTTTAAGTGTACTATAACCCCTTAAAGTTCTGCCCATCTTTTATGAATCACCCTGTATAAACCTTCAAAATTTTGCAACAATGATTTTATTCAGCATTCCGTGCCGAAGCGATGAAAATAAATCAGACGCCCGTATCTAAATTAACCCCTTATATATCGATTTTTTTTAAAGAAGAGATTTCATGGTTCATTTTAAACCCGGATATTTTAATTTCCTCTAAGTTTATAGCACCGTTAAAAAAGAAAGATTATTTCTCATAAAAATAATTGATCTCGAATTGTTCTTTTTTTTTCTCGAGCTTTTAATACCTTGTGAGTTATTTAAAGCGTATAACGGAAGGTGGAGAATAGAGGCCGGGGCAACCCATTAACGGAATAGAAAAATTAACATGCATGAAATGAATAAAATTTATATTAGTTCAGAGTGTGCGTGTAGTGATAACAGAATCATAGATGGAGTTTAACTTTTCATTTTAATAGAGTGCTTTTAACACTTTCGGAAATAGTGGAAAAGTGCATATGATTTCGGTTTGTCTGCTTGTCTTTTTCTTTGCCTGTCTGTCTGAACTTTAATTCAAGGGTTCTGATCAGTCAGCTCCGGAATGTTAAGATTGTGGGTGCTTGGAGTATTCATACATTTAAAATATCTCTTCGAGAAAATAATATTTTAAACTTCTTTTTCAATGTTCACTGTTTAGATACGTTCCTAATTATGTAAATATATAGTACCCATAGACGTCGTTTAGTCCACCCATCTGTCTGTCCGTCTATCCCTTTGTGTGTTAGTCTTTTCGCATATAACATAGCAAAAACTACCCAACCGAATCCTCTGAAATTTAAAAATATATAATTGTTGTATGATTTTGTAAATTCCTTTAAAATTTGAAAGTCGGAAGTATAATTTAGTTACAGGGGCAATCAAAAGTATTCCGTTACATGACGGCCAATGGGTAAAAGTTGTTTCAAGTGTTTATTACACCAAGATCTAAATATTTTTAAAACTTCCTTATAATCCGAACGCACCTAATTTGCTGCGTTTAACCTGAAAATTTTGACTTTTCAAACTAATTTTCCTTTTATAGTTATTGTTAAAAATGGCTTTTTGTACTGTAAAGCTTAACAAAAAACCTGCCAACTTAAAAACGCACATAGATATCGTAACGTTTACCTAAAAATAGAAAGAAACTGCTATAAAATAAAATGCTCATAAGAATATAATCAAAAATAAAATATATAAACCTTCAAAATTTTGCAACAATGATTTTATTTAGCATTCCGTGCTGAAGCGATGAAAATAAATCAGACGCCCGTTTCTAAATTAACCCCTTATATATCGATTTTTTTTCCAAGAAGAGATTTCATGGTTCATTTTAAACCCGGGTATTTTAATTTCCTCTCAGTTTATAGCACCGATAAAAAAGAAAGATTATTTCTCATAAAGGTAATTGATCTCGCATTGTTCTTTTTTTCCCCTCGAGATTTTAATACCTTGTGAGTTATTTAAAGCGTATATCGGAAGGTGGAGAACAGAGGCCGGGGCAACCCATTAACGGAATAGAAAAATTAACATGCGTGAAATGAATAAAATTTATATTAGCTCAGAGTGTGCGTGTAATGATAACAGAATTATAGACGGAGTTTAACTTTTCATTTTAATAGAGTGCTTTTAACACTTTCGGAAATAGTTGAAAAGTGCATATGATTTCGGTTTGTCTGCTTGTCTTTCTCTCTGCCTGTCTGATCGAGCTTTAACTTAAGGGTGCTGGCCAGTCAGCTTTCAAATTCTACTCCGTAATGTTAAGTCTTTGGGCGTTTGAAGTATTCGCATATTTAAAATATCTCTTCAAGAAAATAATATTTTTAACTTTTTTTTCAGTGTTCTCTTTTTAAAGGATGTATATTTATAGGTTTGTTCGTAATTATGTAAATACGTATTACCCATAGTCGTTGTTCAATCTGTTCGTCTGTCCGTCCTTCCTTCTATCCGCTTATAACAACGCAAAAACTACCCTAGCGAATAGTTTGAAATTTTAAATATATAATTATTACATAATTTTGTAAGCAAATATAGTCGGGTTGCCATATAAATGTGATGTGTTATTGAAATTTAACAAGGCCTATTCAGTATTAAAAATGCACTATTTAGTATTCACAGTTTCCTTACAGACGCCCGTAAAGCAATTCTACTACATTATGGTCTATGAATGAAAATTGTTTTTAGTATATTTTAACAATATTAACTATTTCAAATTATAATTTATAGAAGTACGTTTAAGTTTCGATAAGCTTTTTTTTTTAAAAAATTTATGCTGTATAACATAACATGTTATTAAACCCTAAGTAATTTCTTCCTTAATTAGAGTTTATGTATAAAATAAATATAAGAGACCTTTTCGAAATAACACAGTAAAAATAGAAAATTGATATTTTCTTGAGCCTAATGCACAAATTTCCAATAGCCACAACATCGGAACGATTTTATTATAAAAAAAGAGATTTTTTTGGCGATTGACAGCTACACTATATTGCCATTGATTATGGGACACTTGCGATTTTAGACATTTTACTAAATATCTAGAAAAATACATGAGGAATCATCTCGAAACTCTTAGTGTATAAATATAATAGTATAAGTCATACATCTCCGTGAAGATTTTTTTCCCGAAACTCCAAAGGGGACCGTCAACAAATTAAAAAAGAATGAATATCTTTTGAATAACCCTGTCAAAACTAATGTAGCAAAAGCGATCAAACTCTAGATTGTGATTGAATGCCTTATTGTAATAAGCCTTGTTCATTTTTATGCAAATAGCATGCATACTCGCAGAGTAATTAAGGTTTTTATAAAAATGATCCCAAATTTTTCCAAGTTTTTTCCTTATAATTTTCAGAGTTCTTAATATAAAATATTATTTTTTTCAGAAAATATGACAAACAACATTGCACACAGTACCCTGTAATCAGAATTAAAAAATAATGAAAATTGTATAAAAAATGAGTTGGTTTACTAAATAATTTTTTACTGCGCATGCGTCAACGATATCAAAATTTCATTTGCATATTATGTTAGCTAAATGTATAGAGCAACTTTTGTGAAAGTCACAAAATCATAACTTGAAAATTCTGACAATAATCGTTAATTGAATAAGTCGAAAATCCGTTATTCTCAAAATGAAGCAAAAACAAGAGGGGTTGTATCCATATATTCATTGATTATTGTCAATATAGAATACACAATATGGGATGTACTACTGCATTTGGATAAAATCCCTCATTTTTTTGCTTCATTTTGAAAACAACGGATTTTGTCCCTTTTCTATAGACGATTACTTTCAGAATTTTCAAGCTATGATTTTGAGGCTTTTACAAAAGTTGCTCTATACATTTAGCTAACATAATATGCAAATGAAATTTTGATATATTTGACGCATGCGCAGTAAAAAATTATATAGTAAACCTACTCATTTTTCATACATTTTTTATTATTTTTTAATTCTGATTACAGAGTACTGTGTGCAATGATATTTGTCATATTTTCTGAAAAAAATATTATTTTATATTAAGAACTCTGAAAATTATAATGAAAAAATTTGGAAAAATTTGGGACCATTTTTATAAAAACCTTAATTACTCTGCGAGTATGCATGCTATTTGCATAAAAATGAACACAGTGTATTACAATAAGACATTCAACCATAATCTAGAGTTTGAGCGCTTTTGCTACATTAGTTTTGACAGGGTTATTCAAAAGATATTCATTCTTTTTTAATTTGTTGACGGTCCCCTATGGCGTTTTGGTAAAAAATCTTCACGGAGATGTATGACGTATACTATTATATTTATACACTAAGAGTTTCGAGATGATTCCTCATGTATTTTTCTAGATATTTAGTAAAATGTCTAAAATCGCAAGTGTCCCATAATCAATGGCAATATAGTGTATAAGAGCTCTGTCACTAAAAAAAGCCCAGATCATATTAAATGTTACCACACTGTAAACTGCAGTAGCATAAACAAAAGAATCGCACTTTCTTCTAGAGCTATTATAAAAAAAAACATTAAAATATTATTTACCTATTTATTTACATGCATATTTACATACTAAACAGTTCAGTTATTAAGTTAAAACATATTAAACACTGAATTGCATTTCATGCTTTAATTATTCTTCTTAGTAGTATGAGCATGTTTCCAAAAATATATATCACACTTATTTGAAACAATATCACAATCTTACAGACAGAGGAAGAAGGCTTCTTTATTACTTTCCTCTGTCTTTACAAGAAGAAAGTATTGGATTCGTGAAAGTTTTGAAATTCCTTTTTCGACGGATTTAAGTGTTTTATGGGTCAGAGAACCCCAAAAATATATTTCTACAAACGTCTGTCTGACACTCTGTATGTGACAAAAATTTGTATGAGCTCTTTCTCAAGAACTAATGCACGGAATTTCACAAAACATCATATTCAGTTAGTTCTTGATATAGATTAGTGTTGTTTAGTTTTTGGTATGAATCGCCTGACAGAAGAAGCTGCTATTCTGCATTTTTCACGATTTTACAATAAATGTATCTCGAGAACTAATGCATAGATTTTTTCAAACTTCAGATTCACTTAGTAAGTAATAAAAGATGATCCTGATTGCTCTTTGGTATGAATCGTCCTACAAATGGCACTGCTATTCTGCATTTCTTTCGATTTTATAATAAATATATCTCAAGAAGTGACGCATATATTTTTTTTATCAAACTTCATATTCATTTAGTACTTGATAAAAATTGATCCTGAGTAGTTTTTGGTGAACATTTTTCAACATGTTGCGCTGTTATGCAGATTTTCTTTTAAGATTTTGCAATATCTCTATGTCAAAAATAATGCACAGATTTTCATCAAACTTCCCCAGGTAAAGAAATCAGCGAAAAATCTTTTTTAAAAAATGAGATTTTACAGTGATTTGGAATGTTTCTACAGGGATCCTGTAGAATGACATCCTTTACGAAGAGAACACCGAAGGAAGAAGTTTTAAATAATAATTTTCTCAGGAGATATTTTAAATATAAAAACCCATCAAACGCCCATAGACTCAACATTAAAGAGCGGAATACAGAAAAGTGAGTGACAAGGAGCTTTAATGCCTAATCCTGCCAATAAAATAGATACTCAAAATAATATTAAATCAATTTTGAACACATAGATAGCAACAACAGTGCTTTTTAATAATAAAGATAAATTTTAATTCTTCAATTATTGCTATATGAAGTTTTTGTTTTGTTTGGAAGCTTGCGGAATACCCTATTTTGTTCTTCAGTGAGTAAAATTTATTCATTATCATAGTTCTTAAAATTCATGACTAATTAATATAAGAATTTTATCACGGAATATTTTTTTTTTTATAAAAGCCGATTGTTGCCCAATTTGTTTTTAATCGTAAACCAGGGTCATAGCTAAGGGGTAAGGGGGGGGGAGTCCTAGGGGCGGCTGAACTCCCCCTAAAACAGTTTGAGCCTCCGCAGGAAAAGATTTCAAGGTCACTAAATGAATATTTGTTCCGAAAATCCAAATAAAATTATTTTCCAAAATCTAACTTAATTTTGAGGTTATTTCACAGTTTTGCAGAAATAATAAACTGCAACTGAAATAAATTTTTCAACACTCGCTCATCCTATTTGCACAAATGAAAGTAACATGATGTTTAATATTGCACTAGTTATACACTCGAATTTTTCATCCTCCTGTTATTTTCTTAGCATAAAATGAAGTTATTACAACATTTTAATTAAGAATCATAGTAGCTACAATGTGAATATACACTAATTTATCTTTCTGCGTCAGAGAGAAGGAAAGAGAGAGAAAAAATAACATGAGCTCCCCCCCCTTCCCTATTATTCACTTCTAGCTACGGCCCTACCGTCAACTATGCTTAAATGAGAATAAGATTTTTTAAAAGTATTTTTCCCAGGATTTATTTAAAAAATGAAAACCGAAAAACATTTTGAAATTTATTTTTGAAAAATCAGACATTTGAGTGTTAAGACAACTCTATTTACAGTGCCTAGAATTAACCCTGGATGTAAATATTTAAAAATTTAAAAATTAATTAACGGAGTCGTGAAAATATTTTAGTTTATAACACATACACTCGAACCTCTATATAACGAAACTCCATACATCGAATTTCTCCATATAACGAATTTTTAGTAAGAACGGTCCCCTTTTCGCATGATTACATTAAAAACAGATTCTATATAGCGAAATATCTATCTCCATATAACGAATTTTTTCATAAATTGATCTTAATTTATTCAGTTTTAAAAAAGCTTCGAAATCATATGGAATCAATTTTCCATCACTTATTTTTGATTTATCGTTCAGTGGAGAGGTTTTTTTTTTAAATAAATATTACTTCTCTCCTTATTCTTTAAATCTAACAAGTTCATCCCACCTCCCACACACCTTTCAACATCCTTCTCAAAACACAGTCAATTGAATTGTTACACATATAAGAGAGGAATCAATGAGAGCCCATAAGAGAGACCTTCAAATGGAGGAAAATATCAACTAAAATTTTTCATTCCTTGCTAAAATTTGAGAATTTTTTTTGAGAGCGTAACAATTGTAATTTTAAAATCAAAACAACAAAAAATTACAGATTTCTTCCTCTGAAATTTATGCAAGTCTTCCTCATTTGATTTTCATTAAGCTTTCAAATTAATGTCTTTTCTCTTTTTTGAAACTGCTTAAATAAGTAAGAAATAAAATGTTAGGTTAATATATACTTTTAAACATTTCAAATTCTTAATTAAAAAGATCAAAAATAATATTTGTTCAAAATTTACACATTAAATACTATTTTTAACATCATACTCTATACATCGAATTTCTCTATATAACGAATTTTTTACTGGAACGATGGATTTCGTTATATAGAGGCTCGACTGTATTTTCATTTTAATCCAACATATTTTTTTTTATATTGTTGCTTCAATGTAAATGTTTTACTTCTTTCCACAGTACCTCAGACAAAAGTAAGAAAAAATAGTGACTAGTAAATCAGCTATATTTTCACCTGGCTAGATTTGTCAGTTATTCACTATTTATATTACTTCTTACATTGCTTTTCAATGTAGTAAATATGTGGTACAAAACGATGATATACAGTGTGTGATGTTTTTATAAATAAAATTAAGAAAATAACTTTCAATTTTATAAACGAACTATTTAGTTATCGTTTCATTCAGATTTGACAACTCATTTTTATCCCGGATATTTTAATTTCCTCTCCATTTATACCAGCGATAAAAAAGGAGAAACATTTTTCTTATAAAAGTAATTGATCTTACATTCTTCTTCATTTTAATACCGTGTGAGTTATTTAAAGCATATATCGAAGGGTCATAAATAGGTGATAATTTTCGTTACAAAGTCGTTAGCAGAATGGAAAAAATAAGGACATGGAATGATTTAGGATTGTATTTATTTTATTACAGGTTATTTTTTAGATACGTTCGTAATTATATAAATATGTAGCACCAATAGTCGTTATCTGTCTATCCGTCTTCCCGCATACAACAGCGCAAAAATTACTCAACCAAATGGTTTGAAATTAGTGCATTACTATAATCGTTGTGGAATTTTGTAAAGTGTTTCCAAAATTTATGAAAATCGAATCAAAATTTTAAAAAAATAATTAAATTTTAATAAAATCATTCTTCATTTTATTAAATACTACCATACGTAAATAATTCATTAATATATCATGATCGGTAATTATTCTAGGTTGCCATGTTGATGACATATTTACCACGGTTGATTGGATATATGACGGCCAATTATAAATACGAGAAATATGGGCACTAAGGGGGTGGGTGCCCTCCGTGGGAGTCTTTCTAAAGGAAACTAATACATTTTTAAGCAAAGAAACCCAAGATTCGAAGAAAACCACGGAAAACTTCGAACAATTGGACCGACGTACAAATTGGATTCTCAATCAGCACCTGTCTACAAGTTTCAAAGGTAGAGATTCTCGGTCACTGGTGGGGCACATTTAAGATGCAGTTACTTTATTTCCGAATTATTAAATGTAATGTAGAGAATCACAATAAATTTTGTAGTCATGCAATTTGGATAAGAATGCAACAGATATCCAAAGATCAATGAAGATTTGAATATATATAGAACTCATTATAGAATGAACGAATGTTATTGTCACGTTTAACGCACAATTTTCGACTTATTTCAGTTTTGCAGGTACACATTTTTTTATATTAAATTTTGAAAAAGAGTGTAATGTATCTGAAATATTAAAGTAAAAATACTAAGCTGTAATTGCTACGTAATTAAAATAAAAAAGAACACTTGTTCACTTTGTTTTTAATGCTACACAGAATTTTTTTATATTAAATTAACAAAATATTTCGGGGTCTGTAATACTGTATTTCATAAAGATACTTATAACATTTAAAAAAGCTATATGTTTTTTAAAAAAGCTTTACGTATTTCTTAATGCTGAATTAATTGATGTAAATTGCATATATCTAGAAGTATATCGTTTAAAAATATCCCATATCAGGTTTAATAACTATTATTGAAATATTCAATAAAATTCTATACTTGTAAAGGTGATTTTATTGTTTTAAAATTTAATCTTTTAAAACATGTAAAGAACATTAAATATTTTAGTCTGAAATGGTCGATGAAAATTGTAATTATATACATAAAAACTCGCATCTATTAAAGTATGTTTCATATTATTTAGTTATTTAGTAATAAATGAAACAGTTTATTTGCATTTGAATTACATACTGATGCTAAAATAACTAAAGAAAATGTATTTTTCGAAGTTTAATCAAACATTCTTTATGCACGTGATGTAAATATGTATTATATGACGTAAATTTTTAAAAGTAATCAAGCATCTCTATACGATGAATCAGCATATGGATCTTAGTTAAAAGCTCTCTTAATGTTTCATTTTTGTTAAAATAAACATTTTGTAAAATTTATTTATCTTATGTGACATAGAATTATCCACGGTTCAAACTCAAGCATCGCAATCAAAATAATTATGAATATTAATAAGAGGTATGGAAATGTTATTACAAAAGACAATGTAATAAATTTAAAGCAGATATATATATATATATATATATATATATATATATTAATTGTTAAATAGACGTAACAAGAGTATTTATTTCTTACCTATTTTGTTATAAATTTTTAATTAAAAGGTAGCGTAAATTATAAACAATATTTACTCGTCAACAGTGGCGAACAAAAAACAATTCACCTGTTAAAAATCGGAAATGTTTGCGAATAATATATCTATCATGTTTATGTTTCATTCAAAGTTGGCTAATTGACAGAAAATGAGTTTTTCGAATTGCAGTGCCATATTTTAACGCAGTTAAATTTTGAAGTTAAATTTTTAAAATTTCGGACTTCCAAAAATTTAGCTCGAAAATTCGTTAAAATATGGCACTGTACAGCAGAAAACTCGTTCTTTGCAAGCAATCTAAAAGAAGAAAAAAGTCAAGCCAAGTATTCTTTGCAATCAGAATACAATTTTTTCAAAATATTCATCGTTCGAAACTTCTGCATAAAGTTTTTATGCAGCTTACCTAAAAAGCAAACCATTTACCGCATGATTCTACCGATCTTTGTTTTTGAGAATTCAATATAATAAGTTGAAATTGATGTTAAACAATTGAAGTGAAAAAACTTCTTTAAACCACCGTAAAATAAATTAAATTGCGCAAGGCCTTTCGAAGACCTTACTCTACTATGAATGTAGGCACCGTGCGGCTACATTCATAATAAACACACGTCTTTTCGCGTCTGACGAAGAAAGACTAAGTTCTTTCGAAAGGCTTTGCGCAATTTAATTTATTTTGTGGTGTTTTTAAAGAAGTTTTTTCACTTCAACAGAGACGTTATTAGGTACATTTACAATATAGTCTGTAAATTAACATCATTAAAAATACACAAGACTCTGTATATTTACTTTTAAAATAATGATTTAGTTTAGTTTTTAAAATTAGTGAATCACTCAATCTTTAGTGAGCTTGAAAGAAATTGAATTTCCCGAGTAAATTTGAATAGTTGTATCATTGAACTTTAACACAATTTGTTTCAAGCCGTCCTATGGCTTGAAGCCGAGACCACTTGACAGAGGCAATGTGCCTTACTAACTGAGCTATAGAAGCAGACGCCACTGTGTATAAAGTATGTTTTATAAGATTCAGCTGGTGTAAATCCCCATTAACTCCGGTGGTATTATTTTCCGCTTTCTAAATTATTCTAAATTAAAAAAAAAATAGCTAAATTATCTTCTTTAATGTTTCTAATAAAATTGTAAAATAATTTTAAAGTGTGTATTTCGAAACACAAAGTTTAACAAAGATAAAAAAAAATGTATCCTTAAATAAAGACATGGAAATGCCTACAGGGAATTAGATATAAGATCAAGAAAATATGTGTAAGAAATTTAATGAAATGCATTTGTCCGAGAACTAGTATAGTCTTTTTTCCTTGTTTTTTTACACATAATTTTAAAAGCGTACGATTCTTACACGACATAAATCCTACTTTCATTTCTAATAGAACTATAACCCATTTACCATATTCCCCATTTCTTACGCATGTTAAAAGTACTTTCAACTAAAAAGACAACGAAAATATTAAATTCATCAAAGAGACATTAAGTCAACAAAAATATAATAAGACACGCGATATAATGGCAACTATGACACGGTATTTTGATTGAAAGATGGATGAAGTATTCAAATATACATGAAACAGAGGTATCTTCGGGGTATATGACAAATAATGCTGCGGCTGGGCCGAAGAATGCTTGATTGTAATATATTAAAATATGAAAGCTGTATTTTTACATGTTTCATATTTACTTTACGTATTTGATGTTTTAAATACTTGGTTGTCGACTAAATATGAGTCTTCTTAGCGTACCATTACTGTTTTAAATTCAGCATTTTAGTTTTCACAAAATCATCATAGCTTGTGAAAGTATTCTAGTTTAGGAAATTCTTATTTAATTATATGCATTTGATATATTTATGAATTATGTGATTAAGCTTTTTTTTTTGTCGTACTTTTATGTGCTACTTTTTATATATTTTTTTTCCAACATTACGTTTTTAAGAATTAAAAGTAAAATATCAACAATTCCCTTGTTTTACAATTCTCTATACAAAAAATTATCACTCATCGTCAAAATAAAAAATGCTCTCTCGCAATTTGACATATTATCGTCAACTTGTTTGATACACTGTAAAAAATGTCAGATGTTTCTGAATGTATAAAAATGTACTGTAATCAAAAACGAAAATATACAGTGACCTCTTCTAACTCACCTAAGGTTTCGAAAACCGTTCCTTTATCTTTAAAAATCCCAGAAAACCATTTGTTTTCGAAATTTAAAGAAGAATTTATAAAAAATAATTTTTATTAGCTGCCCGTCCTTTTCGGAAACGTTTCTAAATAGCATTTACAGTACAATAATCACTTTTCTCAAATCAAAAAATCACTTTTTCGGATTCTATTAATTCTCAAGTAAACATTTTCAGCTGCATAACTGATTTTGTGCATGCAATTGTAGCAAAATAATGTTAATTTTCATATTACTGTTAATACTGTTAATATTGTATGTTTGTCTATTAAACATGTTCTCTGAATATCAAAATATTTTCGTATGAATTGGTAGCATCCGAAAAAGTGATATTTTGATTTCAGAAAAGTGATTATTGTACTGTAAAAGCTACTTAGAAACGTTTCCGAAAAGGACGGGCAGCTAATAAAAATTATTTTTTGTAAATTCTTCTTTAAATTTCGAAAACAAATAGTTTTCTGGGATTTTTAAAGGTAAAGAAACGGTTTTCGAAACCTTAGGTGAGTTAGAAGAGGTCACTGTATATTTTCGTTTTTGATTACAGTACATTTTTATACATTCAGAAACATCTGACATTTTTTACAGTGTACATTATTTCTTAAAAATGTTTAAATATATGTACATATCAATAATCTTTTTAGAATTTCGTTCATATTACGAAACCCTTACAATATCGCTTCTCTATCTGTCAGACCGTTCGTCCGTCACAGCCCTGTATTAAGAAACTATTTAAGTTACAGATTTAGTTCTATATATATAGAGAGAGAGTTTCTTTCCGAAATCAAATCATAAAATTTCAAAAATTCATTGTATTAATTTAATTAAGCTTATTCGTTCTTTTTTTATTTCAAAACGTAATCTTAAATTCAGTTAGCATCCGCGAACAATGGCGTCGGGGTAACGCATATTTTTCCCACGCAGTAGATTATGGGTCTGAAGATCTGAGCGGTTTTGTTTTCCTTTTATATTTTAAATTTAATGCATGTTAACGCTCCATTTTGGTACCATTTGGTGAATTTTTGAAAAGTGAAAGATTCAGTATGGATTCTTACTGAATTATTTCTGAATTTTATATAAGTTAACTGCTTGTGACAAAATTAATGATGTGTTACTAATTGTTTTGAGTATTTTATTTTATTTATTTTTTTTTTTTTGCTGATAATTTAAACTACAGCACTATCTATGGGCAAAGTTTGTAGCAAATTATTTATACGTTCTAAGAAAATGCTTGATCTTAATAAGCATTTCACTCCAAAACATACTCTCGTATGACAATTACCTAATCTTACATTAAATTTTGAAACAAGTCACGCAGGTTTCTTGAATATGTATCAATGAAAATAAATCTTTAAATATATCCGAACTTTTATTTCTTATAGTGAATTTCTTACCTCCCCTCCCAAAAAAAATAAATAAAAACAAATAAATAAAAAAAATAATTAAAAAAAAAACAAATGGGTAAGTGAGATTACAGATCGCGCATAAGGTTTCATTTAATATCTCCTTCAAAACACTTTAACATTAAATTAGCAAACGTAAAATGGTTTTTCGGCCCTATTTCGGATTTTTTTCGCCCATATCGCCAGCCAGAACAGAATACTGAATTATTTTCCTAAGTGTTGTCTTGATCACAGAGATTTGTTGATTTCTCTATTAGAATCTGCAGATTTATTGAACGTACGAAAATGCAAAAACTTCTGAATAAAAGTAAAATATTGGAAAGTTCACATAAATTTAAAGTAGACCAAACTGGTCACCAGAAGCGGCTAGAAATTTAAATAAATAGGAATTTAATAAATAAAAAATATAATTCCCGTTGCGTGTCAAAATAGATGATAAATATAATGTGATATGATGAAATAAAAACAAATAAGCAGATTTTTCTCTTGAATTTTTAATCCATTAATTTATATTACATACGTAATAATTTTATTTAAACTTGCGTGCAAGAATTAGAAATGAAATTTCAATCCTGCTACTGCAAATATTTAAACTTCTAAATATCGCACATTTTCAATTTTTACATCATCGTATAGGGGAAAAATGTACTTTTTAAATGCAATTTGTTTCAATGCTGTATCTCATTTTATTTTTGAGACATTTTTTGTAGTTTTTTAATACCAATTTTGTCATTGGGGAAACATAAATATTCCATTTCTTTTAAAAGAAAAGGGTAAAATAAAAAATAATAATTTTTATATCTATCTAAACTTGCGTACAACAATTTGAAGAGATAAAACAACAACAAAAATGAACTGATGATATTAAAAATTATATTTTAACTAAAATAATAGTCTTTTTCAAAATTTTATCATTTGTTGTGTAACAAGATGTATTCAGCTGCAAGTACACGAATTTAATCTCTCTGATTTATACAGTTTTGTGTACGGACTCTGCGATAGACAGACAGACAAAGGACAGAGAAGAATAAGGTTCGCCAGATGAACGAAATCCTAAAAATATCTTTTCAACCTTTGTGTTTAAACGTTTTATTTTTAAATGTAGAGCAAATAATTATGTGAAACAATCAATTCTGAACAGTCATTGAAAGATAATATGTCAAATTTATCTAATCAGCTCTATACAGCTTCATTAGAAAATAATATAAATTTTTTAAATTTTGGTTTAATTGAGATAAATTGTGCAACATGTTAAGGAATAAAAAGTAATATAAATGTATAAAATAGTGTGTATCGGAAATATCGAATGTATAAAAAATATCAGATATGTATAAAAAAATATCGGATGTATATCAAAATATTTTATATATATATATATAAATATCAGATATATGGCGCAATATCGGATAGAAAATATTACATGTTTTTAAATTATTGAAAATATCATGATATTCAGGAACTTTGTCAGGAACTATGTCAGGAACTTTTGGAATACTCTGTGTATTAAAAGCTTAGCAGCTCTAAAAAAATTCGCTATACAATTAAATAATATTCATCATGTTAAGGTACCTTAATTTTCAAAAATTCTAGCTACAATAACACTACTTACTTTATTTATAATTTTTGATAATTGAATACATGAAAAAGTAGTGTTTTAAAACAAAATACTGCTTGGTACATTTACAATAAACGGATCTGTCTATTTTTTAATGCCTTGTTACACTTAAACAATATAAACCCAACCATTGACTGTATCTGCATAATCCAATCCTCGTACACAGCATTTCATATGCGTGTTCAAGAGATAGAACAATAAAAGCTTAATTTCATTTCAATGGACATTAACCCAATAGAAATTTGAAGACACACGCGATCCAACGACATCTCTGACACGGTGTTTTGCTCAAAGATAGATGACATATTCAAATATGAATGAGACATGCTAATGTGATAGAATCTCCGAAGGAGGTGACAAATAACGTTTCGACCATGTCGTAAGATGTCTTCTTGCAATATGGTAACAAATGAAAGCTGCATTTCCACGTTTCTGCACTGAAAAAAATGGTTTCTCAAAATTGAATGTAAAGTAGGGGAAACTGGAGCACATTGATACATGAGGCACGTTGATACAACCGATTTATAAACCAATTTATAAACAGAAAACCTGGTAATTTTTTCACCTTTCCTAAGAAAGAAGGTAATGCTGGGGTTGAAGTGCCTGATATGACAAAGTTACCACAGCCAACAATCAGACAAGGAACAGCCGGAACATTAGGTCATTATACATTTCATTTTGATTGCTTTAATATTGCTTACAAATAAATTGTAGGCGATTTGAATTTCTGTAAATAAATATAAAATGGTTTGCAAACTATTTTTCTATGAAAAATATGCATTGGTGTTATTTTGTATCCATTTTTAGAGAAGTATCAAATTGTTTCATGAGGAGTATCAATCTGCCCCGGGGATGGGGGATGGGGCACATTGATACAAATGACTTTTTTTTAATTACATGCAAAAATAATATATAAAACAATGATTGTACATTTTTTTAACACACTACACAAGTTTTGCTGACACCACATGTAAAAATAACTTGAAATTTCTGCTTTCTGGACACCAAAAAAATTCTTAGAAAAAAAAGTTGTATCAATGTGCCCCAGTTCTCCCTACTCAATTTTAAGTACTTCACATACTCAAAATAGCACCGATCCAAATGTACTCAAAATTGAGAAACACACGTACTCATTTTTGATTCCATGGTTGTGTTCAAATGTAAATCTCTATGAACTGCCCTCTTAAGTTATAAATTAAAGTAAAAATATACTAGCCTTTATTTATTGCTCAAAATTATTAACAATAAAAGATTAATTGACTGTTTACTAAGAAAAAGAGCAAAAAATATTAGCAAAAGTCGAATATTTTTATGGGAAGAGCACTATTTGAAAGCACTTTTAAATTATTTCAAAATACTGTGTATAATTTAATATTTGCATTAATAAGCATCTTTTATGCCACCATGAATGAAATAAACCATTTCAGGGTTGTTGAGTCTTGACACTATTACTTCTGAAACATGACACTAGATGGCAGCACCAAAACTTTGATCTTGATAAAACGAGGCTATTTTGACTCTAATTAATTATTATTTCTCATTAATTGTAACTCATATGTGTTTGTAAATTCCTAATATGTTTTTTCATATATATATTTAGCATTTAATAATTTGTTTAATTCATCTTTTTAGATATATTGTATTTGTTATACTGCAGTTTGGACTGCGGGCTAGTTTAGAAAGAAATATTCAGATTCTAAGTATGTTTACAAATCTCAATACTATTGTTATGTCATTAAATCTCTCTTAAAATCTCAACAAATTATATTTATTCGTGTGAACCAACTCACATTAGAAGGTATAATCAACAAACAAGTCTACAAATGTTTTTCAAGACATCAGTTATTCCACAACCAGCAATCTAATACCAAGAAGGGTACAGCATAAGTTTCTGAAGACGTCGAACAAAAACAGAGGATAGTACAAGGTACTTTATTTTATATTCTATTCAAATTAAAATCTCTCCTATATTAATTCAGTTTAAATCTCAACAAGGGTACAAAATTATCATTAGTTTGATTTGATAATATGTGATGTTTCAAAATTTAAAAAGCAATGTGATCATTTTTGATCCAAATGTACTCAATTCAGTATGAGTACATCGACGTACTCATTTTAAGTATTTCATTTTTTCAGTGTGAAATCTCTAAAATGTCGGTAGTCGACGAAACATGTTTCCTGTTACGACATGATGAGTGATATAAAAGTTTTGCATTTAATATTTTCGTATCGAGAAAATGATTATACCTTATGAAATATGTCATTTTTTCAGATTGTTTTAAAAGATGCTCAAGGCTCGGATTTTTTTTAATTGAATTTCATAAATCTGTTAATAAATTTTCAGTATAAAAAAATTTAAATGCTGATGAACTTTTTCTAAAAGTCATATTATGTTTAACAATATCTTTCATATATTATGTCTTCATAAGTATAAGAAATGAATTAATAGTCTTTATTTCTGATATTTTTTATGCTTATATTCAGATTGTTTCAGGGGAAATATTGCATTTTCATAGTTGCAATATTATATACTTTTTTTAACCATATCCATTTTCATTTAAACCATGTAATGCAAAAATCTGAATTTTCAAGAACGACACTGTACTACTGCAACTCGATAAGCCAATCCCCGTACTCATTTTCAGAAAGAATCACGTTTTGAGCACCTTATCGCCAGAACAACGATTGGCGCGGAGATGAAGTCAATGCTATGCACCTTTTCTTGTTTGTGACGTCAAACGCCTAGCGAATAGCAACCCTTCCTTCTGCAAAGAGATCGTGCTTATTGTTCATTTGTTTTTCCGTAAATGTTATCAAGCAAAGAATATAATATGAGGAAATGTTATTCACCCTTGTTTATAGTTAAAACATAGTTTAAAACAAAGAGCTTTTTCAGATTAAAATGATTTCGGATTTAAAAATCAAAACAAAACGACGATTGGCGTTTGGCGATGCAGCTAGCTGAACGTTCTCGCTTTCGCCAACTCGCCAAGGCTGGTGCTCAAAACGTGATTCTTTCTGAAAATGCTCCCCGTACGCACCATTTCACATGCGTGTTGAAGAGAAAGTACAATAAAAGCCTAATTTCATTTGATTGAATATTAACTCAATAGAAATTTAAAGACACACGCGATCCAATGACAACTATGACACGGCGTTTTGCTCAAAGATAGTTGGCATATTCAGATATTGCATATTTTGTAGTCGCAAAATACTACACTATTTTTTTTAACCATATTCATTCCCATTTAAACCATTTAATCCAAAAATCTGAATTTTCAACTACGATACTATACGACTATGTCTCCATAAGCCAATCCCCGTACACTGGATTTCACACGCGATCTGATGAGATAGTACCAGAAAAGCCTAATTTCATTTGAATGGACATTAACTCTATAGAAATTTGATAACACACATTGTTCAATGACGTCTCCGACACGGTATTTTGCTTAAAGATAGACGACATATTCAAATTTTTATGAGACAATGCGATAGAATCGCCAAAGGAGGTGACAAATAATGTTTCGACCATGTCAAAAAATATTTTCTTTCATACTTTTTTCGAAGGATGTGAAATGGTAACAAGTGAAATCTGTATTTTCATGTGTCTGAAATCTCTAAAATATCGGCAGTATTCGAAACGTATTTCCTGTTATGAGTGAAAGAAAAGTTTTGCATTTAATATTTTATTATCAAGAAAAGTATTATATCTTATGAAAGATGTCACTTTTGAAAAATTGTAAGTACAATAACTTTATTTTATTTTGTTTCTAACCGTTGTGTATTAAATAAAGTAGAGTCTTAACCTGTAAGGGGCTAGCAACTGTGTTTGTGTAATTCTGATATCCCACCAGATATTTGGTAAAATTTTATTTCAAAATAAGAAAAAGCAATTTCACGTCTTTTGGTGCAAATCCATATTAATATAATTGGATATAATATATCCCACCGCCTTTCAAGGGCTTAAAAGAAAATACCACGTGTTACATTTACAATAAACGCAGCTCTCTATTTCTGAATGTCTTGCAACTCTTAAACAATATAGATCCTATCATTAATTGCATCTGCATAAGCCAATCCTCGTACGCAGCATTCCACATGCGTGTTGGCGAGATAGAACAAGAAAAGCCTAATTTTATTTGAATGGGCATTAACTCAATATAAATTTGATGACACACGCGATCTAACGACATCTCTGGCACGGTGTTTAATTCAAGAATAGATGACATATTCAAATATGTATGAGACATGATAATGCGATAGAATCCTCGAAGGAGGTGACAAGTAATGTTTTGACCATGTCGAAGGATTCTTGTAAAATGTTAATAAGTGAAAGCTGTATTCTCACGTGTCTGAAATCTCTAAAATGTCGGTAGTCGTCGAAACACGTTTCCTGTTACCGTCTATGATGAGTGATGCTGTTTCAATAAGTTGGTCTTCAATTTTGTTGTTAGTGAAAAAAAAAACAGAAATTTATTTGTATACATAATATTGTTTGATTAGGATTCCATATTAAACGCAGTACGCTTCAGCTTCTTAATTTATGTTATGCTTACAAATGTTTATTGTCAGCAATGAGTTGTCAGTTTTAAAAATATCGGATATATAGCGAAAATATTGTATATACCTCAAAATATCTTAAATGTATGTAGAAAAAAATATCGGATATATATGTTACAGGCTAAACCCGATTTTAGGCCACACTAGATTGGCCTAGGCCGAACCGGTCTATCCTAACGCCCATCGGATAAACTAGTATTTCTTAGGCCAAACCGGTTTATCCTAACGCCTATCGGATAAACTAGTTTTTCCTAGGCCAAACTAGTCTATCCTAAGGCCATAGGACAAACTAGTTTGGCCTAACTCTTTTAGGATAGACTAGTTTAGCTGCTGTTTATTGGTCTGAACTAGTTTATCCTAGGCCGATCTAGTTTATCCTAGGCCAATTCAATTTGGCGTGATTTTATGGAATTCAATGACCGCCTCAGCGCCATCATTCTAGTTTGTCCTAGGCTGATCTAGTTTATCCTAGGCCAATGTAATTTTACGTGTTTTTAGCTCACAGGCATCAAAGCCTAACAAATAATGGGCTCGCAGGTTCTGTATGTATATATGTACGCATGTATGTACTATGTACGTCCGTATGTACGCAACGCGATAAGGCTTGATAGAAATATCCGATTTGCTTCAAATTTTGGATATTGGTTCATTCTGATAGGTACTTTTTTTATTAGTTTTGGGAATTCATTGGATAAGAATAAGGAGGCTAATCCTCCACCGTTAATTTAGAGAAATGGATTTTTCAAGTAGAATTATGAGTTTTCATTTAAAATTTTAGATATAAAATCATTCTGACAAGGCGTCTCCGTGATTAGTTGTAGATGCTTATTGGTTTACTGGATGTTTATTGTGGATGTTCAATGTTTAAGTATAATTGGGGTAAATGGGAAAAGGTAATCCCCCTTACTTTATTTTTCGAGGTTGTTATTCTTATAAAAAATAAGGCTAATACACAATTAACAGCCTGTGTAAACAGCCTGTGAATGCAAAACCATCAGTTTAACTGGGCAGTATTATTTTTAATATTGATCCCGACTATTGCTTCATTGCTAACCTTGTTCAAAGTGGTTTTGCCACCACCCCTGTATAATGTATTTTATTCGAAGGGTAGTAGAATAGTGTTAGAGGTTTGCACGGGCCGGAATTTCGAGGCCCGGGCCCGCCCTTCCCGAAGGAAAGTCATTTTTCCTTGACCCGGTGTAAAAATTAAAAGTTAACCCCGAGCTCTGCCTGCACAATAATCAGTGAAAAGAGACTCAGTCCGGCTCAATCTAGCCCTACTCAATTTTTGCATAAAAATCAGATTTTACTTCACATACAATTAAGATTCCTTTAAAAATATACTGCATACATATTAATTGGATAAATTTACAATGTATTTTTAAATAACAATGTGTTCGCAGAAGGGAAAATACACAATGTATTATTGATTATTTAGACTCTTAGACCTTTCAATATTCAAATAGGGATTTATTAAATAATTAATGTAGTTTAGAGTAAAAGAATCTGTTTAGCAAAATGTAGATTTGTGAATATATTTCTCTGTCATTCCTTAAGGCTTTCTCAAATCCAAAAGATCTACATTCTAACACATTTATGAACTAATTGCTTTTCGGAAATGCATAAGATTAAAAGGCATTTTTACTCAAAAAATATGTAATGGCGTTAACCATTTTTTCATAAAAGAGATTTTTTTTTTTTGAGAAAATACTATTAAAGCTACGTTTTGAATCGAATTTTCGGTTACGACTTCACGGAAAAGAAAAACTTGACGCCGTGACAAGACTAGCGTATATGTCGACAGGTAATAAATTTCTCAAAAATGTAAAACGCTGTTCTATTCCAAATTATATTCAGCTTCTATCTGGCTCTAATATCCAAACAATAATAATAATAATAATAATAATAATAATAATAATAATAATAATAATAATAATAATAATAATAATAATAATAATAATAAATGCAAGTCTGGTCTCAGCACGACACGAATCTGCAGAATAATAAATAAAATAAGCAAACACCATGTCCAATGCATCATGTGTCTACGGTGGACATGTTAAATTTCTGTATTGATGTTATAAGCAATGACTCTGAACACACATTTATACTTATTCTAGGGAAAATATGCTTTTTACCGGCCAAACTCGATTCTGAGCTAAGTTAGATTGGCCTAGACCAAACTATTTTATAACGCCAATTGGATAAACTAGTTTTTCTTACTCCAAACTTGCTTATCTAAATACCTGCAAGTTAAATTAGATTTTCCTAAGTAAGAGGACAATATTTCATTTTTACCTACATACTTAACCTTTAAACACCCAAAATTATTCAGAGAATAACTTTATGAGAAAGAACCTATATCCAAAATTTGAAGCAAATCCGTAAATTCTCTGTGAAAAACCATTTATCTAAAATATGGGGGGTTACCCACATTGTCCTTTCTTTTACACTTAAATAATAAAGATCCACAACTCATCACGGAGGCGCCTTGCCAGAATGATCCTATATCTAAAATTTTAAATAAAAACTGATAATTCTGCAAGAAAATTCCATTTCTCTAAATTAATAGTGGGGGATTAGCCTCTCGTTCGCCCCCCCTTTTTTCTTATCCAATGAATTCTCAAAACTAATCAGAAAAGTACCTTATCAGAATGATCCTACATCCAAAATTTGAAGCAAATCAGATATTTCTATCGCGTTAATTACATACGTTCGTACATACATGCGCACATACATACATACAAAACCTGCGAACTCTTATTTGTCAGACTTTGACGCCTGTGAGCTAAAAACACGTAAAATTACATTGGCCTAGGATAAATTAGATCAGCCTAGGACAAACTAGAATGTTGGCGCTGAGGCGGTCATTGAATTCAATAAAATCACGCCAAATTGAATTGGCCTAGGATAAACTAGATCGGCCTAGGATAAACTAGTTCAGACCAATAAACAGCAGGTTAAACTAGTCTATCCTATAAGAGTTAGGCCAAACCAGTTTGGCCTAGGAAAAACTAGTTTGTCCTGTGGGCCTTAGGATAGACTAGTTTGGCCTAGGAAAAACTAGTTTATCCGATGGGCGTTAGGATAGACCGGTTTGGCCTAGGAAAAACTAGTTTATCCGATAGGCGTTAGGATAAACTAGTTTGGCCTAGACCAATCTAGTTTGGTCTAAAATCGGGTTTGGCCTGTAACATATATAAAAAATATCGGATATATATTAAAAAATTGGATACATTTCAAAATATCGGATATATATCAAAATAAGAGTATATATATAAAAATATCGGATATGTATAAAAGTATCGGATAAAGAATCAAAATATTGAAAATGTGTGTTAAAATATCGAATATATATGATAATATCGCACTTCTATCAGGTATTTTTTATGTTTTCAAAAATATCATGATGTTTAAGAATCCTGTAGGTCATTGACTTTTGGAGTACCCTGTATATTAAAAGCTTAGCAGCTATATAAAAAAATCAATAATATTCATTAAGTTAAGATACCTTAATTTTGAAAAATTGTAACTACAATAAAATTATTTATTTTATTTCTCATTTTTGCGTATTAAATAAGTTAAAAAATAATGTCTTAAAAAATGTACCTCTTGGTACATTTACAATCAACGCAGATCTCTATTTTTGAATGTCTTGTTAAACTTAAAAAACATAAATCTAATCATTGACTGTATCTGCATAAACCAATCCACGTACGCAGCATTTCATATGCATGTTAAAGTGATAGAACAAAAAAAGTCTAATTTTATTTGAATGGACATTAATCCAATAGAAATTTGGTGACACACGCTATCTAACGACGTCTCTGACACCCTGTTTTCATAGGATAGATGATATATTCAAATATGTATGAAATATGCCAATGCGATAGAATCGTGGAAGGAGGTGACAAATAATGTTTCGACCATGTAGAAGGATGTCTTCTTGTAAAACAGTAACAAGTGAAAGCTGTATTTTCACGTGTCTAAAGATCTCTAAAATGTCAGTTGTCGTCGAAACCTATTTCCTGTTACCGTATGATGAGTGATGCTGTTTTCAATATTTTGATCTTCAATTTTGTTGTGAAAAGAGAAAACAAAAATGCATATTTAGAAATTTTTTTGATTAAGATTTCATATTAAATGCAATATGTTTTAGCTTCTTAATTTATATTATGCTTGAAAATGTTCATTGTTAGCAATAAGTTGTGGGTCATTGCATGGTATCTTACGTTACATTTAGAACTGTTTTCAGTAATTTTAGTAGTATAACACACACAAAAAGAATATATTCAAAATGTAAATCTGACATGCTGTGCTAATTAAATTTATTCAAAGCCCAATTTAGATAATAAGTTACCCAATTTTATCATTATTTATTAAATTTTGGTAGTTATATTTCTTATGTTAACTGCCATTATTGAAAAAGGAATATAAGTTATCTTATAAAGTGTAATTTTCATTATAAGCTTTTATTAATTTTCATCCAAATTGATTCTTAGATAGGTTTCATTGACAAATCTGGTTAACTTTAAATTTGAATACTTTTTACGTTATATTACTAAAACAACTGCAGCAAATTATTCTAAATGTAACGTAAGTTACCAAAAAATGACCCTTGTCAGTTTAAAAAATATCATATATATAGCGAAAATATCTGGTATATACAAGGATGCAAGCCGAGAATTTATAATTTCCACAACTAAATTTTTATTGTATTTTTCGCCTTATTAAAGTTTAGAAATTCTGTCATTAAATAAGTTAAGAAATACTGTTGAAAATTAGTGGTAGTTGCCGATCCTTTCTGGCGAAGCACATGTATCCCTGGACATACATAAAAATGTATGATATATATAAAATATCGGATATATATCGAAAATATCGGACATATATCAAAATATTGGATATATATATAAATATCGGATGGTATAAAAATATCAGATATGTATCGAAAATATCGGTTATATATCAAAATACTGGATATATATCAAAATATGAATTGTATATCGTAATATCGGATGTCTATCAAAATATCGGATATTTTTTATATTTTCAAAAATACCACGATATTTACGAATCCTGTATATCAGGAATTTTTGGAGTACCCTGTATATTAAAAGATTAACAACTCTGAAAAAAAAAATCACAAAAATGTTCAACAGTATTCAGCAAGTTAAGATACCTTAATTTTGAAAAATTGTAACTACAATAATATTATTTACTTTATTCGTAATTTTTATGCTTTAATGCATTAAAAAATATTTTCTTAAAAAACAGTACCTCTTGATACATTTACGATCAACACAGTTCTCTACATTTGAATGTCTTGTTACATTTAAGCAATATAAATTTTGTCACTGACTGTATCTCCATAAACCATTCCTCGTACGCAGCATTTTATATGTGTGCTGAAGTGATAGAACAAGAAAAGCCTAATTTCATTTCAATGTGCATTTACTCAATAGAAATATCATGACATACGCGATCTGGCAACATCTCTGACACGCTGTTTTGCTAAAAGATAGATGTCATATTCAAATATGTTTGAGACATGATAATGCGATAGAATCTCCGAAGGAGGTGACAAATAATGTTTCGACCACGTCGAAAGATATGTTCTTGTATAAGGGTAACAAGTGAAAGCTGTATTTTCACGTTTCTGAAATCTCTAAAATGTCGGTAGTTGTCGAAGCACGTTTCCTGTTCTTATAACGAAAATATTGTATATATATATCAAAATGGTAGATATGTATTGAAAATATCAGATATACAGGAATATCGGGTATATATCGAAAATATCGGTTATTTAAGAAATATCGGATCTGTATTTAAATTATCGGATATTGGATCAAAATATTCGATATATATATATAAAAATAATGTATATATATTTTAATATCGGATATCTATCAAAATATCGTATTTATTTATGTATTCGAAAGTATCATGATATTTATGAATCCTGTATATGAGGGACTTTTGGAATATTAAAAGCTCAGCAACTGTAAAAAAATTCAGTAATACTCATCAAGTTAAGATAAATGAATTTTAAAAAAATGTAATTATAATAACATTATTTATTTAATTTCTAATTTTTGTGTATTAAGTACATTAAAAAATAGTATCTTAAAAGAAAATACCTTTTGGTATATTTTCAATAAACGCAGTTCTCTAGTTTTGAATGCATTGTTACACTTAAACAATATAAATCCTATCATTGACTGCATCAGCATAAACTAATCCTTGTACGCAGCATTTCAGATGCGGGTTTAAAAGATAAAACAAGAAAAGTCTAATTTCATTTGAATGGATATTAACTCAATAGAGATTAGATGACACACGCGATCCAACGACATCTCTACACGGTGTTTTGCTCAAGGATAGATGACATACTCAAATATGTATAAGACATTATAAAACGGTAGAATATCCGAAGGAGGTGACAAGTAATGTTTCGACAATGTCGAAAGATGTCTTCTTGTAAAATGGTGTCTTGTAAATGGGGTAAAGTGAAAGTTGTATGTTCACGCGTCTGAAATTTCTAATAGTCGGTAGTCTTCGAAACATGTTTTCTGTTACTATAGCGAAACTGTTGTATATATATAAAAATTTCGGATATATATCGAATATATGTATAAATATCGGATATGTATTAAAAATATTGGAGAGCGATTCAAAAATTTGGATATATATTCTAATATCAGATATCTATCAAAATATCGATATTTTTATGTTTTCGAAACTATCATGATATTTACGAATCCTGTATGTCAGAGACATTTGGAATACCTTGTATATTAAAAGCTTAGCAGCTGTAAAAAAAATTCAATAATATTCATCAAGTTAAGATACCTTAATTTTGAAAAAATGTTCCCACAATAATATTATTTTATTTTATTTCTAACTTTTGTGAATTAGATACATTAAAAAGTAGTGTCTTAAAAAATACTTCGTGGTAATTTTATAATGAACGCAGTTCTCTACTTTTGAATGTCTTGTTACATTTAAACAATATAAATTCAATCATTGACTGTATCTGCTTAAGTCAATCCTCGTGTGCAGCATTTCACATGTGCGATGAAGTAGAACAAGAAAAGTCTAATTTCATTTGAATGGACACTAACTCAATAGAAATTTGATGATACACGCTATCTTAGGTCAATTCTGACACGATATTTTGCTAAAAGATAGATTACATATTCAAATATGTATGAGACATGACAATGCGACAGAATCTCCGAAGGAGGTAACAAATAATGTTTCAACCATGTCGAAGGATGTCTTCCTGTAAAATGGTAACAAGTGAAAGCTGTATTTTCCCGTGTCTGAAACCTCTAAAATGTCTTAAGGTTTTAAAAATTGATTTTGATTTAAATCAATACCTCATTCTTCTGCATATTTTCTATAGGAAATTATAATTTTACCTAAAGTTCTTTTGTTTATATTAACTGCTGCAAGATGGCGCAAAATCCATATTTAAAAAAATAAACTTTTCCACCAAAAATTGATCCGACTTCAAAAACTACTGCAAAGTGAAAAAGAATTTTTGTACATAATAGTAATAAGAAATTAAATTTATAGCGTAGTATTTACCATGCGTATAGTTATATTTATGTACATTAATTTGATTTTTTGGAGTCGGTGCCAGTCAAGCCAAGTTACATGTAATTTTTCAATAGACACACATCCAAGTATTTACGAGTTTTTTACAATGTAATATTTAGTTTAAAATGTAACTTTATTCTTTTACGATTTGCATTGGATACTTAATTTTAATTTTGAAATTGTCTTGGCTGACACCGATTCCAAAAAAATAAAATTAATGTACATAAATATAATAATGCGCATGCTATATACTACGCTCTTAATTTAATTTTTTATTATTATTATATAAAAAAATTATTTTTCTCTTTGTAATAGGTTTTGAAGTCGGTTCAATTTTGATAGGAAAGTTTATTTTTGTCTTTTTAGTTAAAAGTTAACAATTTTTTTCAAATCATATATCATAAGGTGGTGTGGGGTAATAATGCCAAGCGCTAATATTTTGCATAATTATGAAATAATCTGGTTAATAACACTCATGTGCTCTGCGCAGAAGGGTTGTGAGTCACATAAATCGCAAAAAACTGTTTCAAGTTAATTTGTTTCATTTTTAGGTCTTATTGTTTTTACAAGCAACTAAAATTAACGCTTGATCTAATATTTGCGAGATACGTTTTGTGATGTGAAGACTATTTTTTTTATCAGGAAATACTTTGTTAATTACATAAATTTGTAGTACATTTCATGGACTTTCAAAATATTGTTGAAGATTTTTGATATCTTCTCGAGATAATTTGTAATTTAAAATGTACAGCACAATAACTATAACGGGGTAATAACGCCAATCCTTGGCATTAATATCCCGGTTGATTCCCTACAGTGGCCGAGCTACATCCTTAATACTAATTCATATAAACACAGTTAAAACTGTGCAATGTTTCTAATAATTCTATTTAAGCGGTCTTTTTTAAGCAAAAAGAAGCTCACAGTCTGATATTCTTTTGCCTCATCTTCCCCCCCACACCACACCTTTATTTTTCTTACACTTTCACAAAAAATTTAACATTTTCAAAAGCTTAGAATGCAGTTTGTCAATTTCTAAGTTTGTAGAGTTTTTATTTTTAGAATTGGGCAATCTGCATGCAATTATTGCATCTTATTTCGTAGTTTTGTTTGCATGGCGTTATTACCCATATAGGTGGGTAATAACGCCAAATAGCATTGGTCAAGAAATCACGCCATTACGTTTTATAAATACATATCTGTTAAATTACTTTTTTTTATATAGATAGTCAATGAGTTGCTGTATCGAATCATATATTTGTTTGAAAGATACAATCTAAAACTGAGCCGCGAAAATTGGTCGAACCTTAACGTGGCGTTATTACCCCAGGGTACCTTATAAAAAATTGAACCGACTTCAAAACCTACTACAAAGTGAAAAATAATTTTTTTATATAATAGTAATAAGAAATTAAATTAAGAGCGTAGTATATAGCATGCGCATTATTATATTTATGTACATTAATTTTATTTTTTGGAGTCGGTGTCAGCCAAGACAATTTTAAAATTAAAATTAAGTATCCAATGCAAATCTTAAAAGAATAAAGTAAAATTTTTTAAATAAATATTAAATCGTAAAAAAAAAAAAAAAAAAAAAAAAACCTTGTAGATATTTAGATGTGTGTCTATTAGAAAGTTACATGTAACTTGGCTTTGCTGGCATCGACTCCAAAAAATCAAATTAATGTACATAAATATAATAATACGCATGGTAAATACTACGCTATAAATTTAATTTCTTATTACTATTATATAAAAAAATTATTTTTCACTTTGCAGTAGTTTTTAAAGTCGGTTCAATTTTTGGTAGAAATTTCTTTTTTTGTCTTTTTAGTTAAAAGTTAAAAATTTTTTAAAGTCGGTTAATATAAATTATAATACGAAAAAAAAATATTGTAAATTGTACATGGATGTAAATTTTGTCAGGAGTGGCGTTTGAACGCACACTCTCTTTACAGAACCAGAGCTAAAATCTGGCTCCTTAGACCGGTCGTTCATCCTGAGTGCACTCCAATCGGCGGGCTTATTCAAAGCCCATGTTACTTTTAATTTGTGAAAAATCAGCAAATTTATTAGTTTTTTCCTAATTACTAAAAATGTACTGAACCAGTTTCAATGAAATTGAAGTAGTACCAATTCAAGAGTAACTTCTTTTTTTTAACACAAAAACCAAATTAATAGGATATATAATTTCGGAGTAATCGTCGAACATACAACGAAAAAAATACATACGCGACGAATTGATAACTTTCTTTTCTGAAGCGGGTTAATACTAAAAATTGTAATATGGAAAAAATTATTGTAAATTATACATTGCTGTAAAGTATGAGAGGAGTGGGGTTCTAACCCATGCTCTTTTTTCGAAAACTAGAGCTTAAATCCGGCGCCTTAGAACGCTCGGCCACTCTGTCTGCACTCCGTTCGGCGAACTTATTCAGCACTTCTAATTAGCGAAAAATCACAAATTTCATTAGTTTTAACCTAATTACTAAAAATGTACAGAACAATTTCAATGAAATGGAAGTGGTACCAATTCGAGAGTAGCCTCTTTTATTTAACACACAAACCAAATTAATAGGGTGGATAGCTTCGGAGTAATCGGCGAACATACATAGAAAAAATACATACGCGTCAAATTGATAACTTCCTCTTCCTTTTCCGAAGCGGTTTGATAATAAAAATTGTAATACAGAAAAAAAATATCTTAAATTATACATTGATATAAATTATGGCACGAGTGGGGTTCGAACCCATGCTTTTTTTTTCGAGAACCAGAGCTTAAATCTCTCGCCTTAGACCACTCGGCCATTCTGTGTGCACTCTGAACGCGAACTTATTCAACACTTCTAATTAGCGAAAAATCACTAATTTCATTAGTTTTTGCCTAAATACGAAAAAGTACTGAACAAATTTCGATGAAACGGAAGTGGTACCAATTCGAGAGCATAATCTTTCATTTAAAACAAAAATAACAGAAATCGGTTGTGTAGTTTCGGAGTAATCGGTGAGCATACATAAAAAACATATATATGTGGTGGGTGTAGATTATAATTGTAGGAGTCATTACTTAATAATATAGCTAAAGTTTATTGGAATTCTGGGCTAATTAAATTTATGTACAGCATATCAGGGTAAAAGGGGGAAGCTTAGGCCATTCCGAGTAAGTCCGGGGCGCATTTGTCGGCCGGTTGCGCTTGGACGTAAAGTGGAGAGATTTTGGGTCGTCTGCCCGGTATCAGTTCCACAACGAATCTGATGTATTTTCCTTTTCTTTGCTATCAGGCTAATTGGATAAAACCTGATCGTCAGCAGATAAACAAATGTGGAGGAGTCACTCGGTTCTCGTGGGAGAATGCTTACTAACGTTGCAGTTTGCTTCCCAAAACATCCAATTAGTATTATTGCTGTAGTAAGCATTCTCCCACGAGAACCGAATGACTCGTACACATTTGTTTATCTGCTGACGATCAGGTTTTATCCAATTAGCCTGATAGCAAAGAAAAGGAAAATACATCAGATTCGTTGTGGAACTGATACCGGGCAGACGGCCCAAAATCTCTCCACTTTACGTCCAAGCGCAACCGGCCGACAAATGCGCCCCGAACTTACTCGGAATGGCCTAAGCTTCCCCCTTTTACCCTGATATGCTGTACATAGATTTATTTAGCCCAGGATTCCAATAAACCTTAGTTATATTATTAAGTAATGACTCCTACAATTATAATCTACACCCACCACATGGGGGCTCGAGCGATAGAAGCATAGTTAGGAATAAATTTTCGGAAGTAACCTGTCAAACCAGGGAGTGACTGGAGTTGTCTGACATTTGTGGGTTCCGGAAAGTGTAGGACCGCTTTAATTTTTGACGGGGAAGGCGCAATAGTATTTTTTTGAATGATATGACCTAAGAATTCAATTTTTCGCTGTAGAAACTGACACTTTTTAAAGTTGATTTCTAAACCATAGTCGGCCGCAGTCTGTAAGACTTGTCGAAGTTTCTGTGGGTTTTCGGCTTCGGTTTCTGAGGGGATTATAAAATCGTCCATATGTTGAATCAAAGTACCGTTCGTTAATAGTGTGCGGAAAACACAAGCTAGGAATCTTGAAAAAACGGCAGGGCTGGACGTAAGGCCAAAAGGGGCTTTGAGAAATTCGTAGAGACCGTCATGTGTAATAAACGCTGTGTACTTGGTGCTACGGGGGTCGATATCCACATGGAAAAATCCATTTTTGAGATCAAGTGTTGTGAAGACTTTTGCTTGTTTCAGTTGATCAAGAACATCGTCAATAAGGGGTAGGGGAAAACGATCTTTAACAATTTTTTATTGAGGGTACGATAATCTATACATAAGCGTGTGGAATTATCTTTTTTCTTGACTAATACGTAGGGCTGGCGTAATCACTGGAAGAGGGTCGGATTATTCCGTCATGTAGCCACTGCTGAATTTGATTCCGGACAATTTCCTTCTCAGCTATGGACATTCGACGCGGTCGCTGACAGACTGGTTTATCATCGGTCAATACGATAGACATTTTTAAATTAGTCGATTTCGATTTGGTGGGACGGTAATATTTGATTAAATCAGCTACTTCCTCGCGAACTGCGCGATCAGTTATATGAACTAAGTCTACATCAGGGATATCATCACTGACATTAATGAGATTAATAAAAATATCTGATTGGGGTTGTTTTGTCAGAGATATACCAGTCTCATTACATACAAGTGTACCTTGACTTATGACATCTGTTTCTAAGATAAAAGGGTGGGACATATGAGCAAAAGGGATAACATAAACATTAGCGGGAAAGACTGAACTGTCTATCTCAATATCGGTAGAGAAAGAGCCATTGGGGCGAACATCGCCACTACCGAATCCGGTAAATTTGAGGGGTACTGGTGCCAGGGGTGGTGATCCTAATAACCGATAAATATCCTCGCGGGCAAGCGTAACGGGGCTGCCCGTGTCCACGAGGGAAGTAATGTCTAAATCAGCGATTTTGACCGATTTTTGCATACTGTGGGAAGAGCGAGTGAGTTCGACGGTATGAACCTGTCGATTTTTTCCGGAAGTGACCGCGCGGGAAGAGGGGTTGGTCTCAGGCGGTTTCTGAGGCTTAGTAAAGCGCTCATTGCATTTGGAAGCGACATGGCCAAAACGGGAACAAGCATGGCACCTAGGGCCTAGATTTTTCTTATTGCATACTGAGCTAACATGTCCAATTTGGTTACAGTTAAAACAGACCAGCTTATGCGTTTTATCTTTCGGGGGGGTAGGGGTGAGAGGGGGAGGGACACGGTTAGGTGTATTGTGATGAATTTTGTGTTTAGGATGCAAGCCGGAAGCAGAAATTTCGTCATATATGAGAAGTTTTTGTTTAAAATCGGCTAAATGCGAGCATCCGTACAAAATAGATTTGTTAGCCGGTGGATCTGGGATACCTTGGATGATGTAATGGATGGCAGACATGTCATCAATATTTGCTCTTTGAGCTAACTCCTTCATTTTTAAGAAGTATTCCATTAATGACTCGGAATTCTTCTTATGTCGCACCGAGAGTAACCTATGAATTTCTCCGGGGGAAACGGACTTCGAAAATTCGCGCAAAAGCGCACGTTCCGCGAACAAGAATTTTTGAAAATGGGAAAGTTTAAAAGAGTTCGCTAGCTTTTCAAAACGGTCAATCCAAACTTTGATATCCTCGTGCTTTGCACCACTAAAGGGTGTTATAAGATGCTCTAAGTCGTGAAAAGAAATGGAATGTTGTTGTGTAGGGTGAAATGCTTCGGTTTGTGTATCACTGTCTTCGTATGTGAAGTTAGCTGTCTCTGTACTGATATGAGAAGTATTTTTGGGTTCATCTGAGTCAGAATTCGAGGCATTGTCAAATGAAGATTTCAATTTAGAGATGTCTATTAAAGAATCTACTATGCGTTTAGCTAACTCGGGAATTTCTCCCGAAATATCGAGATTTAGCAGGTTCGTTACAGTAATTAACTGTAGCTTATCAAAAGTGTCAGAAATCTCCTTTAATTTCGCCTCATATTCTGGAGTTTGGGTTGGAAAAGGAAATCCGGAAAATAATCGTAAATTTTGGCGGTTCTGGCGGTGTTCGTCGGATGAAAAAATTAGTTGGTGTAGGAGTTTAATTTTATCAGTTCTGGCCGATTTAATCTGGCTCCGAATAAAAGTTATGTCGGCTAACTGCATTTCGTATAAAATATATTAAATCAATTGCACCGTAATAAAAAATAATCAAAATGGTGATCGCTTACCTTGCATATACTGTATCCAATTAAAAAAAAAAACCCGCTCTTAATGAGAGCCGGAGGAGCATTTATATTCCATGTAAATAAAGCAGAAAGAGAAAAAAAACACAATACCGCGCGCCCGCTTAGACTGTAGAGACACGGTTAACACACATCTGTTGAAGTACAGCCGGGAAGGAACCGATTTTCGCCACTTAGAGCGACCAAGTGCAGAGAGAGAAGTCAGGTCCGCAACAGGCGTAGACAGCAATCCGTTAGATTCCAGGAGCGCTATACTATGGAGAAAGAGCAACACAGTTCGCAATATCCGAGCAGTAATTTCTTGAAAAACAAATAGAGTGCGGGCAAACACAGACGCGGATGCCGTATGCCGAAAGATGCAGTGCAGCTTAAAGCAGGTGATCTGACGCTGCAGTTCAGGTTAGAACGGTCTAAGTCCACTTAATACAGGATTCATAGGCCGGCCCCCATGTGGTGGGTGTAGATTATAATTGTAGGAGTCATTACTTAATAATATAGCTAAAGTTTATTGGAATTCTGGGCTAATTATATCTATGTATAGCATATCAGGGTAAAAGGGGGAAGCTTAGGCCATTCCGAGTAAGTCCGGGGCGCATTTGTCGGCCGGTTGCGCTTGGACGTAAAGTGGAGAGATTTTGGGCCGTCTGCCCGGTATCAGTTCCACAACGAATCTGATGTATTTTCCTTTTCTTTGCTATCAGGCTAATTGGATAAAATCTCATCGTCAGCAGATAAACAAATGTGGAAGAGACACTCGGTTCTCGTGGGAGAATGCTTACTACAGCAATAATACTAATTGGATGTTTTGGGAAGCAAACTGCAACGTACATATACGCATTGATTTGATGACCTCCTCTCCTTTTTCAAAGTCTGTTAAAAACCAACCATAAAGCTTCATTAATCGATGATCTAGGAATCTATCTTATATCCTTCCTATATCTAAGACTAAAACCGCAACTGAGTTACTGCTTTTTATAAAAATAATACATTTTAAAATTAAAAGAAATTCAATATTTAATTATGTTTTGCGAAATCTTCAACAATTGTGTTTTACTTTGCTAACTTTTATTATTGTTGTAATAAGTACTGCGTTTTGTTTTGACCGGTTGTTGAACTATTTAAGAAATTGAATATCAAGTAAGAAAAAAAAATATTCTCATCATTTGTATTTTGTAGAGATCTGTTGCTTTTTAAAATAATTATTTTTTTTTAAATATGCTTTTCTACAATACAAATTCTTCAATAACAAAATCTTCATTATATTTGTTTTGTATGAAGCCTTGTGGAAATGAAACGCAAGTCAAAAATTCGTCATGTGCGACTTGGGGTATGTAGTAGTTTACAATAAACTAGTTTACAGATCTCTACTTCTGAATGTCTTGTTACAATTAAACGTTATAAATCCTTTCATTGACTGTTATCTCCATAATTCAATCCTCGTACCCAGCATTTCATAAGCGTGTTCAGGAGAATAAAACAAGAAAAGCGTAATTTGATTTGAATGGACACTGACTCAATAGAAATTTGATGATACACGCTATTTTAGGCCAATTCTGACACGGTATTTTGCTAAAAGATAGATGACATATTCAAATATGTATGAGACATGCTAATGCGATAGAATCCTCGAAGGAAGTAACAAATAATGTTTCGACTATGTCGAAGGATGTCTTCTTGTAAAACAGTAACAAGTGAAAGCTGTATTTTCACGTTTCTGAAATCTCTAAAATGTCGGTAGTCGTCCAAACATGTTTCCTGTTACCGTACGATGAGTGAAATAAAGGTTTTGCATTTAATATTATTGTTTCGAGAAAATGATTTTATCTTGTGAAACATGTCAAGTTTGTAATTGTTTTAAAAAATAGTGTACTGGATTTTTTATTTTTATTTTTATTTTTATTTTTTTTTTTTAAGATGAACTTCATAAATTTGTCAATAAATTGTCAATATGAGAAAAAGTTTTAATGCTGGTGTACTCTTTTACATAATCATATAATGTTTAACAATATCTTTTATACATTTTGGTATACTAAAAAAATCAATATTGATGCATTTTATTTGAGAAGTCATATATCTATTTTTATGTACAAAGCGATGTAAATTGTACATAAATAACATTAATATGTATATAAATAAAACATTTACGAATTAAAAAGTTACATATATAGACAAGCAAAATAGTTCATCAGATCTGATTTTATAGATGTTTACATAATTTGACAACAAATCTTTTCTTCTGGTGCGTTGTTTGCACCCTATTTAAAGAAAAAAACGAAAGAAAAGAAATACCACAAATACTGGAAAAGTTACTTAAAAATGCTTCAACGCAAATGCAAATTTATTAATCGGAATAGCCGTATTAATTAGTCAATTTTCACGCATTTTCTTCAAATATTCTTAGAGTGAGAGAATCAGTAATGCCTGGGTTTTATTAAACTTCGTATGTTTTAAAAAATACAAAAATGTAAACCCACCTAAAACCATAAGCATATTTAATACATTTGTACAAAGATAAACAATATCGAAAATAAAACATAAGTTCATTAAAAAAAATTTAATTTCTTTTTTCTAAATGTATCTATTAGTATCTTATTCTGCCATATCTATTAAGTTTTAACACCCTTTTATGTTGAAGTTTTTATATCCTTCCTAAATTTTTAAAAATAAGGTACCCTGGGGTAATAACGCCACGTTAAGGTTCTACCAATTTTCACGGCTCAGTTTTAGATTGTATTTTTCAAACAAATGTATGATTTGATGCAGCAACTCATTGACTATCTATATTAAAAAAATAATTTAACAGATATGTATTCATAAAATGTAATGACGTGATTTCTTGACCAATGCTATTTGGCGTTATTACCCACCTATATGGGTAATAACGCCAAGCAAACAAAACTATGAAATAAAATGGAATAATTGCATGTAGATTGCCCAATTCTAAAAATACAAACTCTATAAACTTAGAAATTGACAAATTGCATTCTAAGCTATTGAAAATGTTCAATTTTTTGTGAAAGTGTAAGAAAAATAAAGGTGTGGTGTGGGGGGGGGGAGGATGAGGCAAAAGAATATCAGACCGTGAGCTTCTTTTTTCTTAAAAAGGACCGCTTAAATAGAATTATTAGAAACATTGCACAGTTTTAACTGTGATTATTTGAATCAGTATTTAGGATGTAGCTCGGCCACTGTAGGGAATCAACCGGGGTATCAATACCAAGGATTGGCGTTATTACCCCGTTATAGTTATTGCGCTGTACATTTTAAATTACAAATTATCTCGAGAAGATATCCAAAATCTTCAACAACATTTTGAAAGTCCATGACTTGTACTACAAATTTATGTAAGTAACAAAGTATTTCCGGATAAAAAATATAGTCTTCACATCACAAAACGTATCTCGCAAATTTTAGATCAAGCGTTAATTTTAGTTGCTTGTAAAAACAATAAGACCTAAAAATGAAACAAATTAACTTGAAGCTGTTTTTTGCGATTTATATGACTCAAAACCCTTCTGCGCAGAGCACATGGGTGTCATTTACCTAATTTTTTCATAATTATGCAAAATATAAGCACTTGGCGTTATTACCCCGTCTGGCGTTATTACCCCAGGGTACCTTAATATAAATAAGCAAATTTTATTGCAAGTACAGACATAAAATATACTTATTTTTTTTAGCAACTAATCATAAAGAAAGCAACCTGTGATGTATAAATATTTTGTGACTTAATCAATAATGCTACTTTAAATTACTTTAAAATAGGTTAATACATTTCTATTAACATAAATATATCAAAAAACACACCTGTAATTCAATGATACGACACCCAAAATTTAGGTTCTAACACCCTTTTATGTTGAAGTTTCTGCATCGTTCTTAACTTTTTAAAAATAATATAAATAAGCAAATTTTATTGCAAGTACAGATATAAAATAGTTATTTTTGACAACTAATCATACATAGAGCAAATACTGACGCATCATTTTTTGTGACCTAATAGCGCAGGAACAATAACGCTACTTTAAGTTACTTTTAGATATGTAAATACATTTCTATTAACATAATATGTTGAAAATACATATCAGGAATTCAGTAAAACGGCACCCAAAATTGTCTAAATAAGTTTATACAGCATCAATAAGTAGAAAAAATAATGCAAATACAAATTTATTAATGAGAATAGTTGCATAAAATAGTCATTTTTCAAAATTTTTCGGCAACAATTCTTAGAGAAAGCAACTAGTGATGCATAGGTTTCTTCCGACCTAATTACATAGGCACCATAACTCTACCTGAAGGCCATTTAAAATAATTGTATTCAATCGCGTGCCTAAACTGGAAGTTCCGGCGCGAACCTTTCTGACCGTAAACCGGACTTTGTCCTTTACCCGAAATAAATAGCGCACGCAGTGTAATTTCAAAAGTGACTTAATTAATGAGTAAATGCTTTCAGTTTGTTGAAACCTTTTGGAGAATAGAGCTCATTTATTAAAGCAATTTACGACGATGTTAAAAAGGAAAATTCCTATTAATAATTGTTATTAATAAGGTAATTTGTGAGCTAAATGCATTGCAGTTAAACATGAAAAATGCGGACAACTCATCAATTTGAGCTTTGATGGTATTTATGTTCTTAAAACTAACAGGATATTTTTAAAACAAAATTCTTATTAATAATTTACTTAGAAGTTAATTTCACGTTCTAGGTACATTTACAGACAGATATGAAAATTATGGGAAACTGGTAAATTTGAATCCTTACAGTATTTTATTTTTTTATTTTTTATGTATAAAACTGAAAGGAAGTGTTATTTCTTTTTAGATACAATTTTTGATGACTTTTAATAAGTTAATTTCTTTGAAAGGGCTATTAGACAGTAAAAATAAGGAAAAAGAACTTAAATTTAAATTCTCACGCTGGTAGTTATTATTAGCGAAAGCAACGGGAAATTACAATTGTTTTAAATACTAGAGGGCTCTTCCCCGAAGTTTAAATTTATTTTTCATTTTTTTAATAATTTATATTATTTTAGTATTTTATTATTAGTATTTATTATATTACTAGTATTTTTTCTTTTATCTGTTGTATTATCAGTTAGAGTAATATAACAGACGATGTTTGTAAAATTTTTTTGACATATCTAGAACATATTGGGCTGCCACATATTAAGTAATAGTATGATCATCAGTTTCCAATGAAATAGGGGTCTCTACCACCAATGGCCACTGATAGTGGTTAGCTTGCTAGGCTGGGATTGCAGAGCTTAAGCCACATGGTCTCCCTACTCTATTAAAATGTCAGCCAAAACATAACTCAAGTTGAGCCGAAATTCACTCATCTCACGTTTTGAAAGGCAGCTTCTCATAAAGAGTTGAAACAACTCAAGTGAGTGAGTTGTTTTTAAACAATTTAAATCAAGATGAGTTATTTAAATAAGCAATCTAAATTAAGATGAGGAAAACATTTAAAAAACAACTCATTCACGATTCAATAAATTACAGCTCTTTCCCGTGAAGCCAAATCCACTCTTTCGTTTTAAAAGTGTATCTGACCTGATCCTAAGTAGCTTCATACATTTAATAGTTTATACAATAGCCGTGCAAAAAAAGACAAAATAAAAGTGTGCTTTATTTTGGCGAAACTTAAAAATAGGTGTAAAATTTTAAAATTTCGCCCCTTACATTGCACTTGTTTCTTTCTGACAGGAGTCACAAGACTGATAAAGTGCACAAACAGAAATATTTTCTACTGACAAAAATTAAAAAAAAGTAATTAATTAGGGGGAGAAATGCAGTTTCAGACACTTAAAAAAAAAGATGAAATGATTACGAGGACCTTTTAATTAGTTATAAAAAATAAAGTAAAAAAACTAAAACCCAACTACGACAAAAAACTACGCTGAAAAAGTATAAAAGTACCCCATGAATACAGGTAAAGTCACAAGCAAATGCTAGTAATATATAGATATATTCAAAATGTACAAGTAAAGCGCTTTTGAATGATACCAAACACGGCATATTTATCTTAACTTTATTTTTTGACGTATGACGCTTCCAGTATTTGGTAGTAGTGACGCACATATCCGTCGATGGCAGCAAATGGGTAATGGACCGATTAGTGGATGAGGTCGTTAGTGTAATGTGTAAATGTGTAATGTAGATTGAAGGTTTCATGTATTAAGATGACCTAGGAAGATTTCTTAATCTATCTAATACTGGTGATATAAAAATACTGGTGAAGCTCTTTCAAGTAATACCAAACACATTACATATATTTTTATTTTATACTTTTTGTCCGCTAGAGGGCATAATAGTAAATTTGGTGACAAACTTTATAGCTCACAACCAACAGAATATCAAGATCAAGACCCTTCTAATGGCACTGCAGTGGTCTTATTCTGATTACTAAGTACCAAAGAAATTAAGAACGAAAAGATGTGAATTATATGCAATTAGCCCATAAATGCAAGTAAAGTCACAAGCAAATGCTAGTAATATATATATATTCGAAATGTACAAGTGAAGCGCTTTAAAATGATACCAAACACGGCATATCTAGCTTAACTTTATTTTTTTACTCTGTATATTTTGTCCGCTAGAGGGCGCCACATTGAATTTGGTGAAAATCTATATAGCCTATAACCAGCGGACAATTAAGACGCTTCTAATGATATGTCATTTGTCGAATTCTGATTAGTGGTTTAGAAGTTACGAGGGAACAGATGAACATACATACATACATACATACATACATACATACATACATACATACATAGCCTGTCAAAATCATAACCCTCCTTTGGCTTTGCCGTAGTCGGGTAAAAAACAAACAAAAAGCGAAAAAGATCATCTGATTGCTACAATTCTATTAGGAGAGAATAGTTTTAATAGAGCTTAATTCTTTATTTTATTTATTTTTTTTTTTTTGAGAATTTTTGCGATTTTATTGCTTTTGACGGTATATTGTCCCCTTAGAATAAAATTACACTTCTTGGATAATATGAACTAGGATTACAAAGTTTATTAAAATTGCAAGAAAAGTCATCATTTACAGGAAAAGCCCAGGTTACTTAGTCAATAAACAGTAATGCATAATCTATAAATTCACAGTTGTTGTTGTTGTTGTTGTATGTATGTCGGCCAATTACCTACACTATGGGATATAGGCCCTAAGGGGTGGGATGCCCTCCGTGGGGGTCTTTCTAAGGGAACCTAACCCGTATTTAAGCAAGGTTCGAAGAAAATCACGGAAAACTCCGAACGGTTAGGCCGACGGTCGCGGTTGGGTTCGAACCCAGCACCTACCATCTACCAGTTTGAGGTCAAAACCTCTCGGCCACTGGTGGGACTATAAATTCACAGATTCTTTAAAAATTATTTAATTTTCACAAATGTGAACACAAAAAAGTCCGCTGTTTTGGCCTCAATACAGTTTATCCATATTACACAATTAAGTATTACATCCATTCCTCTCCACTTCCATTCTCTGAATATTTTTACAAAACAGAGGCACTGCAGCATGATTATCTGATGTACAACCTGATAGAAAGCAAATCACCAGTAATACATCGGAGTTGAATGATTGTTCAACTTTATCAGACTCGCGTTGTAACTGTTATTTAGAATGTATTCCATATTGCCCGACACGCCATCTTGAAAAAAAAAATAACCTCTTCACTCGTCAACAAATTATGATACGGGTAAACTGATTAACACTGTGATAAATATAATTATTCAACATAATACTAAACTAGGTTAACATTTTTAATGAAGAAGTATGATAACTGATAGAAATTTTATGAAATTTTTCTGCAAAACACTACAATAATTGAAAATAAGATTTAATTTCACTGCATCACTCAACATCAGTTATCCAAACGAAAATAACCGCAATATGTCATGGAGTTACTAGGAAGTCGAACTCAGTTAATATCATTGACGAAGAAATCTGATAATAATTTATATGAAATTTATTAAACTTATCTTAAAAAAAAAGAAAACCTACCATAATTGAGAAAATATTTGATTTCATCACGTCATTCAAGCAACAGATATCCAAACAAAAGTCTTTGCAATACATCCGGGATACTATAAAGTTACTTGATAGTTTAAAACATGATTGGACTACCATAGGAGCCAGATACTGAAGCATTCAATATTGCCCGACAATTCCACAGTACCCGAACTTCCGTTATTTAACAAAATATACTTGGCGCTTTTTTTATCCTATCTCCTGAAAATTAAAAATATATACATATACAGCGTGAGTCATAAATATCGAAACAATAGGCTATCTCCTTAACTATTGCCCTTAGACCCATACTTCCAATTGCAAAAATTCATAAAAAAAGGTGAAATTTTTGATAAGATAAATTGCGACTCCATGGGGGGTCTAGTTGAAAAAATACGAAAAATAAATTTTTATACGACCCCCGTAGGATAAAAATTCCAATTAGGAAAACTTTCCTTATTCAGTCCTGAATAAGACGCAAAAAGTTGCATCGTCATATCTTAAAAACTCGCAAAGTTATAGCCGTTTAAAAAATTCATCAGGTTTTAAGGGATTAGACACAAATTGAAATGTGCACAATTCAAAAAACAATGTTATTTTAACAGTTCTAGGAAACGCGTAAAAAGTCTATTTTTTCAGTTAGAATTTTGATTCTTTTTCTTTTTTTGTGTTGGTTAGCCTTATAATTTGCTAAGAAAATCACATCCTAAAATTTCTCATACAATTTATAAAAGTTTCATGTGGTTAGTACTGGTTCAAATGGGATGATTAAAAATCGTTATAACTCGTAACATTATTTATCGGATTTCATCTTCTTTCCATTTAATTAAAGATGAAAATCTGATTTTAGTTTTGTTACAAGTTTTTTTTTTATATTATTTTAAAACTATTAAAATATTTATAAAAAAATTATATAACTTTAAAAAAATCCCCTTTTTAAAAGTAAATATTTTTTCAAATTTTCCGAAACTAACGTAAATAAAATTAAAAAATGACGTGTTTCAAGTTCTTTTTTCTTTAAAAATTCTTAACATTTAATAATTTAAAGACAAGAAATAGTGGAGAAAAAATTCATTATGCAGAACCGTCAGTTATTTAAAAGAATGTTTTTTCTTAGATGCAGATTAAGTCCCTTTTTTTAAATTTAGCCCTGACAACTTCAGGCTTTTTATCGTCCTGGAGAGGATGTTAAAAAATCTGTATTCTGGGCCCAGGCCGGGCCAGGACAGAGACGTTACTTTTCTCTGAAGACTCGCTAGGCCGGGCCTAACGTACTTTTCATAAAGGAGGGAACTGCTTACTTCTTCCTAGGACGAAATTTTTAATCCTGGTCTCGACAAAACCCGTATTAAAATCACTGTCTCTGGCTGACTTAATACGTGCATAAAATAAATAAAATTCGGCTCACTCGAAATTTCTACGAACAGATAGATTTTAAAATCTTTATCTTAAAAAATAAATAAATAAATAAACAAACCTTCAAAATTCATTTTTTTAAAGAATAGTATATTCAAAGGCTAAAAAATTAAATACAATAAAAGCAGTGAAAAAAAATTCTGTTTATGATGGAATTCTGTCTTGAACGGAAAATATGTTGATCCATGCAAAATTAATGCAATATTACCCGAGAAAAAAATAAACTCCAATTACACCTCCTAGGGAGGGCATCTGTCTAAAACGTATTTTTTCTTTCCTATGTGATTCCATCTTAAAAGGTTTTAATGTATAACATTTTTCAAAGTCTCCAATGCATGGGATATGGATTAACGATAAGTGTAACATTTACATATAGAGATTCAATGATAATAGAGATTCATTGATAAAATAAATATATTATAACCTTTGGCGATTCTTTAATAATAAAAAGTATAAATATAAAAAACGAAAAGCTATAAAAGGAATTTTTGTTCAGAACTCCTCCATAGAAAACAATTTTTTCCCACACCGAAGTAAAAAACTATGTAGAAATTTGCGGCTGAACCGGGCTATGATTTAAACTATTTTCCAAACTGGTCCGGGTAATGATTTTAACATTTTTTTTCAGGCCGGGCCGAACTTTTCCCCCTATGGGTCGGTTTGGGACCTGATCTAGATATTTCGATCCATGCAGACCTCCAGTGCAGACTACCAACATATTTTGAAAACAAGTCTAGATTTAATTCAATATGCTCCTTTGTTATGTCCAAATGAGAAGCCCGTCTTAAATCGACATTTAATAATGGATAATTTATGGACGATCCCTCAATTGCTTTGAAAATCAGACAAAAACTATTAGTTTACAGGCATGGTAAAGCGGTATAAGTCACGAATTTTTTAGAATTTCGGATTCTAATATCTCTGTCAGGTTTTTAGATATTTAGATGATTTTTTTTTTTTTTGTTGTTGAATTTAGGAATGGATAAGGAATAATTTCTTAATTGGAAATTTTGCCCTACGGGGGCTGTATAAAAATTTAATTTTCGTATTTTTTCAAATAGACACCCCCATGGAGTTGCAACTTATCTTATCAGAAATTTCGCCTTTTCTTATGAATTTATGCAGTTGGAAATATGGGTCTAGGGGCAATATTTAAGGACATAGCCTATTGTTTCGATATTTATGACTCACCCTGTATATATACATATATATAACATATACATATATATATATTTACCAGTTTATTGTCTTTAATTTTTCAGAAGAGTTTAAAAGATTACACATTCTTTTTATCGATTTAAAACCGATATTAAAGTATATTTTAGAAATATATTCCATATTACATTCTAAAATTCAAAAGAATTTTTTTTTTATAAAAAAGATTTTTTGTATAATCTTAATCATTCTATCATTATCTTCTAATAAAATACGTACATTAAAATACATTTATCCGATCAGGAAATTTTGTAATCGGATTATTTAAAAAACATAATTAAATTTCGAATTAGCGTTAATGATGAAGTAAAAATTGACTTTTCGGCATTAAAAAAATGAAGAAATATTGAACTAAGTCATGGAAACTAATTTTCATTTTATGATTATTATTATTATTTGCAGTCTGAAATGAATAACTAGTTTAGTAAAAAAATAATTACATTTTCTGAGGTCATGTTTTAACTACAAAATTGCTTCAAGCGCTTGATTGTAATTTGATCTTTATACAGAAATTATGTGATGCGTAAATAATGTGTTTATGCTACACGGTTGAATTTGTAAGAGTGTACTAACTATTTAACTAATCAATATTTTTGAAAAAAAAAAAAACCTTTCAAATAATCTCAATTTTTTTTATATTTTTTACAGAATATTTAATCTTTTATCACCAGCTACTAAAAAACAGAATTTTTTGCCTAATTGAATCATAAAGTGCTCAGTTTCAATAATGCAAATTTTACAAGAAAAATTTACTGGTGAGAATAATAAACCATGATTGGCAAAAACATGTTGCCTGTATGACGTACGGGCAAATTAAAAAAGCGGTTAAAGTGCTTGAATGCATAGGATAGTTGAGGACGATTTACAACAGGGCTGGTTTTTACATTTAGGTAGCTTTCATTACAAAAAGTAAAAAGCTACCTATTGCAGCCGTCCGGAGGAAAGCACTTCCCAAAAATTTTGGTATATTTTCACCGATCATGACCCCCAGACCCCAAAACCACCCTCCGTTCAAATGTTGACATATATATATATAAATATATATATATATATATATATATATATATATATATATATATATATATTTATATATACATCTGATTTTTGTTATGCGATAACTATCGTATTTATGAACCGATTTGAATGAAACTTGGTATGTACATAGCACATACAAATGTCTCGACCGAGTTCGTTAGACAGCAACATTTGCCATCTTGTTTCAAAATGACGGCCATTTAATTTTTTTAAAAAAATTTAAAATTTAAAATTAAATGCGAAGAAATTAAAAGTTGAAAATAATTTTTCTTTTATGTGTTAAAACTTAAAAGAATGATTCCAGAACACTTTTTATTTTGTTTATATCTTAAAAAATGATTGAGTTATAGCACTTTGAATTTTTCTTATGACTGACATTTTGAAACAATCTGATTTTCGTCATGCTGTGACTAACGTATTTATGAACCAATTTGAATGAAACTTGGTACGTACATAGCACATACAAATGTCTCGACCGAGTTTGTTAGCCAGCATCATCTGCTATCTTGTTTCAAAATGGCAGCCATTTAAACCTTTTTTAAAAATTTAAAATTTAAAATTAAATGCGAAGAAATTAAAAGTTGAAAATAATTTTTCTTTTATGTGTTAAAACTTAAAAGAATGATTCCAGAACACTTTTTATTTTGTTTATATCTTAAAAAATGATTGAGTTATAGCACTTTGAATTTTTATTATGGCTGACCTTTTGAAACGATCTGATTTTTGTCATGATGTAACTAACGTATTTATGAACCGATTTGAATGAAACTTGGTATGTACATAGCACATACAAATGTCTCGACCGTGTTCGTTAGCCAGCATCATCCGCCATTTTGTTCCGAAATGGCGGCCATTTAATTTTTTTAAATTAAAATTTAAAATTAGGTACAAAAAGGTGAGAAATTGAAAAAGATTTTTCTTTTGTGTATTTGACCTTAATACAAAGATTCCAGGGCATTTTTTGTTTCATCTATATCTTGAAAAATGGCTGAGTTATAGCACTTTCAATTTCCAGTGTGGTAGACATTTTGAAACGGTCTGAAATTTGTCACGCGATAATACGCATAGTTATAAATTGATTTGGATATAACTCCGTGTGTACATATCAATGTCTTGACCAAGTTCACTAGCCAACTTCATCCGCAATCTGGTTTCAAAATGTCAGCTATTTAAGTTATGTCAAAAATCTTTTAAATGTATAATGATGTACAAATAAAAAATTAGAAATTGCAAAAATATTCTTTCGAATGTATTTATCTTAATAATGAGTTCCGAAGTATTTTTTGCTTTGTTTTTATCTTAAAAAACGACTGAGATATAGCAGTTTGAATTTCTAATGTGGGTGACATTTTAAAAAAAAATAATTGGCCCGCGACAGCACTCGTATATATTAATCGATTTTGATACGAGAGTGCATGTCCACATGAATTAAGATTTCGACCAAGCTCATTGGTTTATTTTATCCATCATGTTGCTTTAAAATGGCATATACTTCATGATATCGTGGAATTTAACGACTCTCTAAAGCGCTGAAAATAAAACCAGGTTGAATAAAACATGACTAATTTCTAAAAATTCCTATTAATAATCAGTATCGACAAAAACTAGCATTCAATCTTATAAAATCGGGTTTCACTAATTTGAGCTTCGTATGTTTGAATAATATAACTTAATTTAAAATAAATAATATATAAATAAGTATATGAAAGCTACCTCTTGCTCCCGGCATTGCCGGAAGGACTTTTTCGATTTTGATTTTGGAATTTTTTTTTTAATTACTTTAACTTTCAGAGCCGGTTTCAACCGGTTCTGAATGTTAAAATAATTTTTTTAAACCGGTTGATTTTTTAAATTAAATTTTTATATAATTACTAGGGTTTTTTCCTTTTGTAAAGTTTTGATTCAGAGTTTTTTTTTTAATTAAAGAGCAAAAAATAAATTGTTATTTTAACTTTTGTTTTTAAATTTTGCATCTACTATTTTGAGTCTATAATTTTACATTAAAAATCAGGGAAAAAATAAAAAGAAAATGTAACAAGTGAGTTACAAGTTTGGAATCCCTCTTTTCATAAAAGAAATCAAATTCCCCCCTAGTGTCGCGAATGCCCCTCGATGGCAGTCATTGTTGTATAGCACCGATCTAATGCTAATGTTCAATAAATGGTATATTAATACCAATATATGCAAATGCTTTATACCAAACCCAGTCGACAAACTTCTAAAAAGTTTCTGGTAAATTTATCATAACTTCCAATAGTGTACTGTGGGAGCGACATTCTTACTCCTACAGCACAGCGGCTGTATGTCCCATTTCCAAACTCCGACGATAAAGACAAGGCCCTACAGCACGGCTGCTATATATCCCACGAAACTAGATGAAAGCCGTGGCTAAGGGCTGACACTTAAGAACTGAAGTGAGAGCAGCGTGAGTAGAACGATGGTTGTCTTTTGGAGAGAACGACGCGGAATGACGAATTCTGATATGATAGAATGTTGAACTACGATGTTTTAAATGTCTGTAATTTATTTGTAAATTGACTTATGTAAATAATATACTTTTTGTAAATATTTAATAGTTAATAGACGTTCTAAAATTTTAACGGTGTCAGAATCGACTTTATGTCTCTCAGTTTACTTAAGATTTGAAGAACTTAAGTTTCCACAGTACAGATAATCCCATCTCAAATTTGCACAAATATGATAATTTCTAAAGAAAGCCTTAAAGGACTAAATGTATAAACATTAATTATAAACAACCAAAATGTAAAAGGATTTTTAATGCATCACCCTGTATATCTTATGAAATATCAGTATTTAATTTAACCATAATACCGCATTATCTCTTCCATATATGATAAATATGTGTGGATTTTCGCGAAATATTTATCTGAATCACCCATGATTCTTCGCATAATCAACGTGCCTGGAATAATTGTGAAAGTCGTAACTTACAATTATCTCCATTAATGTAATTAGTGCGCATTTAATGACAATCTAAATAAAGGAACATTATATCTCCATTACCTGAGTTCGAAGAAGAGATTTTTAAGAATTCGATTAAGTAAATAAAAGAGATGGGGGAGAATTTATCACTATCGAAACAAACTTTGGATTAATTACTAAACTAACTAGATCCACTTTAACGTGTGATGCAAGCACGTCGATTTTATCGCTTGAATATTAATTGCGTAGTTATTTAAGTGGTATTCGATGATGGCATTTCACGCATTAAGGAGTCATTTATTAAAGTTCATTAATTCCGTTTTTTATCCTCATCAATCAAAAAATGCCCAGTTTTTTATCTAAGCGATTTTTTGATGTATTTAGGATTATTTTAAAACAAGTATGTTTTCCATAAAAGATATATTATATATGAAATTAGTTCAAGTAAAATGGTAATAATTGATTTACAAGTTACAAGCTACAAGTTTGGAATCCCTCCCCCTAAAAAAGAAGTTAAATTGTCCCCTAGTGGTGCATACGTCCTTCGCTGGAAACAATTGCTGTATATCAACAATCTAATACTAATATCCAATATATGCAAATGCTTTACATCAAACTCTGTCGATAAACTTCTAAAGTCTTTAGGGCTTCCTGATAAATTTGACATAACATCCAATGGTGTACAAAAAATCATATCTGAAATTTGCACAAATATGATAATTAGGGAAGAAAACCCTAAAGGACTAAATATATAAATGTTAATTATAAACAACCGTAATGTGAAAGAACAACTTTCAGTGCACCTCTCTGTATATTATGAAATATCGGTATTTAAATTAACCGTCATACCGCGTTATCTCTTCCTTAAATGATAAATATTTGTGGATTTACGCAAAAGATTTATCTAAATCAGCTATAACTCTTCTCAGAATCAACGTGCCTGGAATAATTGTGAAAGTCGTAACTTACAATTATCTCCATTAATGTAATTAGTGCGCATTTAATGACAATCCAAATAAAAGAGCATTCTATCTCCATTACCTAAGTTCGAAGAAGAGATTTTTAAGAATTTGATTAAGTAAATAAAAGAGAAGGGGGAGAATTTATCACTATCGAAACAAACTTCGGATTAATTACTAAACTAACTAGATCCACTTTAACGTGTGATGCAAGCACGTCGATTTTATCGCTTGAGTATTAATTACGTTGTTATTTAAGTGTTATTCGATGATGGCAATTCACCCATTAAGGAGCCCTTTTTTAAGGTTCATTAATTCCGTATTTTAATTCTCATCAATCAAAAATAGCCCAGCTTTTTTATGTAAGTGATACTTTGATGTATTTAGGATTATTTTAAATGAAGTGTGATTTCGATAACAGCTATTACTTACCCTTTATGCGTAGTATAGGAAAAGTCTTGCAATTGTTTTGAAAATCGAAAAAAAATTTGACAAATTTACACATTTCAGAACTGGAGATTCCGAAAAACACATTTTTAGAAAAAAAATCCGTCCGTCTGTCTGTGTGTTTGTCTGTCTATCTGTCTGTAAACGGTCTATCTCCAGAACAAAATGAGATAGATACTTGAAATTTGGTGGTACTTAATTTATAACAGTAGAAAAAATCCTATTGAATATCAGTAACCTCGATTATCCGGAACTATTATTTTCGGACACTCAAAATATTCGTTCTGATAAAAGGTACATCAAAATTTTATATATTTTTTTATTTTAAAGAGTGGGTTTAAAAGACAATAAAATAACACAAAATTTGCATAAAGAACGAAGTCAGTTGGATAATTAGTTGCCGAGATAATTGTAATCCTATTATCCATGCTTTTCGATTTTTTATGACCCTGTATTTCATTCAAATTTCAATTCAAAGATATATTTTAATTGGATAGAAGACGCTTTATCTAACGCAGTAAACTTTTAGTTAGTATGACTATTTCTTTTGGAGTTATAAGGCTGTTTCTTTTACGCAATTCGGTGCTACTTGAGTAAGTAGGCGTATTATATAATTTGTCAAAATTAGTTCATCAGCAATTCATTAATAGAGCATTACTATGTGAAAATATTTCAATATACGTTTAAATTTTGTTTTAGAATTGCGATGCATTTTATAAATATTTACACATGTTTTATTTTTATATTTTATATTGGTTCTATTTTATTATATATTTTATTTGGTCCTCAACGGCTAGTTTTACGTATGAAATTAATTTAAATAAAATTCGAAATAATACTTTTAAAAAGTTTTTTTTTTTCAAAATTATGTCTGTTTTATGTTTATTGATCTGGGACAGTTCCTAAAATTTTATACTCTACAGTTACGTTTTCTTTATGTTTCTAAATAGTAGAAGGGTAAATTTTCTGCTGTTTTTAAAAGTATTCGTCTATTAATGCAGTCGGTAATATGATTGTAAGATCAGGGCTCGAAATGAAAAATTCACACATCGAAACACAATTTCAAAATTATTGCTGACTAAAAACTGTTTTGAATTATAGGAAATTTATATCTAACCATACAAAAATAATTTAAACTAGTAAATATGTCAATACAGTCGAACCTCGTTAACATGATCCTCAAGGGGAAAGACAATTTTGTTCATGTTATTAGTAATTCATGTTATCAGTATCAAATCTTTGTATTCGTCTTTATAGGGCATTGTGAAAACAGTTCATGTTAAAAGTAATTCACGTTAACCATGTTCACGTTAACGAGGTTTGACTGTACCAAAATTTTCTTATGTCTCATATATCATAATATTTCAAAAAGCAGGTGCAAATGTTAATATTTCAATATTATTACTTCAGTGCTTCAATGTTATTAGTTCAATACTACGCCAACTTTAATTTCTATTTATATCGGATGTATTTTCCATAAAAGCTACTTTGTGTAAATAATTAATTTTAGTCAATTTAGATTAATTGACTTAACTAAATTTCTTCGAATTACGAGAACTGCATTTGCCTTAAGGTCCATTGAATTATTTCATTAATACAAAAGTTTTGCAATGTTCTATAAACATTTTCGAATTGCAGAAACACCTATTTCTTTTTTCTATTCTTAAACGTTCTTGTTCATCTAATACAGTCTATTATATGATTTCTAGAAATATCTTAAATAAGGAAACTTACAGTTTTTAGACATATGCTTATTTTAGTACAGTAATTTTTGTACTTTATAACTCTAATAATTTAAAATGTATTATGAAAAAAATAAAGAGTTAATCTTTCAAGTGTTGTGGTTCACAGCACAACCACCTAGTTTTTATTTTAAAAATTCAAACAACACCATGAATATTTTAATAAAATTACATTTTTACAGGAAAAGTTTAAAAACACAAAAGCTTCGCTTGCAAATTCTGGTGCCAATCAAGTATTCCATTATTTTACGGTCAGACTTTTTCTGAGTCGGAAAGGATTAAAGTGCTAGCAAAGAACAGCAATATGTATAAACTACTTGAAATATAGGCAACTCTCCTTGCAATGTACAATCAGTGTTGCCAGAGGCTACTTAAAAAAATAGATTTCTAGATTCGCACCAATTTTCTGAAATGATAAAGTCCTTCCTGTTTTCACCTAAATTAATCGGTCAGTAAATAGATGAATTTTACTATTTCATAAAATGGTGCCAATAAAGCAATCTGAATTTAAAACAAGTAACGCCCTAAAAGCACTGTATACAATGACAAATTTATACAAAAGAATTCAAAACTATTATTGAACTCTATTTTGTAATCCTCATAGACAGTTCATTTTTGCGAAATATTCATAAATATACATTAAGGTAAATTGATTAAGAGTACAATTGTATACCTTACACAAGAAAATATAAAGATAGTGAAGATTTAAGGCCGCGATATTATATTTATTTGTTGTTATCTTTTTATTATAGGGCTATCGTTTTTGTTTGTTCGATAGCTGAAATACATTGTAGGAGTGTGCAGCGATCTCAACTTACATGTTCAGTATAAAGCGAGTTACTAGCTTAGAGTAACTGGCTTCACCTTTTGATCGATGGTAACGTTCTCAACTCCTGATCATGAGATCCTTGGTTGAATAGCTCCGGTTTAAATCCGCTCTTTCTTCATTTGTGACCCAGTGAAATACGTAATTTTAATAACATTCAACAGCATTTATCTCATCTCATAACACACATATGGCAGCACTAAAAAAAATTCTTCCTTGTACTCGAAGCCTGTAAAACGCTCACAGCACAAAGCATGTCATACATGCATCACACATGCATACGACAGGATCATAACATCAGTCCAGAGTGCATATCCCTCGTCAGACGTCACCAGTATGACTTTCTTACTGGTGATGGAGTGTTTATCAGTTTCATCTCACTTGATCAGTATAGAGCTAGTTACTAGGTTACAGGAGCTGGCTTAGTCATCAGATCCTTGGTTCAAATTTCATTGGCACTAAATTCGCTATCTCTTCAAAAGCATTCAGTGCATTTACTAAAATATCAGTAATGAAATCACTAACAGTTGGGTATTTCCTTGAATTTCTTGGCCACCATCAAAGATAAATTTATTCAAATTTCCACAAATAATTTGCTCATAAATCAACCAAGCTTCTCCTGAAATCTAATGTGCTTGGAATATTTCTGGAAGACTTAATTTAAAATCATTCTCATTAATGTAATTTAATGTTATTTTCATAAAAAAAAATATGTGTTATAGTCTTATCCAAGTTTGAAGGAGAGATTTTTAAAAATTAGACTAAGTAACATATATATATAGATATATATATTACGTACCCCATGAATTAAATATAATATTACATAGCAATAATAAACTAGTCGGATGTGTCAATCCCAAAACTTTCTTCTATCTCATACGTACATCTTAATATTTCAAAAAGTAATTACACATGTTAATACTTCAATATTATTAGTTCAATACTATACCAACTTAGATTGTCATCTTAAATTTCTGATTCAGAGAATTAATCGGAGTAAAAAAAAAGTTAAAATAGATCATGATATTTATAAAAATTTAATACCAGCTGTTAGCAAATAGTAGACTTATCAGGTCGCATGTGTCCCATTTCTGCTCATTGATTATAGGATTAGGAAGAATCTAGAAAATGTTACAAAAGTCGCTATAACAGCACTCCTTTCTCTTAAAGTATTTCTAATTTCATTGGAGATCTGCTGGCTATTTATAAAAATATGCACAAAAATTTGGTTTAATTCTATACTCTATTAATGTATGCATCTGTATTCTACAGAGATTGTAGATAGGGATGTTCATAAAATTTATGTTTAAAAGAATTTTATAACTTCATTTTTATTATTGCAACTTGAGTTGATTTATTAGTATAAAGAATTTTTGCAGAGTTACATTTTGGTGTACATTACCAATAGCAGAAACATATATGTTTTACTACCTTTAAACACATGCACCCAAACATTATAGACAATAATACAATTTCGAAATATGTCGAAATACCAAATCGTCAAATAGAAAAAAAAATAAGAGACGCAGTTTCAGATATTAGTAGCAGTAGCATTTCATGCTTCAGTAATTTATATACTTCATTAATTGATCAATTTGAAATTCATCATAAAAATACGAGAGTTTTAAATTGACGCTGAAGATGATAATGGTAACTCCGAATGATATGGAATAATATAACGTTGTTATTTATAATAATATTTTTCTGATTTAAATAAAATATTTTGAAATAATTTAGTTGTTTTAACCCTTTCAAGTAGTTTGATTACATTTTATCCTATTTATTTTTAATCAAGATTTGTACAAAATTTTATATTAAAAATTTTATTTTTATTGATTTGTTGAAGAAAACTGTAATATTGCATTTTCTTATTTTGAAAAAAAAAAAAAAAAAAAAAAAAAAAAAAAAAAAAAGGGGAAATCGAAAAATATTATGTTATTTTAACATTACAGGAACACATTTACTTGCCGCTCAGAAAGTTATTTAAAAAAATTTTCCAATTTCATTTTTTAATCAACATAGATATTCTTCTGTTGCGGTACATTTAAAAGGAAAGTTGCTTACTTGATTGGAATCGCTATGAAATAACTTGAACGCCATAATGTAAATTTTTTTATAGTTTATTTATTGTTGTGTGTTATATAAGTACCCTTCCTTTTCGTAAAAGAAAATTAAAACATTTTTACTTGAATTTTGGAAACTTGTGCAAGAGAAATAATCTAAAAATTTTACCTTTAAAATGTAGTGGTGCGAACAGAATATAAAAATAAGAGCATTTATTAAAGTACAATCTAGTGTTGAATTCAGACACTTTTCTCAGAGAGAGATTCCTGTGCCTCAGGTGGGGGATTGTACAAAACTATTGAAAACGTAAAATATCGAATCTTCCGGGGTTCAGGAAATGTCTTTCCGGACCACCCTCTAAAATCAAAGCTACTTACGATCCGTTAACCCTTTCAAAGACGGGGACTATGGAGGGTGCGGCCACCTAATTTTAATTCCAAAACGGACAAATGGCACAAAGAAAATTTGAATTTTTCTTTTGTAGTGAAAGTACAAAATAGCAGACTTTGTTCAAAGAAATTAGTTTGAATATTCTGGTGTCAGTGAATTTTTTAATCTTTTTACGTCTAGAATTCTTCTTCCCTTGAAAGGATAAAGGGTTTTTGTAAGCCTCATGGCATAACCCTTATCTGACGTCAGTTTTATATACGTGATTATATATTTATATTCTTTTGACAGAAGTATATTTAAAAAATGAATATTGTTGTATATTTCCGTTACATATGCTATCAAAGTACATATAAAAGTGTTTCTCAAAAAGAAAATATATATATATATATATAGTGTTGCCAAACGAATAAAAATCATGTAAGAGATGCTGCTTCAATTGTCACAAGATTAGTGAAATAGGCCCGATAAGGGTTTAAATATTTTTTTCTTCAATCGTAAATTTACAATAAAACCTTGATCTTTTTCTACAGCTATAGCATGAAAATATCCTCTATATTTACAAAACTACTATTAATCATATCACAAACAGTTTCTTTGGAATGCTCTTACACCACCAGTGATAAATATATCCGAATTTTCGTAAAGTATTTATTTCTAAGTCGTCCTAGATTCTTAAGAATCAAAGTGACCGGAATATTTGTGCAATTCGTAATTTATAATTACCCCCATTAATGTAATTAATGCACATTTAATGACAATCCAAACAAAGGAATCTTTTATCTTTTATCTTCAGTACTCAAATTTGAAGAAAGGATTTTCAAGAATTAGATTAGATAAATATAAGAAGAGTGGAATTTATCACAATTCAAACAAACTTGGAATTAATAAATGGTTCCCTTTGAGTTAGTAAAATTCAACTCATTTTTATAATGATCAAAACGGGGTTCGCGTAATAACGGTGTCAAATTTTACATATGCAATTATTAGGCATTAATATTCCTAGACTAATCATGAAGATAAAATAAAATTCTAACACCACAAGGCTCATTCCGATCAAAAACAGCAACGATTTTCAAAATGGTTGAAAAGAAAACAATTATTTGTATTTTGATAACATAAGTGCAAGAGAAATTCTTTATAAAATTTACTTTTAAAACAAAGTGGTGCAAATAAAATATATAAATAAAAGTATTTATTTAAAGCTTACATATTTAAAGGTACGATCCGATAAGGGTAATGACATAAACCCATAACATATTCCATATCAGATGTTAACTTTTAGTACGTGATTATATTTTAATATTTTGTTTGCGCTACAATAGTTCAAAAATAAATATTTTAGTACACTTCTCTTGTACATGTTATCAATGTACAAATATAAGCGTTTTCTGGATAAAAATAAAATATAAAAAAGGGGTAATCTATTTATTTTTCATTTGATCGTGAATTTACAATAAACCTTGAACCTTGCTACACTTAAAACATTGAGTACACCTCCTATATTTACTACAGCACTATTAATCATATCACAAACAGTTTTCTTGGAATGCTTTTCCATCAACAGTGATAAATATATCCGTATTTATCACTGGTGATGGATTTGTAATTTTTGTAAAAGATTTATTCCTAAATCGTCCTAGATTCTTAAAAATCAACGTGACTGGAATATTAGTGCGATTCGTAATTTACAATTACCGTCATTAATGAAATTAATGCACATTTAATGACAATCCAAATAATGGAACATTCTATCTTTTATCTCCAGTACTCAAATTTGAAGAAGGGGTTTTCAAGAATTAGATTAGATAAATATAGGAGGAAGAGTGGGGTTTATCACAGTTCAAACAAACTTGAAATTAATTATTCCATTAACTAGATTTCCATTAATGCGCATTGTATGCGCGCCGATTTTATCGCTTGACCATAATTAAATAGTTATTATTCGACTATGGCAATTCACCTTATTTAGATCTCTATTAACAGTTCATCAATTCCGCATTTTTATCGTCACCAAACAAAAATAGCTCCAGCTTTTATGTAAGAAAATCGCTAATAACATCAATACTGTTTATAGCTAGTATATTTTAAATCAAAGCTAAATAATATACTGCATTAGTTTTATTTAAACTGAAATATTTGATTTTAGATAATTTTATTGGACTCACGGAACTATATGTTGATAAAACTGTTGAATTAAATTTTTTTTTTCGTTGAAAAATCTATATTTATGTATTTTTAAATATATGGATTCAAAAATACATAGAAAATTTTGATTTAGTCAAAAACCAAGTACAGGGCTCCCAAACGGTCCGCTAACTGAAAATCAGAATTTTCTTAGAAAAATTTTCTTTTTAGGTTTTTCTTGCAAATTGACGGGAAACCACCTTTGGAGGTTAAATTTTGCGTAAATTCGTAGAAACCTATCATGAAATTTTCTGTTAAAAAATATTGATGTTAAGTTCGCGGATCATTTGGGAGCCCTGGAAGTAATTGATAGGGAAAAAGCTTAGTTTGGTAGTTTTGGATGTTTTTTTTTTTTTTTTTTTTTTTTTTTTTTTTTTTTTTTTTTTTGACTTTATAATTTTTTGTACATGTGAATTAATCAATATTAAAACGATTCATGAAAAATTAAACCATTCAAAGTAATAAAACATTAAAAGCTCATTAAAAAACTAGATATTGAAATATTTAAATGTATAGAACATTCTACATCGTATCTAATTTAACTCAAAGAACTTAAATTAAATTAAATTATTCAACATAAAAACATTTTACAAATTATAGTTTTAAAACTACATTTAACACAAAACTTCTTTACATTTTATCAGAAATCATCGATTTTAATAAAATTACAAAAATTAGCGTATCGAAAAGAACAAAATTTATTTATTAAATGTATAACAAATGAACATCTTGTAATGATATATTAATTCTAATCGCTAAAGAATATACATTAAAACTATAAAACATTAAAAATATGCATGTTCAGCAATTTACATGTTTCATTTCTATCCGAGTTATTTTTCAAACAAACATAAAAGTATAAAAGAAAAAATATATATATATATATTTTTTTATGAAAAAAAATTTTTTATTTTTGCTTTTTTTCATATATATGCATATTTAAATGACTTAGATAGAGTCGAACCATGCAAGAAATCGAATAAATATATTTTTATTGTTTTAGTTGTTTAAAAGACGTATAGCCAACAGAATAAAAAGGCACAAACCCGGGCCACTGACGGTACTGTAGTGCATTAACGTTCTACTAGCTGAACCACTTGGAACGATACGCATCCTGGCACTTCTCCCTATCATCTGTTGGCAAGGCTACAACCGCAGCGTTAGATGGAATTCTTTTTTTTTAATTTATTTGAAACAAATTATTAGAAAAATAAATAAATAAGGACTTCATTTTGTGCTGCTGTTGTAGCCTTGCCAACATATGATAGTGAGGAATGCCAGGACGGGTACCTTTCCAAGTAGTTCAGTTGGTTGAACGACGTGCCCTATAACGATGGCCCGGGTTCGAATCTCGACTTAGAAACCTTTAGACTCTGATGGCTATACGTCTTTTAAGCAATTAAAATTTGAAATAATATTGAATACAAGGCTTGTGAAATTTTCTAATGAACATTTCCAATAACTATGTTGATTTATTTAAAGTTTTGATTTACACATTTTAGCAATCAAAATTAGTATCTTATTTACTTGTTATAAGGGGATATTAATAAGAAGTTAATACTTGGTTATCGTTACATAACGGGTATTTCTTGAATAAAATCGGGTTCTATATTGCTTCCGACTCAATTTTAAATCAAATATTCTGGATACCCAATTTCAAGTTTTTAACTGAATAATACTACCTACATTTTTGGTGAAATCCCCGTGTGAGATTTCTTCATACTTTTCCATTGGTTTTATATAAGGACAAAGTGCTACTCAATTCCAAAACCATAACATGCTCGACTTAAAGCGCAGACAGACTTCTTATTCTCAGAAAGGAATTTTGCTTCTGTCTCTGAAAATGACTTCACACATTGGAAAAAATCGCGAATTTTCTTTTATTAACTGTTACCTTTCAATACAGTTATGTCGAAACGATTGTAAACATTCATTCTCTCTGTGATGACTAAAAATACTATTACACAAGCGGTCAATGTCACTTATAACTCCAAGCGTCTCCTCGTTATCCTATGGCTCCAGGAAAAACAAACAACTATTTTGTATCGGAGAGATCGAGTCGCCAGTAAAAGACAATCAAATACTTGGAAACCTGACAATGGAAAAGCCCTTTCCTCAAAAAGCCAATGAAACCTTAGAAAATGACAAAAATATAACATGATGGGGAAAATCGAGTTCAGGCACTGCCCCCTCTACAATGCCTACTCACTGAGCAGACGACAAGCGTGAAACGTCATGAAGTGGAGGCGAAATCACAAATCCTACTGGTTCCACAATCGCCACAAAGCTTGTTGAAATACAGTTGTCAGGGAAACCGCCTCCATTACGTCACAAGCGAGAAGGCATTGTAGAGGAGGCAGTGGTTCAGGCGATTTTTGTCACTTGAAATTTTGACTTGCAATAGCACTTTTAGGGACTTAAACCGACATTGTCTGAAATTTGCCGTTGACATTTCGAAACGGTGCTTTTTTTGATCGGAGCTCACGGAAGCTCAGTTCCGGTACTTCTTTGCATTTAGTGAATATTTATCTGGTGATCGAAATTCACTGGAGCTACCAAATAATAAGCTCCGGAACCAAATAGGACAACACTTCCGAAAAACCAAAGCCTTAATTACGAGCATCTTTTTCTATATGTTTTTGTTCTTTCCTATCAAACTTCTTACACATGTGACATAGTGTGTCGCACATATAGGAATATGGTTCTATCTACTGCTCGCAAATGTAGTCAGAGTGTTTTTTTTTTTTTTTTATCCGAATGATTTTTGATCGGTGACGAGAAATGCCAAGATTTAGTGAAACTGTATGCGAAATTTTTTTTTCCAAGCACCTTCATCGTTCCAAGCCCAAACTCGCACTCTGATTGGTTGTTGCTCTCGGCACTGTTTATACGTAAATTGGCGAAAAATACTTCGCTCGTAAGTGAACGAGTAAACCTAAAACCTAACCAACTCATTCTTATTCTTCCTTCATTTTATGCTCTTGTGTATTATTATCTTGTGTTATTTTATAAAATGGCTAATGCTTTACTTATTAATAAACGGGAAAAGTTACTTTGTACTCGGTTCGGAAGGAAATCAAACTCCTCGACGGAAGCATCTATCACTACGCCAAGTATGATTATCGCCAAGTTACATGAAAACCGTGCCGAGAGCAGCAACCAATCAGAGTGCAAGCTTGGGCTTGGAACGACGAAGGTGCTTGGAAAAAAAAAATACGCAAACTGCATTTGTCATTTTGAGACAATGCAGCCTATAGCGAAGCACAGGTCTCAAGCCGTCTGCCAACCAACCAATGTTTGCACGTGTATCTGTTATTTTTACATGTTATATTTTATTCTTGATTGCTTAATGTTCTTATTAATGAACACGTTAGCTCCATGCGCTATTTAATTTGCGTCGATGCTCACAGGAGCTAAACTCCAGTTTTTTTTTTTTTTTTTTTTTTTTTTTTTTTTTTTTTTTTAGCGAATATTTGAATAAAAGTCTGAATCAATTAGATTATCTAAATAATGCGCACCTAAATCCATCAGTTGTGCTTTGTGCTTTGCTAATTCTTGATACCAGGAAATACTTGGCGACAAGATTTTCTCAATATTCTCCAATTCTGAAACTATTATTTTAATTCTATTCATTTATTAGGTATTATTATGACGTCAAAATATATTACAAATCTTCTTTTATTGAAGACGAATTTAAACTTTCCATGCTATTTATAAATAATAAATATGAGTGCGTACGGTGCGATAAAAGGTAGCGTATTGCAAAAAGTCAAAACTATATACATATATATATATTTTTTAAAAAGTAAGTTTGTTAAGAAGAACGCATTTTCCACAAAAGTACCAAATTACGAATGACACATTTTTTTTTCCTGATCTAGTGTTAGATATAGCATCAGTCTTCGTTACAGACTACTGATATTTTGTGTCGTGCATTCGGCTACATTATATGTTTCAGAATCAAACACGCTACACTATATTCTGCTAAAAGACTACTCTAGTGTCGCTACTTCAGGCGTCTGCACATGACAAAGTAAACACAATAAAATGCTTAATTTAAGCTTTAAACGAAAAAAGCTAGAGTGATAAAGAAATGTAAAAGCTTAATTATATAATAAAAAACCAAAGATTTAAACGTAAAACAAAGATAAGAGAAATAAAAAAAAATACAGAAATGAAAATATATTTAACGGGACCGTTGTCCTTTATTTGACTAAAAATCGATGTTTCTTTTTGGGTGTATTATTATCCTCGATTTTGTAATATGTCTTTCAATTGAAACTGCGTGCAAATGCCATTGTTTTAAACAAAGTTACAAGTGCTTTAAATTTGTTTACTAAAAATTGTTTTGCCTTATATACTTCAAATCTGTTTTTTCGCAATGCTGATTTTGCAGAGTTTTTTTTTTTTTTTAATCATTTTTGAAATGCTCCTTACTACTTATTTTTTAAAGAAACGAGGAAGAGTAATGATATTGTTTAAAAAGTAATTACGTATGCATTTTACGTATGCACTTCGCTATGACAATTAAATTTCGTTTCTAACTTACTGTAAGGCAGAACTTTGATGAAAATCGATATGAATACAATTCGAAAAATATATCGAAAAAACTAATTATATAAGTAATTAAAAAATCGATCGACAAATTTGTTTGCAAGAGAGTTTTATGTGATTAAATTCCAAAATCGGGGAAGTATCTAAAAAATTAGGAGGCAAAGAGCTTTTAAATTTTTGCTTAAAATTTTCAAAATTTTTAAAAGATCTTAAAATTATAATAAGATTGAATTTTTTTAAAGATGTTATATATACTTATGATATATACTTATGCTGAAACATATATTTTGCACAATATTTCAAATCCCTATTATGAAAATTAAATCATTTTTTTTAAACACCTATCGTTCCCATTAATAAATATCAGATAATGAAAAGAGAAAAAAAAATATAACGCCTCAAAAGGGTGATTCAAGTGTAGAAGAAAATGTCGTAAAAATATTTCCATATTCTAAAATACATTCATGAATAACTTTGAAAGGCGTGTCGTAATTTCTGCATTTTTTCCCTTTTAGCAGTAAATATATTTCGAAAAGACAGTAAAACAACAACAAAAAAAAGCACTAAATAATGATCTTGCACATGTTAGGAAAGCAAAAAAGATAATCAAGATAACAATCTCATCCATTTGCATGCACCCAAAATAAATAAAATAGCAATCATTCCTGCATTAATCGCAGCAGAAAACAAAATTACTCGACTCAATCGGGAGGATAGTTTCGGTTTCTAAACTGCATACCAGCTTTGACAGAAGGAGGTCAAGATCAGAATACCCAAGGTGTGACGATTAGTATTAGGGAGTTGTGTGCCACTTCTCGCGCTTTTTCGTAATCAAATTGTCACAGAGGTATCGGAATTAATGAATAGAGAAGAATTAGTATCATTGCACGCTATATTTCGATTATGTATTGGACTGCCGTTAGAAGATTTATTAACACTATACACTGTACAGGTCGCATGAAACATTTATGCGTCATTTACAAAACTATTGTAAAGGGTAGACATGACATGGTACAATATTATCGAAAGAAACTTGGTATAATACATGCGAGCTTTAGCCCCAAGTTCCTCAAAAATTACCGGACAAATTTTGATGAAATCTGGAATCCATAATGCTTAAGATTAATTGCAGGCAGTTTTTTTCGACAATTTATTTTATTTTTATTATTGCTATTATTTTAAAACAATGGCAATTAAAAAAGATCCATTTTTTTCAGGGTTTTTTTTTCTGAAACTAATTATTATTTTTTTAAACCGTAAGTCTCATATCATCTTATATTTACATTCTACAACTATTTTTTTATTTTATTTACTAGACGGTTGCCCGCCCTCAGTAGCCCGAAGACTATCTGAATGCCAGTTCTACAACCCCACACATTCACGTTTCTGTGCCATGTCTCGTCAGTTTCCGGCAGATATGTTTGATCGGTGTTCTGGGGTTTCGTTTGCATATCTTTTTTTATTGTTAATGAAGAGGTCTTCCATTTGTTCTTCCATCTGTTCTTCTTTCTGTTCTTCCATCTGTTCTTCCATTTGTTCTTCCATTTCTTCTTCCATTTGTTCTTCCATTTGTTCTTCAATTATATTCGACGATTCACTGTTTGAGAGCCTATCTGTCCTTTTATTTATAGAAGTTCAAAATGAAAAAAGATTTTCTTAGCAGACGATTTTTTGTGATAAATACATTATCTGTTTTATATTTCTTCTGCTTTATTCCTTTTATTTATAGAGTTCAAAATGAAAAAAGATTTTCTTAGCAGACGATTTTTTGTGATAAATACATTATCTGTTTTATATTTCTTCTGCGTTTACCTAAGCTGTGTAAAATCTCTATAAATAAAAGGTATAGAGGATGAGAGCCTATCTGTGCCTCAATTATCCTCAGAATTCCTTTTATATATATAGATTTTTTATTTTATTTTATTTTATCTTATTTTATTTTTGTTTTAAGAAGTTAGTGAAGATTTTAGCTGAAAAGTACAATTTTTCAGAAAAGCAATAAATTTAAACATTTTAAAACTTGTGTGACTTTCTTGAACAATTTTATCAAAGTCATTAATAAAAGTATACATATAAAACCTGAGATAAAAATAGGTACATATAATAAGTGAGTATAAAATGTGAGAGTAAAATTAATGCAAGTGGGCGACGCATCCCAGTCGTGTCTTTCCTTAAAAAATTCCAAGTTCTCTCCAAAAGTTTGAACAATTATTTTTTATTATTATACTGTGATATATCTTCTTGAATAAAATAAATATAGATTAGCATTAAAAATTTTCTGGGGTTAACTCGAAATAAATGAGTCAGATTTCTCAATACTGTTTGCAATCTGTATGGCATTAACACAAAACGTATAAATAATCGGTCATTTGATCGGTACTAAAGTAATAAAAATATTTTGATTCGAACCAGTAATTTATAAATAAAATGTAAAATCACAAAAAAAGCTTTTAATTTAAAAGTTAAATAGTTAAAAAAGTTATAATATAAAAGTTCTGGTGTGAAATAATTTTTAAAAATTTGTGTTTAGTGTGGAATATTCGCTACTAAAATGGAGTAGAAAGCATGTACAGTTCGTTTACAGGAACACTCAAACTAATTCCGCTATATTACAGTTTATGGAAAAAAAATCATTTTCGAAGTGTCATTTTCGATGTTTGAAGCATGTTTTTTCTTTTTTATTTAATAGTTAGCAGAATATTTTCATCAAAACCTTAAAGCTTCAAATTTCGAAGCAAGGAATAAATAAAAGGAAGAACCCCAAATAGACTCAGTAACTATATTAAATATTCAAACGAATATCCAACAACTAACTTTTCATTCTCGTTTCTTAAGAGAAAAACAAAACTTTGAGCGAAGCAATTTCCAATCACGTAATTTTCCCGCTTCGGTCGCCTGTGATAAATTATTTTACAACTTATAACTCTCCGCGTCATGTTCTCAAATGAAGATTTTTAAATTAATGTCCCATCTTTACGCAAGAATCTCCGAAGTTTTACGACTAAACACAGGAGCTTTTGTTAATTGAAAAGTAAATCATTTACGCTTGAAAATAAATCCCTGTAAGCGGACATCATAAATTTCACCCCAATACATTTCGGTAAGAATTCAACCCTTCTTCCCCCCCACTCGTGTCATGGCATACCTTTACATTAATACATTCTCATCAGCTTATGATGAACACGCGCTGGGACCCATTTAATCCTTCAAAATGTGTCAGAAAGAAACAACACATAATTCATCGGAGTTGATCTTAGACCTACGATGATTGAAAATGCGTTAATCAATGAAAACGCACTACTTTAGAAACAAATATAGAGGTTGAAAGTTCCCTGTTCCGCGTATCTTCTACAGCGGCAAGATCCGGATCTAAGTAGTTCTAAACATCCTGAAGCTATTACTTGTCTAGAACTTTCTACTTGCCATTTTTGAGATGATTAAAATTAATAGTTGAAACTTGTTCTACTGTCGTAAATAATTATGTCTTTTTACAAGTTTAATAATAATTTTTGAATTATTCAAATTTCCTAACATGATTTATTAATTTACATAGCTGTCAATCTATCTTTTATTATTATTATTATTATTACATGAAAAATTATATTTTGAGTCCGAAAACTTACTCAATAAATGAAATAAAAAATTAATGTCATGCAAACAAAGTGCATTTCGTAAAACTAAAAATTATTTATAATATTTAAAATTTTGACCTGATTTATCATTTCACATAGCTGCCAATCTCCCCCAACTTCTTCTTTCTGGTTTTTTTTTTTTTTTTTTTTTTTTTTTTTTTTTTTTTTCAAAGGAAATTTTATTTTTTGAATCAGAAAACTTAATAAATGAAATTAAAAAAATCCACCACATGCCAATATTGTACATTTCGTCAAAATAAAAATCATTTATAAAAAAAAAATTGCAATTGTAATATTTATAGAAAGCAACTTGAAGTTTTAAATTCTATGCATGGAATTAATAGATGCAATTATGAAACATTTTCAAAGTGTTTCGTCTCAACTGCAATACAACACATAAAGGCGTTTTTTCTAATAATATTTTGTAAATACAAAGTATCCGTAAAAGAGTGTCCCAGTTATATATTTATTTCCCTTTTTTCCCTCTTGCGCGTATCTTCTACAGCGGCGAGATCCAGATCTAAATATTTCTAAACATCTTAAAGACCCTGTCCCCGCTCGAGGATACGCTCGCGAGCTAATGCTATTCCTATGGGGAAGCATTTTTCTAACAACTCTTTCGCATTTTGACATTTTTGAAAAATTTTTTTTGCATTGGATAGCTGAGGTGCATTCCGACAGCGCACCTTTTTTACTTTTTCGATTTTGGTTGCAGATATTTTTTTAAAAAGTACTTTCAGTTTCGAAACCGGTTTTGAAAGTGAAACTAACTTTGTAAAAAATATCTGCAACCAAAATCAAAAAAGTAAAAAAGGTGCGTTGTCGGAATGCACCTCAGCTATCCAATGCAAAAAAAAAATTATTCAAAAAAGTCAAAATGCGAGAGATATTTTAGAAAAATGCTTCCCCATAGGAATAGCATTAGCTCGCGAGCGTTTCCTCGAGCGAGGACAGGGGCCTTAAGGCTATTACTTGTCTGTAACTTTCTACTTATCATTTTTGAGCTGATTAAATTTAATATTTGAAACTTGTTCTACTGATGTAAATAATTATGTTTTTATACAAGTTTAATAATAATTTTCGAATTATTCAAATTTTCTGACATGACTTGTTAATTTGCATAGTTGTCAATCTTTTTTTTTACATGAAAAATTTCTTAATAAATGAATTAAAAATTTAACGTCATGCAAACAATGTGCATTTCGTCAAAAAAAATTATTTATAATATTTAAATAATTCTCTCTCTCTCTCTCTCTCTCTCTCTCTTTTTTTTTTTTTTTTTTTTTTGACATGATTTATTATTTCACATAGATGCAAATCTATTGGTTAGACATATTATTTCTCAAATGAAAAAAATTATATTTTGAATCCGAAAAGTTACTTAATAAATGAAATGAAAATTTTACGTCATGCAGATAATGTGCATATCGTCAAAATAAAAATTATTTATAATATTTAAATGATTATAATTTGATTTTTTGGCATGATTTATTGATATGTATAGCTGTCAATGTGTAGGGTATTTTTCATTCATTCATTTTTTTTTTTTTTAATAAAAATTATATTTTGAATCCGAAAAGTTACTTAAGGACAAACACTACCTTGAAATTGGTCAAAATATCGATTAACTTTTTAAAATGTTAATTGAATTTTATTTTAAATTATTTTTTAATTGTGACATCTCATATTTATTTATATAACTATTGTATTGCGACACATTGTAAATTCTGTTAATAGATCCAGTGCAATTACCCAACCCATACAAACGGAAACATTAACTGATTTTTCTCCCTGTTCAGGTTTTTATAACTGATTTGTTTGATAAATACTAAGGCTTTTTTGTTAATTAAGATAGAGATTTGCAGTTTTTTACTTGTTCTATATGGTGTATTAAATATTTTAGTGCATGCATTTAACATTATAGTTATTATTATTATTAAATATTTAAACTGAGAGTTTATTGAATTTTCTTTATGTTTTAATATAGTACATGAGAGAAAAAACATCATATTAAATGTAAAATCTCACATATCTAAAAATCAATGCACAGTTTTATGTGGTATAATCTAATGAATGTGGAAAAAAAGCGAAAGCAAAAATATCCCTATTTATAAAAGTAGTATGTATAAAAGTAGTATAAAAATGAAGTAAACTTTTATTATTTATATTCCACCTAGAATCAATTTAAATTTTAATCTATTTCGCGTTCAAAACCGTGTTTATTTGAATGTAAAATGAAGTGTAAATTCAAATGTAAAATCATTCTTCAAACAAAATATCCAAAGAGATACTTATTCTCGAAAATTTTTAAAGTACGCATATTTTATGTTCAATCTATCAATTCCGTGGCGTTTATTTAACACTATCTTTTAAAAGCGGCAAAGTAAAAAAATAAGAATGTACATTTAAAAAAATTATTAACAAACAGTTTTGTTGCGATAATCCAACTGTCGGTAAATGTTAAATTTGTGAGACAATTCTACTCAATCTGTAAAATATTTAGAAAGGGAAATAGTCAAATGTCCCGTTGATTATGATAAATATTTGAATATTTTTGTTTTGTTTGGCAGAAAAATGTCAATATTTTGAATTATTTTCAAATACTGTTTCTTGTAAAAGTAGATATTTTCATGAGTAATCATTTTAGAGTTTTCAGTAATCTTCAAAATCAAAGCAATATTGTTTTTTTATAAATGTTTTGTACATTTTACTCCATAAGTATATACTTAGTACGGAATTTCATAAAAGTTTTAAAGTTTATATTTTTTCTGTGGTTTCAGAATTATTTTCTGTAATTATATAGAGATATATCATGACAACAATTTTTGTCTCTTAGATAAATTATGAGTATAAAAGAAAAGGATAAATTTAGTAAATTTTTCAATAACGTAAATTTACAACTGCTTTAATTCTTTTTTGTTGTTATTTATTTAATACCTTCTTTTCAAATGGCAATATATATATATGTGACGATTTAAAAGTTAGGAGCCAGAGACATCAACGCCGGGTTTCCCTTTCACCACAGAGAAGTCATGGCCACCGAGGAAAATAAATAAATAGATGTAGAGAATCCAAACAATTACTCATTGGCTGCTGTAAGTTCATTTATTTAATCCGTAATCATGAGAAAGGGAAAAGCTCCTTTTGCAAACTGTCTTTTACCGAAACATTCCATCATTATTTCAGCGAGCCGTACTCATCGAAGAAAAAACCCAAGAATCCTCCTTCCCAGCTCGAGACTTTTCCTCTTAAATAAAAAAAAAAAAAAAAAAAAAAAAAAAAAAAAAAAATCCAGAACATTCTGTAACCTCAAACCATCATTCTTTTATGTAAACAGAATTCTTGTCCAGCTACGAGACTATTTTCCACAGACGATAAATATATTTTTAAAAAAATATTATTTAACCAATTTATAATCGACTCAGGGTTTTAAATATCTTAGGCAGACGATTTTTATAGACTATTAATTTTAAGAGAAAAAGAAAAGAAATGAATTTATTGCTATGCACACTATCAAAGGTTGACTGAGGAAAAATAAATAAATAGATAAAATAAAATAATGATATTTTTTGAAAGGTATGGGTTTGGAATAAATTTAATAAGACTATCTTAAAAAGGGTTGATAAAAACATAGAAGAAATTAGTTTTATTTGGAATATTAAGAAATAAAGTCTAATTAAGAATATTTTTAATTTAGAGCCATCTTTTTAAGTTTACGCATACCGGAATAATGTTTTTTAAGGCAAATTAAGAATTTATATCGTCTGCATAAAGATTAACAGATTAGATTTAGAAACAAGATTTTAATTTAATAATTTGAAGTAAGTACGGAACATTATTATAAGAAAATTAAGATAGTATAAAGGTTAGTTTTGGCGAAAAAAATTTTAAATTTGTAATATTATCCCCCCTCCCCAAAACTTTGTATGAAATTGATAGTTAAATAAAACTACAAGTTCAGACAACAGAAATATAATAATTTAGAAAAGTTAAATTTTGGAATAAAACTGTCAAACTCCTGAAGCCAAGATCTGGAAGAAAAGAAAATTAACGCAATATAAAATATATTAGCGATTAAAAAAAATAGTTAAGAGAAAATTAATCTGAATTAAATTTAGGTAGGAGCATTTCCCTGAAAGAAATACAATAATGTCACAACATCACTTACCATATGTAAGTGCATAGGAGATGATACAAACAATAACAGTAAATAAGTTATGAATATTAATAAACAAGAGACATTAAAGATATAATAAAAACAATAAGAAATCTCTTTCATGGGAGTTTATAGAATTTCAGTGACTTAATTAGTAGTAATTTCAGTTCAGAAATTAAATTTGTTAGATAGTCCTTGTAGTAAACATAGTCTTTAAAGGCTACAATAAACGTTCTTCTCAAACTTAGTTAACTACATAGTCATTCAAATCAAGTCTCTAATAGTTTTAAAAATGCAATTCTTCAATGTAGTTCACTAGTAAATTGTATATTGTTTGTAAATCTAGTTTTAATCTTTGGTTTTAATCTTACGTTGGAATCAACATCTTTCAATAATATATCAATTTTTCAATAATAAATAGCATCACTCTCAATATCAATAATAAATAATATAGAAAAATTTAAATAATAACAATAACAACAATAATAAGTAATAGTATAATAAGACTCCATATCCTAATATTTCTCAATAAGAGTATAATTAATACTAAACTTCATTATAGAAATCATAATAATAATAGTAAAACAAGAGTATAATCAAAAGAAAATATCACTATTTGTTTATTATTGATAGGGAAAATATTGGTTGAGGATAAAAATAATTACATAGCAACTAAATAATTTTCTTATCTTCTAATAGCATAAGAAAGTATTTTTAGTTGCTATGTAATTATTTTTATCCTCAACCAATATTTTCACTATCAATAATAAACAAATAGTGATATTTTCTTTTGATTATACTCTTGTTTTACTATTATTATTATTATTATTATTATGATTTCTATAATGAAGTTTAGTATTAATTATACTCTTAATGAGAAATATTAGGCTATGGAGTCTTATTATACTATTACTTATTATTGTTGTTATTGTTATTATTTAAATTTTTCTATATTATTTATTATTGATATTGAGAGTGATGCTATTTATTATTGAAAAATTGATATATTATTGAAAGATGTTGATTCCAACGTAAGATTAAAACCAAAGATTAAAACTAGATTTACAAAAAATATACAATTTACTAGTGAACTACATTGAAGAATTGCATTTTTAAAACTATTAGAGACTTTTGATTTGAATGACTATGTAGTCAACTAAGTTTGAGAAGAACGTTTATTGTAGCCTTTAAAGACTATGTTTACTAAAGGACTATACTAACAAATTTAATTTCTGAACTGAAATTACTACTAATTAAGTCACTGAAATTCTATAAACTCCCATGAAAAAGATTTCTTATTTAAAATCACAAAATTTACTGAAAAAATTAATCATATTTATCAGTCAAAATTCTAGCAACAGCCTTGCACAGTTCCATCTTTCTTACTGAATTTAAATAAATTATAAGAACCCGGGAACCAAAGCTCACTGTAACCAGAAATTCTAACAAATAAAAGGAAAAACATTAATGTTAACTTAATTTTCAGATCAAATGTTTAATTGTAGGAACATTATCATGAAAATACTGTATTCTGAGAATAGTTCTTGATAACAAACAAATATCAATATAATAGAAAATGTACTTTTTAAAAATAACTTGCGCTTCTAAGTTCTTTTATACTTCATTATTATTACGAACTTATCTTTAAACGTGCATAAAAATATCATAATAATCTTTAATATGCAACAGTAATTGTCTAAGAATATCATACTCTTCAATTTAATCCTTAAGAACAAAAATGTTTCAATCTCCAACACATAATAATGATAATAATAATACTCATAAATAGGCAAGTAATAAAATTCACAGACAAATAATCAAATAAATAAACCTGACAAACAGAGAATAATTAATTTAAATAAATACATAAAAAGTATACAAATAATAATAATCAAAACACTACGAAAAAAATCTCACCGAAATCCTATTGGGCTCAACTATCTCGAAAAATATTTGTCTATTCACCAATTTACAAGAAATGGTCTTGTAATTATTATTATTTTTTTCTCCTTTTTCATCATCACGAGGACTACTTTTTCTAGATTATGAAAGAATGAATCTCAATCGTCATGGAACACACAAGCAAACTCAAAGCAAGCACTAATTCTTTCAGATTAGCATCTTTCCAAGCATAGCTGTGAAGTTCTTTAGAAAGAGCATTTCTTTTACTTTAATTAAGTAAGAAATTACGGCGATTTTGGCACAAGAACATTCACGAGAAGTCGATTATCGGCGATTCACAAACCTATCATCCTTTCGTTCCACAGCCGATTTCATTAGCAAGCCGAAACTACCATATAGAATGTCCTTCAGAACATACAATTCAATCGAACTTCGGCGATAGCATGTTCTACTTTGCTCCATCGCAATTTTCTTTAAATATCCGAAAAGGCAGCACAGATAAATAATCCTGTCGGACTTTAGAGTTTATTGTGACGGTTTAAAAGTTAGGAGCCAGAGACATCAACGCCGGGTTTCCCTTTCACCGCAGAAAAGTCATGGCCACCGAGGAAAATAAATAAATAGATGTAGAGAATCCAAATAATTACTCATTGGCTGCTGTAAGTTCATTTATTTAATCCGTAATCATGAGAAAGGGAAAAGCTCCTTTTGCAAACTGTCTTTTACCGAAACATTCCATCATTATTTCAGAGAGCCGTACTCATCCAAGAAAAAACCCAAAAATCCTTCTTCCCAGCTCGAGACTTTTCCTCTTAAATCAATATATATATATATATTCCAGAACATTCTGTAACCTCAAACCATCACTCTTTTATGTAAACAGAATTCTTGTCCAGCTACGAGACTATTTTCCACAGACGATAAATTTATTTTTTAAAAAATATTATTTAACCAATTTATAATCGACTCAGGGTTTTAAATATCTTAGGCAGACGATTTTTATAGACTATTAATCTTAAGAGAAAAAGAAAAGAAATGAATTTATTGCTATGCACACTGTCAAAGGTTGACTGAGGAAAAATAAATAAATAGATAAAATAAAATAATGATATTTTTTGAAAGGTATGGGTGTGGAATAAATTTAATAAGACTATCTTAAAAAGGGTTGATAAAAACATAGAAGAAATTAGTTTTATTTGGAATATTAAGAAATAAAGTCTAATTAAGAATATTTTTAATTTAGAGCCATCTTTTTAAGTTTACGCATACTGGAATAATGTTTTTTAAGGCAAATTAAGAATTTATATCGTCTGCATAAAGATTAACAGATTAGATTTAGAAACAAGATTTTAATTTAATAATTTGAAGTAAGTACGGAACATTATTATAAGAAAATTAAGATAGTATAAAGGTTAGTTTTGGCGAAAAAAATTTTAAATTTGTAATATATATATATATATATATATATTTACCATGTATATGTATTCTAAAAATTATTAATAAATACAGTCGACACAGGTTATAACATATCTGGGATATAACATACTTTTGTTTATAGCGTACTCATATGCTTGGTCTCAAATGAAATACTGTATAAGTAATGATTTAAAACTACGGCTATAACGTATTCTGTAAAAGACTTAATCTGGTTATAATGTACTAATTAGATTCGAACGAAAAATAAAATTTGGATGTCAACTTGCATTTATGGCTTGCAAATAGGTAAACTGGCTTCCTAGTGAGCTCTAAGGTCGGGTTTACATCTTCCTTCAAATATTTTCTTTCAAGAGCAATTATCACCCCTTTTTTCTTAACCGTTTGTGGTTATTAACAAAAAAGCCATGGGGACTCAAAAATAGAGAGAGAAGCAGGTGGATTTTAAGGAAAGATTTCCGTCCTTCCGAATGATTCTTCAAAAGAAGTAAAAAGTTCAAATCATTGCAAAGCCACAAAAAGGGTTAATAGGATAGTTAAAGGATACGCCTAGTTAGACTTTTCAAGTCTTAATAGATATCAAATATAGGTATTTTATTTGTGATAAGACAGTTTTATTTTTTATCGGATTTCAAATTTGCTGAAGAATTATTCTGCATAACGAAAAGTACTAAACTATTCCATCCGATTGTCGAATTTCCTCAACCTTCTATTATCATCCGCAAAATATTGGCAAAGAAAGAGGATAATCGTACTTCAAGTTGAAGAAATGTTTATAAATATATAAATTCTGCCTTAGTCACTTTTCATGGAAGAGACATGTTTTCTAACTTGACATGTTAAAGTGAAAATTTTAGTGTGTGGTGTAATCAAATAAAACAATGAAATATATCAGATTATATTTTCTGAATGTTTCATGCAAGTTTTAAAATGTTTTTCTTTTGCTTCTTTCTATTTTATTTTGATAAACTTTTAAAATTTCTATTTTAAATCTGTATTATTGCATATGCTTCACAGACTGTTAAAAGATACGGATACGTCTGTTTAGATTTTTAAGGTCTAAATAGATGCAAACTGACGGCGATTTTGTTCTGGTGAGGCCTTGTTTTTCATTTTTAATTGCATTTTAAGTTTGTTGAAGAACTATTCTGTAAGACAAAAGGTATTAATCTATTTCATCTCTTTTTTTAATCTTCCCGACTTCTTATTATCAACCGCAGACTGTTTGAAGAGAAAGAGGATAATCATACTTCAAGTTGAAGTAAAGTAAAACAGTTTGTAAACTCTATGTTAGTTTCTTTTTTTATGGAAGAAATATCAATTCTAATTTAACACATTAAAATGTAAATTTTATTGTGACATCCAATCAATCAATCAATATATATATATATATATATGGAGTGCTTTTGGGAAAAACAATATTATTCTGAAGAGTATCATGCCTCTTTGTTTGAAAAGAAAAGTGTTTAATCAATGTATTTTACCTGCACTAACTTGCGGAGCAGAAACATGGACACTAACAAAATGGATGATATAAAGACTTCAAACTACACAAAGAAGTATGGAAAGATGTATGCTAGGTATAACTAGAAGAGACAGAAAGAGGATAATCTGGATAAGAAATCAGACAAAAGTTTTTGACATCCTTGAAAGAATAAAACAGCTAAAATGGAAATGGGCTAGTCACATTGCAAGAATACAATAGATGGAGCACAAATATACTACAGTGGTATCCCAGAGATGTAAAACGACCACGGGTAAGATGGAGTGACGAAATTCGAAAAGTGGCTGGTGTAAATTGGATGATGAAAGCACTAGACAGGAAACATTGGAAAAATCTGGGAGAGACCTACATCCAACGGTGGATGGATAACGGTTGATTATGATTATATATACATATATATAAATAAACTAAAAATATAAGAAGTTAAACTTTTTTTCTATTTTATTTTGATAAATTCATAAAATTTCTTATTTTAATTTATATTATTGCTAGTGCTCCTTTGCGCCCTTTTCTTTCATGTTATGCAATGCATTTTATTGGTCATTGCTTATAACGTACTTCGGTAATTACGTACCATATTTTCTAGTCCCCTGAAAATATATTATAAACCGTGCCGATTGTATTTTTATTGTGTTAATTCATGAGTGTTAAATTCGTCTATGAATGTTAAATTCGTAAGACAACTTTTAAAATATTTAAAAAAGGAAACAATCAAATATGCCACGTAAATTATGATAAATATTTGAATATTTTTGTTTTATTTTGGCAGCAGAATGCCAATACAGGGTTCCCAAATGGTCCGCCAACTGAACACCAATAATTTCTTAGAAAACATTTCGATATTGATCTTTCTTACAAATTGCCGAGAAACCACCTTCGGAGGCTAATTCTAATGCAAATGCTGTAAAAACCTACGATGAAATTATCTGTTGAAAAATATTGGTGTTCAATTCGCAGACCATTTGGAAGTCTTGCCAATATTATGAATTATATTCAAATGAAGTTTCCTGTAAAAATACAGATTTTCATAAATGAATCATCAAATTAGAATTTTCCGTTATCTTCAAAATCAAAGCAATGCTGTTTTTAGAAACAACTTTGGTAGATATTATTCCACAAATATATGAAGACGTGGTTTCCAACTATCCCCCCTCCCTCCTAAAAGAAAAAATATAGTTTTGATGATCCTGAATTGAAAAATCACTACAATTTGCGAAAAAATAGTTTTATCTTCTATTATTTGCATTGTAATATTTTAATTTACAATGAAAAACAGTGGACGCTGTCAGGCGAATTTCCAAAGTTTTATTTTCTGAACAAGGCGAGTTTTGAAATTCACGTCCTCATATTTTTGGTATCAGGCCCTAACTATCGTACAGGCACATGGGGCTTGTTCCCTGGGCACAAACGTTTTCACCATTTCATCTAAATTTACAATTAAAAGAATCATAATTGTAAAATAAATGTGATATTTGAAAATATAATACGATGAAATGATAAAAATATATCTCAATACATAGTTAAAACCACATTTCAATAAATAATAAAAAACATTTTACTTTTATTAAGGGAATCATTTTTTAACTTTCTGGAAAACTTAATTTTTTCAGTTCATACTTTTTGAATACGTGTGTAATGTGTCAAAAAACAAACAACCCAAAATGTTATCAGAAAATTAACCAATCTAAGAGGGCGTGAAAAATTGAAAGTGCCCGGGGCGCAAAATCTAGCTAATCGGGCCCTGCTTGGTATAGAATTTCATATATATATTTTTAAAATTCATTCTATTGTTTAAGGCTGTTATCAACTATTCTGCTCAAAAGCGCAAAACATTTTGACACATTTACAAACTCATTTTTTTTAACGGAAAGATATCAAATTGAAAGACCTGAAGCTATTTCGAATCAAACTAAGTTTTCCATTTTTTGATTCATAAATTACATATTGAGTTAGAAGCAATTTTGATCACGTGATAATGATGTTTTTCATTACACTCCCGTTTGAGTGATTATTCATCTTTCGCGCAAAAATACTTTTCAAAACGTCCACTTTGACATGCTTTTTGTGAAAAAATCCATTACGTTTCCTCCCTCGAAAAGAAAAAAAAAAAAAAAAAAAAAAGGAAAATAAGTGCGATTAGACATTTTTTGTTAGTTTCCCGCATTTCGGAACAAAAATAAATTAATACTTATGTCATAAAGTTACTTTTTTTGATTTGAGAGTAGACTTAAGAATGTTGTTTCTTAAAAGAGTTTTGGACATAAAAAAAAATCCTCTTAACAGATTTAAATGTTTTATTCTTTATAATTAAAACTGCAATAAGTTTTCTAAAAATTTAAGCTTATAACAGATTCATTTTTTTTAAATATTCTATCAAGTGTTCTTCTTCTTCTTCTTTTTTAAAATAAGCATTTCTATATTATATATTTTTTAAATATGTATCATTTATGTATCCTGTGTCTGTTGAAATTAAAAGTTACTTTTAAAATCTTTTGGTGCATTTTTAAAAACTAATTTTATAAAAGGATGGCGGAAATTCCCAATTAAGTCAACATACTCATCAAAGAAATATAAAATTACACATTACGATGTTAAATAAAAGATATAAAAGAAAACAATTTATAGTAAGGTACCCTGGGGTAATAACGCCAGGCGGGGTAATAACGCCAAGTGCTTATATTTTGCATATTTATGAAATAATCAGGTAAATGACACCCATGTGCTCTGCGCAGAAGGGTTTTGTGTCATATAAATCGCAAAAAACAGCTTCAAGTTAATTTGTTTCATTTTTAGGTCTTATTGTTTTTACAAACAACTAAAATTAACGCTTGATCTAAAATTTGCGAGATACGTTTTGCATATGTGGTGACTATCTTTTTATCCGGAAATACTTTGTTGATTACATAAATTTGTAGTGCATTTCATGTACTTTTAAAATGTTGTTGAAGATTTTGGATATCTTCTCGAGATAATTTGTAATTTAAAATGTACTGCGCAATAACTATACCGGGGTAATAACGCCAATCCTTGATATTAATACCCCGGTTGATTGCCTACAGTGGCCGAGCTACATCCTAAATACTGATTCAAATAAACACAGTTAAAACTGTGCAATGTTTCTCATATTTCTATTTAAACGGTCCTTTTTAAGCAAAAAGAAACTCACTGTCTGATATTCATTTGCCTCATTCCCCCCTCCCACACCACACCTTTATATTTCTTACACTTTCACAAAAATTGAACATTTTCAATATCTTAGAATGCAATTTGTCAATTTCTAAGTTTGTAGAGTTTGTATTTTTAGAATTGGGCTATCTACATGCAATTATTCCATCTTATTTCATAGTTTTGTTTGCATGGCGTTATTACCCATATAGGTGGGTAATAACGCCAAATAGCATGGGTCAAGAAAAAACGCCATTACATTTTATGAATACATATCTGTTAAATTATTTTATTTTATATAGATAGTCAATGAGTTGCTGTATCAGATCCTATATTTGTTTGAAAAATACAATCTAAAACTAAGCCGTGAAAATTGGTAGAACCTTAACGTGGCGTTATTACCCCAGGGTACCTTACTTTTAAAATTTATTTCTTAAAAACAAAGTATAATGTGTCATTCTTAATAATTTGATGGAGCATTCTCATTATAAGTAATAAATAAGCACACTTTAACACCTAAAATTATAACTTAATTTTATTATTATTATTATTATTATTTGCAACAGAGCATAACATTTTTAAAGAAAAATTTGGAAGTAGGGAGCCGAATTATTTAATTTTTTTTTCCTGTCGTTGGCCAGATTTTGTAATTATTTTATTATAGTTGCCAAACATCAGAATAAATTTAGCATGTATTTTAAAAAAAAAGTATGAATATTTATCAATATTTACAATAATGATTTTATATCTTTTACGTCAATAAATTATTTTATATGTTTGTTCTGTTTTTACTTTTGATACACTGAGAACTACGGAAATTTAAAAAGTATTTATTATGGAAAAACACTAAATCCAACGATCCAAAAATACTTTTTAAAGAAACAAATTCGTTTTACTAAATACTTGTTTTTCCTAAAATAAATACACGAAACTCAAATAAACTCACGCGACACTATAATATATAAAGTAAATAACCAAACAGAATTCTTGGGTGCTGATCTTTCGGCCTCATATTGATTGAAAATTCATTTATCACATCAACAGTTATTTTTTTTTATAGTAGAAAAACTAACAACCATCCATCAAAAAGTATCCCGAGGGTTAGTGACTGAGTCTACAGCTGTGGCATTGGTCAAGATTTATATAAAACAGCACCCAGAATACTTCATCTCGATGCCAAGGTTTATTCTCAAGTCAATGACAACGTCGAAAATTTCTAGCAAAAACACAATAAATCGTGCCCGAACATGGGTGGGAACTTTTACTCCTTGCTGTACCAGTTTCGTAGTTTGTTCGCTGCTTGTCAATGCCAAGTGGCAAATCAATCATCTATAGGAGTGATTTCTGTTGATTTTTATTTATTTTTTTTAATATTGGAACCTTGTGTCGGGATAATCGTTTAACTTTCGACAGATTATTAAACTGTTATTAATGTTTTTTGAAAGAAGAGGACACGAGGAGCAAATTATAAAAAGTAAATACATAATGCATCACCCAAGATACATGGATTTCGAAAGTGACATTCATTAATTAGCGCTCAACTTGTTGCAGTTAAGACACATTCAATGACATTAAAAAGGCACACGCATATTTGTAGCCAACGGATATTTGTCAAGAATAAACAGCCGGAAAAAAGTGATTAAAAATACTTTGAAGATATTCTTAACTGATACCAATAAATTTATGTAATTTTTAAGTTAATAAAATAGGATGCATATTTCTAATCTTAATTTATTTGCGTTTACCATTTATTTATTTTTCATATTTCCAATCTTAATATATCTGCTTTTACCATTTATTTATTATGCACATTTCTAATCTTAATTTATCTGCTTTTACCATTTATTTATTATATACACTTTTTAAACTTTGACATTAAATATTTTCCATATATTTCAAGCTTTGTAATTTTTGATAATTGTTTCATTAATATATATCACTTTTTAAAAAAATGTTAGGTTTTAAGCGTTAATTTTACCTCAAAACCCAATAATATAGAATTACAGCAGGACAGTTTCTCTCCCAATGTTCACTAATAATAAGACAATGAATTATAAACTGGGCGTAAAGTTTCTTTCACCTTGGAAGGCTTAAAAGATTTTAACACTGTTAAAGACCGTTTAGTATTTATCATAATGACAATTAATAAAATATTATGTTAATTAAGTGCAATTCACTAGCACACATAATTAAGAAGTAACCTTTTTAAGAATTATAATGTTATATACAAGTATACGTTCATACTCTTTTCTTGTCTTGATGCTGTACCAGTTTCGTAGATTGTTCGCTGCTAGTCAGTGCCAAGCGACAAATCAATCATCTGAAAGAGTGATATCTGTTGATCTTTTTTAAATACTAGTATTTTGTGTCGAGGTAATCGTTTAAATTTCGACAGATTATTAAACTGTTATTAATGTTTTTTGAAAGAAGAGGACACCAAGGAGTAAACTATAAAAAGTAAATACATAATGCATCACCCAAGATGTATGGATTTCGAAAGTGACATTCATTAATTAGCGCTCAACTTGTTGCAGTTAAGACACATTCAATGACATTAGAAAGGCACATGCATATTTGCAGCCAACGGATATTTGTTGAGAATAAATAGTCGGAAAAAATAATTTTGAAGATATTCTTAAACGATACGAATAAGTTTATATAATTTTTTAGTTAATAAAATATGATGCATATTCTAATATTTATTTAACCATTTATTTATTATATAAATTTTATTAACTTTTTAAACTTTTTCAACTTTGTCATTAAATATTTTCATATTACAATTACAATGTTTTCCATATACACTATATATATATATTTAAATTCTACTTTCAAAAAAAAAAAAAAAAACTACTAAAAATTGATAATAATATGATAAATTAATCAATAATAAGTTTTACTCAATTTTTTTAGTAAGAAATATTTTTGTCCGGCTAAATCCACCAAATATCTCATTGTACGTCTTTCACATCTCATCATGAGGTGCATACTAAGAGACCGCTTATTCAGTCAAATCAGGATTTGATATTTAGAATATTTTATTTGATATATCAAGTCAGTTTATTTGAGATACTCAATATCCTCAGAAATTATCTCTACAACTTTCACACTTTATAGCATGTTATTTAGTATCAAAATAGCGCATTTGAGACATTTTAACATTGCAATTCTGGATCATATTCAGAACAAATTTTTAATATATCAATAACAGAAGGGCGTTGAATTTTAATTAAAAGTTACAATATTGAACTTATTTCGATCTGAGACCAAGTGTTTCAATTTAATAAGTATCATTCTTAATAATGATATGAGTAAAAGAATAATGTATCCCTGTCTATAAAATTCTCCGTGAAACTTATTTCCCAAGAAATTCATTTGTGAATTTCGGTCGCCTTTTCATTACGATTATACTGGGTAACTTTTCACGCATTACTTTGAAGTTGAAATGAGTGGTGAAAGCGATCATTCATTCAGTTAAAATGAGGTAGATCATTTATAAAACAACACTTTTGTTTAAGATTGTTTTTTTCCAATATAGAAATATATATTTATATGTAAAACGTTTTTTATACATTTTAGGTAGCAAAACAATATCAGCGCAATATTGCTTTAATATTATACAGACACACTATGTGCCCAAAGGTTACCGGCCACTTGCAATTTTAGAAGTTTTGTGAAAATATATAGAATCATACATGAGGAATTATCCTGAAACTACTATTATAAAACAACTACAACAATTAAACAAATTACTATTATAAAACTCACTATAAAACAACACTTAATTCTTTTTTCTTTCTTTTCTTTTTCTTTTTCTGTTCTTTTTCTTTTCCTTTTTTTTTTATTTTTAGCCTCCGATACTATTTCTTTCAGACAAGCTAAAAAGTGTCGTGTCAAAAATTGTGGCCCACTTTTACTTACCTATCATACGTAGTATAGGGTAAATTTTGCAATCTTTTTGAAAATCGAAAAAAAAATTTTTTTGGCGGATTTACATGTTTCAGATACTGGAGATTCCGAAAAACATATTTTTAGAAAAAAAATTGCCGTCCGTCTGTCTGTAAACGCTCTATCTCACGAACAAATGGAGATAGAGACTTAAATGTTTGTATGTACTTAGTAAGTAAGAATAGGACGAAGCCTACTTAATATCAGTAACCTCGATTATCCAGAAATACTTTTTTCAGACTCTCAAACAATTCGTGCTAATGAAATGTATATAAAAATTTTCGATTTCTTTTATTTTAAGGAAAGGAAGTAAAAGGCAATAAAATAACATAAATTTTGCATCAAGAACGAAGTCGGTGTGATTAATAGTTGCCGAGATAACTGTAATCCTGTTTTCCACATTCTTCGATTTTTCATGACCCTGTATTTTCTTCAAACTTCAATTCAAAGATATGTTTTAATTGGAAATGAGACGCTTAATCTGACGCAGCAAACTGTTAGTTAATATGATTATTGTTTTAGGAGTTATAAGGATGTTCCTTTTACGCAATCCGGTACTACTTGTATAGTTTGGTATTTTACATAATTTGTCGAAATGGGTTCATCAGCAATTCATTAAGGAAGCATTACTATGTACACTGTAAAAAAAAAGGGTCGATCTACTAAAAAAACTTTAGTGATCCTTGTAATTACTAAAAAAATTTTAGTAATCTTAGTCAGTTACAAAAAAATCTGTAAGAATTACTAGAAAAAAGTTAGCAACGAATAAGAGTTAATAGTTTTATATTTTTAATAGCTCTTACTAAAACTCAGTTGGTGTGGCCTTGATAGCATAGTGGTTATAGAAACGGACTCCAGGCTGAAAGGTCCCGGGTTCGAAACTTGCCACCGCGAAATACGCCCCGAATGTATGTAGTGTCTCGTTAATAAAGGGATTATGAAAATCCTGTCGGAGCGGGTAGGAAAGTTTGGTGCTGCCATCTATTGCGTTTTTGCCGAAAATCTTCCGCTTCAGAAGTCTGGATGCAGCTCGAAGGAAACTCCTGCGCTTCAAGCCCACGTAATGGTTATTAAAAATAATTTTGGAGCTATTACTAAAATTTGCTGGGTGGCTCATACTAAAAATTTTTAAGTTAGTTGTACAAAAAATTCTTTTGTTCAGTTTACAAAAGAAATGCTTGTTTCACTTGCAAAAAAAAAAAGTTTGTAATGGTTACTAAAAAATTCTGTTGAATACAAATTTACTAAGAAATTTTTAGTAACCTCTTGAATTTTTTTTTACAGTGTATATTAAGAATATTTAAATGTACGTTTAAATTTTGTTTTGGAATTGCAATGCATTTTATAAATAGTTTTCGCATATTTTATTTTCACATATTATATAATGCATATCCATGATGGGTAAGTATTACGGTGGCCTCCAGCGACTAGTTTCATAATCTGGCCGTTAAAACGAGACATTCATACAATTTTATTGTTAAAATGCATTTTCTTTTTCTCACAGTCTATAAAAAAGCGTTTAAACTAAAGAAAAAATCTTTTTTTGATGAATCTAGTCAATGAAGAAGTAGCACGTCAAATTGTACCTCTTTATTATTCCGCAATTCCAATGTCTCAGAGAGAAATTGCTAATCATTTGGGTATTTCATGCCGTTATGTTTGCTATTATATTGATAAACACAAGAAAAATGAAGTTAGTTCATTGCATTCTAAACGGGGTCGCCCTTTTAAAAAACCTCTATCGATTTTTTTTTTTTTTTTTTTTTTTTTTTTTTTAATCGGAGGCGAAACTAAATTCCTTGTTTTTTTTTTTTTTTTTTTTTTTTTTTGGTTAGATTGTATACACAGTCTAACTAAATATCACAAGATCGAATTTTAAAAAATTAAAAAGCAAGTGTTTCATCTAATCAAAATAATTTTTCATAAAGCTATGCGAAAAAGAATAATACATTGCACTGTTCCTTTTAACATTTTGTGAAACTTATTTCCCAAGAAAGTCATTCGTGAATATTTCATCCTCGTTTTCATTATGATTATCTGAAAACGTCTTTTACATCTCACCATGAAGTGAGTAGCAACATTCTAAGAGGCCGTTTATTCAGTCAAATAACGATTTGATATTTAGAGTAGTTTATTTGATGTATCAAGACAGTTCATTTGAGATATACAGTATCATCAGAAATTATCTCTACAACTTTCATACTTTATAACATGTTAATTAATATCAAAATAGCGCATTTGGGACACTTTCATATTGTAATTCTGGATCATATTCGGAACAAAATTTTAATATATCAATAACAGAAGGATGTTGAATTTTAATTAAAGGTTACAATATTGAATTTCTTTCGATCTGAGACCAAGTGTTTCAATTTAATAAACATCATTTTTAATAAAAATATGATTAAATGAATAATGTATCCATGTCTTAAAGGTATAAAATTCTCCGTGAAACTTATTTCCCAAGAAATTCATTTGTGAATTTCGGTCTCCTTTTCATTATGATTAAATTGGGAGGCTCTTCACGCATTACTTCGAAGTTGAAAAGAGTGTTGTAAGCGATCATTTATTCAGTTAAAATGAGGTAAACCATTTATAAAAGAACACTTAATTGTTTCTGTCTTTCTTTTTTTTTCTTTCTGTTAGACGGTACACACGATATAACTAAAGATCACATGATTCAATTTATTAAATCAAAAAGCAAGTGTTTAATCCAATCAAAATAATTTTTTATAAGGTTATGCGAAAAAGAATAGAACATTTAACTGTTTTTTTTTAACATTTTGTGAAATTTATTTCCTAAGAAAGTCTTTCGTAATTACTTCATCCTCTTTTTCATTATCATCATCTGGGAACCTTTTTCCCATCTCACCATGAAGTGAGTAGCAACATTCTAAGAGGCCGTTTATTCAGTCAAATAACGATTTGATTTAGAGTAGTTTATTTGATGTATCAAGACAGTTTATTTGAGATATACAAGATGATCGGAAATTATCTCTACAACTTTCATACTTTATAACATGTTATTTCGTATCAAAATAGTGCATTTGAGATACTTTCACATTGCAATTTTGAATCATATTTAGAACAAAATTTTAATATGTCAGTAACAGAAGGGCGTTGTATTTTAATTAAAGGTCACTATATTGAATTTCTTTCGATATAGAACCAAGTGTTTCAATTTAATAAACACCATTCTTCATAATGATATGATTAAACGAATAGTGTATCCCTGTCTTTAAGGAATAAAATTCTCCCTAAAACTTATTTCCCATGAAATTCATTTGCGAATTTCGGAATTCGAATTTTTTCATTACGATTATATTGGGAGACTTTTCATGCATTACTTCGAAATAAAAATAAGTGTTGTAAGCGATCATTTATTCTGTTAAAATGAGGTAGATCATTTGTAAAACAGCAATTAACTCTTTTTATTTTTTTAGACTACATACACAGTCTAACTAAAGATCACAAAATTCAATTTTATTAAATGAAAAGGCAAGTTTTAATCCAACCAAAATCATTTTTATAAGGTTATGAAAAAACGAAATAGTACAATCAACTGTTCCTTTTAATATTTTGTGAAACTTATTTCCCAAGAAAGTCATTCGTGAATATTTCATCCTCGTTTTCATTATGATCATCTGGGAACATCTTTCACATCTCATCCTAAAGTGAGTAGAAACGTTCTAAGAGGTCGTTTATTCAGCCAAATAACAATTCGATATTTAGAGTAGTTTTTTTTTATGTATTGAGACAGTTTATTTGAGCATCATCATTATACAGCATCATAAAAAATTATTTCTACAAATTTCACACTTTATAACATGTTATTTGGTATCAAAATAGCGAATTTGAGACACTTTCACATTGATTTCTTTCGATATGAGAACAAGTGTTTCAATTTAATAAACATCATTATTAATAACGATAGGATTAAACGAATAATGTATCCCTCTCTTTAAGGTATAAAATTCTCCATGAAACATATTTCCCAAGGAATTAATTTGTGAATTTCGGTTGCCGTTTCATTACGATTATATTGGGTGACTTTTCCCACATTGCTTCGAAGTTGACAAGAGAGTTGTAAGCGATCATTTATTCGGAAGCAGGACGTTTCGGTCCCGCCATTTCGGTCCCGCCGTTTCGGTCCCGCCGTTTCGGTCCCGAGACATTTCGGTCCCGAGACATTTCGGTCCCGAGACGTTTCGGTCCCAAGACATTTCGGTCCCTGGCCATTTCGGTCCCGAGACATTTCGGTCCCGAGACATTTCGGTCCATGGCCATTTCGGTCCCGAGACATTTCGGTCCCTGGACTTTTCGGTCCTCAGACATTTCCGACCCTTCTCCAGCAAACTGAAATTTTGTGCACGGGAAATATCTGATATAATTTTATAGGGAACATTTTAGAATGTTGAATTCAGGGGCGGATCATTCCCCCCCGGAGCTTTTAAATCCCCCCCGGAAATTTTGAGATTTTGTGCTTTCAGTGGTAAAAAAGTGTAATTCTCCCCCGGTACTCTATTGAATCCCCCCCGGAGCCACAGAAGTCCCTCCTGGAGAAAAGTGTCTGAATTCAACACTGGTTTTTTAACTGAAAGCCACATAAAATTTTAGTGTAATATGATTAATTAGAAGTAACAAGTACCGAAAAACCGCTTACACGTATAACTCGGATCGAAACTCAAACATATTGCAGCGGATCCAAACGCCATGCAAATTTCATATGACAGAAGTAGTGTTCTGTGGATTTATATAAAAGTTCCTCTATCATGAAGATCTTTTTTTTTTTATTTTTTTTTTTATTTATTTATTTTTTTTAAAGCGATCTTAACATGGAATTGTGATAAAGCCACATTATTTTTTAAATTCTGCATAGGGACTGACTAAAACTTTTTTATTTTTTAAATAGTTATTTTATTTCGCTATTAAAAAACTATTTCAATGTTTGCGTTAATCGTTTTACATATAACAATTATTGCTACGAAATAACTTTTTACGTCTAACAACCTTTTTACATATAACCATGCAGGTTACAAATCATTTTTAATACATTAAAGACTTTTTATGCTTATTACATTCAAAAACTACGAGCGAAATAAACACAAGTCAAATCTTTTTTTTAAAAAAAAGTATCATTTGACACCACTAGAAATAGTGTTGAACAAATGATCTGTAAAGAGGCTACTTCAGTCAAACAAAAAGGCCCGCTAATCCTTTGGTAGAAATCTTTGAAGGTAAATTTGGTGCATTTCAATATTTTGGAATGATTTTTTTTTCAATGTATAGCTAAAATAAATTTGTACAAATACTATTTTTTTATTTTTTTTTTCCGATATTTTTAATGAAGACACTTTTATTCTCGAAACTGGTTTCAAAAATGAAAACATCCCCACAAAAATAACCTGCAATCAAAGTTAAAAAGTAAAAAACGGTCGGCATACAAATCGATCTCAGCTATTCAATGCAAAAGAGAATTGTTTAAAAATATTGAAAGCGACCAAGAAATCTTTATAAATTTCTTCCATAGGATTAACATTTGCGAAAGGGTCTTTAAACTTCACTGAAGTAGCCTCTTAAATTGGGATACAAAAGTTAAAATTTCTAATAAAAATAAACTGTTCTTTTCGCTTTTAAAATTCTATATTTCAAATATTCCCTTATTCTTTATTTGACTTAAATACGTAAAATTTAAATAGCCTACCTGTTTTAATATGATAAATAAAAAGCTAAAATTAAAATATAATAAATAATATAGAATCTCAAAATATTAATATGTAGTGAATCATTTTTACGTAAATAAAAAGTATGAAAAAAAAAGGCCTTCTGTCAAAGTAAGTTAAATTAAAAAGTAACTTAAAATATTATTTCTAGGTGGTAAATTTCTGATCTATCAATCTCATTTAGTTATAAGTTTTGAGTATTTCAATGTCATTCATAAGCTGTAATAATCAGGATAAAAAATACTCCATTCTACTTTTTATACTGGTTTAATTGATACTAAAAACGATTGAAATGAAGATAACAGCCAGAGAAATAAAAAACACCGAAAAATGCTGTTCTTTTTAAAACATTCATATTTCTTCTAAAAAAATGCGAGCGACATGTCGGAGGTTCGTCTGCATTTGAACTCCAGAGTGAAAAGGACATTGTATAGAAAATAGAAGGAGGGATTTCATCTGACAAGTGTATAAAGATCAAGTTAAGTAGAATAAAGCTTTGTATAAAGATGACCATTTGTTCAGATGGGCGTTGACAATTGATTTGACATGCAGAATTTTTACTTAAAAGAGGTTAATAATACATTGACGTCTAATACGACGTTGTATTTCTGATCCATGTTAATAATAGTACTTACCTGGTACTTATATGCATATATTTCAAATTTTATAGGAACACTAAGATAAAAAATTATAAGTGTTTAAAAAGTCCCGGCACACGGTTTTGATTTGTTATTTACTTAATGCTATACATTATTTTATTAAATGATTAACATCATCTTAGAAAATTTGAAAGCATTAATAATTATGTTGTTAAATTAAAAAACTCTCAAAAATTAAATTATTTTTATCAAACATATTTATTAATAAGAATTCAAAATTATTTTAACTATTAATTGTTTAAGTGACTTATTTATCAATTACTTGTTTAAAATCTAGTACAAGAACTATATAGAAGTTATAGCAAAAATGAGAAAACATACTTTTTAAATTTCAGCTACTACAATGTTATTAGGTTCATTAGGATGTATAAAAATGATAAGGATTCTCAAAATAAATATGTTATTTATTCATTTATTGGTTAGTTTATAATATTTTTCTTACTCTTTAAATGTAATTAATTAATATATGATTGCTTTTTGCGAACTGTAAATTATAACTTTGTTTCAGAAAATTTAAATCTGCATCTGGATAATAATGTTACCTAACACTGTTAAGAAATATTTTTACGCATTGTTACAGTGTTGCATTATTGTGTTTAACTAATTATTACGTTACGTTACTAACTGATTTTTCAAAATAATAATAATAATAATAATAATAATAATTTCCTTTTTTGAAATAATTAACAATTTTTGAATAAGAACTTACGGTGATGAATAATTGCTATAAATTAAATCTCAAAACAGTTAGTGATTTTAAAATGAAAATTAATTTAATATTTTATTAAATACATGTATTTTTAATTTAACGAATCTTTATTTAATTAAATTGGTGAAATTATTAATATGCATTTCGAATTTTACTTTAAATAAACTCAATAAATAATCTGTTTTATATTCTATTTATCATTATGTTTTGTAGTAGTTATAAACTGAAGCTTATTGTTTACCTGTTTATTTATTTTATATTTAAAATTACTGAAATTTAAAACTATTAATTCAATTAATAATAAAATTAAAATAAGAATTATCAATTTTTTTCTCTGTGAAAGTGGGAGCGAAAAGGTAATGCAAATAAATAAATAAATAAATAAATAAACGATAAATTAAAAACGCTTAGTTTTGTCAGTTAAAAATTGAAAATAAAATTATTTAAAATTATAGTTACATTATTATATAAAATTAAAAAATAATCATTTTATTACAAAGAAATAGGCCCATTTTCAATAAAATTAACTCACAAAAATTATCTTCATAAAGTGAGAAAACTGTAAAAAAGAAAAAAAAATTGCAACCAATAATTATTACATAAAAAAAAAAAGATCGTTGGAGCATTTTTATTTTTTTAAACAAAAAATTTTCGTAGCACGCCTAGTTACGAAATCACTAATTTAAAGATTCTAAGAAAGTGTGCGAAAACATTCAATAAAATATGTATTTTAGTTCATAGTATACATAAAATACCTAATACAAAGAATATATGATAAAACGTAAAATATTCATTCTGTTAAATAATAATAATAAAGACAGTTTAAAATTTTATAACCTTATTTAATCAGATTTTCAACTCGCTGTGATTTTATTATCACGAGTTACAGTAGATTAAACTTATTGGACTATTATACTCAGCTTTGTATAAAATTTGAGGGAACGGGGGGAGGGGGGGCAGGAGAATAAAAATATTAAAAAAAGCCCGAACAATGTTGAGCTTACAGCGTTTAGTGGGCCTTCATCAATCAGAAACCAACTTATAAGGTGGCTGGTAAAGAAATAACAAGGGACCGAAATGGCAAGGGACCGAAATGGCAAGGGACCGAAATGGCCAGGGACCGAAATGTCTCGGGACCGAAATGGCCAGGGACCGAAATGTCTCGGGACCGAAATGTCTCGGGACCGAAATGTCTTGGGACCGAAATGGCCAGGGACCGAAATGTCTCGGGACCGAAACGGCGGGACCGAAACGGCGGGACCGAAATGGCGGGACCGAAATGTCGTGTACCCCATTTATTCTGTTACAATGAGGTAGATCATTTATAAAACAACATTTAATTCTTTTTGTTGTTGTTGTTATTAGACTATATACACAGTCAAATTAAAGATCACAAGTATCAATTTCATTAAATCAAAAAGCAAGTGTTCAATCCAATCAAAATAATTTTTATAAGGTTATGCGAAAAAGAATAGAACATTCATTCAACTGTTAATTTTAACATTTTGTGAAATTTATTTCAAGAAATTCATTCTTGAATATTTTCATCCTCGTTTTCATTATGATCGTCTGGTAACATATTTCACATCACATCTTGAAGTGAGTAGCAACATTCTAAGATGTCATTTATTCAGTCAAATACCGATTTGGTATTTAAAATAGTTTATTTGATGTATCAAGACAGTTTATTTGAGATGTACAACACAATCGAAAATTATCTTTAAAACCTTCACACTTTATAACATGTTATTTGATATTAAATAGCGCATTTCAGACACTTTCATATTGCAATTCTGGATCATATTTAAAAAAAAAAATTAATACAGTAATATCTTATCATTCGCGAATGTTAGGTTCCAGAAAATATCCTCGAATATCAAAATCGCGAATGCTGAGACTATCTTCCTGTACGTATAAGGGGGTTAGGTTTTATTTCATTCATATATTATTTTTATTTTATTATTTTTTTAAGCAAAATAGGAAATCAAATTCAAAAAATATATTTATTAAGCATTATAAATTAAAAGTGCATGCTTTAAATAAATTGAAATAAGTGTAATCATTCTGTATATAATTTATTTGCTAGTGCATGGTGGAAAAAAATTTAGCAACGTGCGATTGTTTCACAGAACAGATCGTATGTTTATGAATTTGCAAGAAAGGAAAAAGTGCGGCCTCTATTTCTGTTTTAAATTTAAGACTTCTCACCAATGAAGAACCGCATTCTATTGCTTTTTCAAAAAATTGTTGTTGATGTTTTAAAACTTCCTAATGTTTTGAGATTGACACATCCAACTAGTGTTTTATAGATTTAGTATCACTAGATTCAGAAATAGAGTGATGGCAACATATTTTTGCATTATATTTCCAGTGATATCAATGAAAATATAATGTCCAAAATTAAAGAAATGCATTGTTCAGTTCGGCATTATGAAAGATTTCAGACGATATGCAATGAAAAGATTTCTTATTTTAAATAAATTAAATAACAAATGTTAATATTTTCAAGTAACTTAATTAGACCAGGTACATTTTTCCTACACATATATTTGTGAATGATTAATAATACATAAATATGTGGGTCAATTTACTTTATTACTTCAGCCAATTTGAACTTTCAACGTTCCATAGTTTATTTGAAGATTACACAGATAAAAGCTGACATTATGATTTGGTTTTGCTCATTTATGACTAACGTCGCATTTTCGGGCCGCTTTGAATTTTAATAATTTTTTTTAAAATATTTTCATCGATTTGAGTAATATTTTCAATGATATAAGTGTAAATATAATGTTAAAAATTTAATTAAATGTATTTTTTATTTTGGCATTATGGAAGATTTCAGACAATATACAAAAAAATGATTTCTTTTTTTAAAGTAACAAATTCTAAGTTTATTAAGTAACAAGTAATAACTTTTTCAAATAACATAATTAGTTCATTTACTTTTTTCTCATATATATTTGTGAATGGTTAATAACCTATAAATGTATAGGTCAATAGACTTTATTACTTCAGTCAATTTGAAATTTCCATGTTCCATAGTTAATGAGTAAAACGGTTGGGACAGACACAGGAGTGATATTATAATGGTTCTGTTTCTATACGGAACCCTAAAAATGTATTTTACCATTATAGTGTAACCTGGGAAGCTCTGGTAAGACCCCTAAGTGATAAAAAATGGGATTGTAACTGTAACACCAATATGGAAGAAAAGTTAGTAAAGTTATGTATTTTCTTTCAAAATAAATGCTGCCAGATATTGTTTTATCGCATGAAAATTTTCATTGTCAAAAATGACAACATTAAACATAAAATAACTAAAAATACATCAGATAAATAATTTCTCTTAATCTTATCCCATTGTAATATTCATTTTTATCAAGCATAAATTGTTTGTTATTAAAGGATCGATTTTCGCATCACTGTCCATACAATAGAGAAGAAAAATTAGTGTATCAGTTATTGTATTAAAGAATATCTTTTGATTCTACTGCTACAGGGAAAGTCATTTTTGTTGACACAATAAAACATGAAGAGGGAAAAAAGATCTTAGCCATTCAAATAATTAAACCTTTTGAATTCACTTCCTCATTAGCTTAAGCGTTATTGCATTTTAAAGGATATGTTGGAGTACGATGCGAATACGAGTAAAAGCCACAATCAGATCACGCATTCCATTCATGAATTTATGGTTTCCTTTATTTTAAACATTCCATTGTTCGCTCACTTAATACTCGTTGTATTATATCACATGCTCTCGGATGTTTAGTAGTTCGTGAACGCATTTTATCTTTTTATATATATTTTAGTTCACCTAATTTATTTGAAGATTGTACAGATAAAGGATGACATTAGAATTTGATTTTATTCCTTTATGACGATCGTCTCATCTTCAGAACGCTTCGAATTTTATTAAATTTGTGCAATTTTCTCCTCTTTTATTAAATGAAAATTGTATAAAATAATTGTCTATAAATGTCTTTATTTTTTACCGAGGGATGATAGCATAAAATGGATATTTATTTGCTTAAATTGAGATTTTTACCAGAGACTATACATTTATTGTTATTCAATATGATGGAAAGTAAAAATGAAGTTTATTGATTTACTTATTATTATTAAGTATCTAAATAAATCAGTCATAATCTTTGCTTGTAGACTTCTATGAAATATGCATTTTTTTTAAATTGTGAAATTGTATGTTCAAATCTATTTTTACTTTATTTTCAATAGAAGAAATTATTGTAATCGAATTTATTTTCGACTGATTAAGGCGTTTTAGGGGTCAGAGATTCCAAAAAATATGTTTATACAGAATGTCTTTCTGTCCGTGTGTATGTCCATATATCGCCATTGTACCATCGAAAAGTACATGAAGATATTAATAGATTTGAATCGAACTTTTTAGCGTATGTTTTTAACCGTGATAAGCAGGCCCTCCTTAAATTTTTAAATATTCCGCCAAAATGAAACGCTTTAATAGCGATTTTTATGCTATTTCCAATATTGTACAACTGAAAAATATATCAAATTATGCATAGAATTGAGCTAATTTTTTGTGTAAGTCTATGATTGCCTAGTTGGTTTTTCTTGGATTTGAAAAAATCCGCCAGAAGAGGTCACTGCAATATTGATTTTGGTGTCATTTTCAATATTGTACCACCGAAAAGTGTATGGACTTATGTACAGAATTTAACCAAATTTTTTCTTTAAATGTTTGGGTATGGCTAGTAGGTCCGCCCTGATATTGAAAAAAAATCCACCAGAAGGGGGCGCTGCAATAGTGATTTTTGCGTTATATTGTTCGACCGAAAACTGTGTGAAGTCACGCATAGAATTTTTTGTTAAGTGTTTGGATATGGCTACTAGGTATTCGCTGAATTTGAAAAAAAAAATTCGCCGAAAGGGACACTGTAATAATAATTTTTGTGCCATTTTGAATCAATGCGATGTGACACGACCCGATATACGACTCTAATTTTTGTGTTCTTTATAATTTAGAATTGTACTTTATAATCCACACAGTGCCATAGTGCGTTCTACAGAGCCGCCCTCCTCCATAATCTTAGCTGCAAAAATCTCTCTTACATAATAAAAATGCCTGATTTCAACACTGATTTAATTTATATAAGGTTATTATCACGAACGCCGGCAACATTGGGTCCAACTGATACTTTACAAAAGCACAAGTGCTATCATATTTAAAAATGATGTATATCATATAGAACGGCTGAAATCTACATTATAAACATTATTTTCTTTCAGTATCATTTAATAAGGTATAAAATAATATATCTTATTGTCCATTTACCTGTTATACCAAAACACAACCAGAAAAAGGTGGAAGGGAGGGGGCGATAAAGGAAGATGGTATCTAATACTTTTAAATCTTTATAGCCGCTTTATCTTTCAACTACCACAATCCACTGATAAAAATATGATTTTAACAAAGGCATTTTAATCTAACTGCCTTGTAATAGACACTCAGCGAAGTGAAGTCGATGCCTCGGCACACAGAAATTAAACTTATTTCTTAAATTCAGTGAACATTAAGGTTTGTATGATGACGTCCGGTTGCAAGCCGTTGAGGATTTCTGAAAATAAATAAAGCCAGCGCCAGCTGTAAATAGAATTGGCGTCTCGTGTGCTAAAGGAGAACTACAGTAACCGTTGCGGTTATGTTTCCTCACTCAGAGAAGAGGCGAGAGAACGTAATAAAATTTTGTAACAAGGGATCCGTTTCGCGTTTGTTTGAGCAATGCGAAGAAACTAATTATGCAAGCTTGATACAGTTTTCGGTTATTCTTAACGTGTTGAATACGTGGTAAAAATTGCGAAATTAGGTTGAGTATAGAAGAAAAGACTTAATTAATTTAAGGTGATTTTATGAAGTGTATTTTTTTCTTTGAAATATTAAAACAGATATAATTATATTTTAGTGTGATTTGTGTGTAATATGTGTTATTAAATTGCATCTAATGATCTTTTATATTATGGGATTTTATGTTTCTTTATATTTTCGTTTTAAATTATGAAATTTTTTACGCTATAATATTAATGAGGTTTTTGTTTTTTAAAGTAAAGCTGATATTAGTACAAAATGATAAATAAAGGATAAAATCAAAAAGGTTTTAAAATGCACCACGATACTAGTACTATTATGTTACGATACTACACGATACTAATGTTATGTTAGTTGGATCATTTTAGAATATCGCTAAATACAGTGGCCCTCCCCTCCACCACGTTAGCTGCAGAAATCTCTAATTAGGTGATAAAAATTAATTATTTAAACACCGATTTAGTTTCTTTCTGGTTATTATCGCGGATATAAGCAACGTTGGGCCCAACTGGTACTTTACAAAAATAAAACACAACTAGTGTATTTAAAAATATCGCATATCATGTAGTACGGCTAAAATCTACAACATAAACATTATTTCCTTTTAATATCATTTAGATTAAAACTTTCCATAATCAGTAATAATAATAGTTAACTAAAAACAATTTTCTTTTCATAACATGGCAAACAACCGCGCAATTTCCTTTTCTTAAGGTCTAAAATAATATATCTCATCGTCCATTTTCGTACTATACCAAAACAGAACCAGAAAAGGTTGGAAGGAGGGAGGGCGATAAAGGAAGATGGTATCTGACACTTTGAAACCTTTATTGCCACTTTATCTTTCAATTACCACAATCCATTGATAAAAATACGATTTTAACAATGGCATTTTTATATAACTGCCTTATAATGGACACTCTGCGAAGTGAAATTGATGCCTCGGCACACCGAAATTATACTTATTGCTTAAATTCAGCGAACATTAAGGCTTGCTTGACATCCGGTTGCAAGCCGTTGAGGATTTCTGAAAATAAATTAAGCCAGAGCTAGCTGTAAATACGATTGGTGTCTCGTGTACTGAACGACAAACTGCAACAATCGCTATGGTTATGTTTCCTGACTCAATAAAGGGAGGGGGGATACATTCAGTTTGTTTTGATAAAAAAAAAAATGTAACAAGGGATCTATTTGGGGTTTGTTTAAACAATGCGAAGGAAGTAATTATTCAAGCTTGATACGGTTTTCGGCTATTCTTAACATGTTGAATACGAGGTAAAATGGCAAAATTAGATTGCATATAGAAGAGATGATTTAGTAATTTTAAGGTGATTTTAAGAAGCATATTTTTTTTGTTTAAACTATTAAAACAGGAAATTTATAATTTTAGTGTGATTTGTGTGTGGTGTGTGTTAGTAAATTACATCTAATGATTCTTATATTAGGGGATTTTATGCTTCTTTATATTTTCCTTTTTACATTATGAAATTCTTTCACGCTTTAATCTTTATGGGGTTTTTGTTTGTTTGTTTCTGTGAAGTTGATATTAATGCAAAAGAGATAACTAAAGGATAAAAACAAAAAGTTTTAAAAATGCAACACGATACTAGTACTGTTATGTCACGATACTACACAATACTACTGTTATGGTAGTTGGAATATTTTAGAATATTTGTAAATATAGTGGGGCCCTCCCATTACACCTCCTTAGCTGCATAAATCTCTCCTAGGTAATAAAAATGAATTTTTTAACACTGATTTAGTTTATTTCAGGTTATTTTCGAAGATATAAGCAACGTTTGGCCCTACTGGTACTTTACAAAAATAAACACAACTGCTATCGTATTAAAAAAAAATATCGTACATCATGTAGAACGGCTAAAATCTACAACATAAACATTATTTTCTATTAGTATCATTTACAAGTTCAGATTAAAACTTTCCAAAATAAGTAATAATAATAGTTAACCAGAAACAACTTTCTTTTCATAATATAGCAAACAACACCACAATTTCCTTTTCTTAATGTCTAAAATAATACATCTCATCATCCATTTTCCTAATATACCAAAACATAAGCAGAAAAGGTTTTGAGGAAGGAATGGGATAAAGGTAGATGATATCTGACATTTTTGAAACCTTTATTACCGCTTTATTTTTCAAATTCCACAATCAACTGATAAAAATATGATTTTAATAATCGCTATCTTAATGTAACTGCTCTGCAATAAACACTCTGCGAAGAGAAGTCGATGCCTCGACACACCGAAATTATTGCTTAAATTCAGATAACATTACGGCTTGTATGACGTCCGGTTGCAAGCCATAGAGGATCTCAGAAATAAAATAAGCCGGCTCAAGCTGTAAATAGGATTGGCGTCTCGTGTGATAAAGGAGAACTGCAGTAACCGCTGCGGTTATGTTTCCTCACTCAGCGAAAATTGGGGGGAGGGATATTTTCAGTTTGTTTTGATAATAGAATTTTGTAACAAGGGATCCATTTGGCATTTATTTGAACAATGCGAAGGAAGTAATTATGCAAGCTTGATACGGTTTTCGGTTGTTCTTAACGTGTTGAATACGAAGTAAAAATGGCGAAATTAGTTTGAGTACAGAAAAGATGATTAATTAATTTGAAGGTGATTTTAAGAAACGTATTCTTTTCTTTGAAGTATTAAAGCAGGTATAATTATATTTTTGTGTGATTTGTGTGTGTGTGTGTGTTATTAAGTTGCATCTAATAATTTTTATGTTTCTTTATATTTTCCTTTTTACATTATGAAATTTTTTTACGCTATAATCTTTATGGAGTTTTTGTTTATTTGTTTCTGTAAAGCTGATATTAGTGCAAAAGAGATAAATAAAAAATAAAAACAAAAAGTTTTTAAAATGCACCACGTTACTAGTACTGTTACGTTACGATACTACACGGTACTACTGTTATATTAGTTGGAATATTTCAGAATATCTTTAAATATAGAGGCCCTCCCCCTCCACCACCTTAGCTGCAAAAATCTCTACCTAGGTAATAAAAATGAATTATTTCAACACTGATTTTGTTTATTTCTGGTTATTACGTGGATATAAGCAACGTTGTGCCCAACTGGTAAATTACAAAAATAAAACACAACTGCTATTGTATTTAAAAATATCGTATATCATGTAGAACGGCTAAAATCTACAACATAAACATTATTTTCTTTTAGTATCATTTAAGAGTTTAGATTACAACTTCCCATAATAAGTAATAATAGTTAATTAGAAACAATTTTCTTTTCATAACAGCCGCACAACTTCCCTTTCTTAAGGTGTAAAATAATATATCTCATCGTTCATTTTCCTATTATACGAAAACACACACAGAAAAGGTTTAGAGATGCGATAAAGTAAGATGGTATCTGATACTTTTGAAACCTTTATTGCAGCTTTATCTTTCAACTGCCACAATCCACTGATAAAAATATGATTTTATCAATCGCATCTTACTAGGGAACTGCAAAAAGTGTAAGTCACCGATTTTGACGAAAGTGGTATCGTTTGGAAAGATCTCATCGAGAGCAGTAAAAAACTCAATGCATCTACCCGTCTGAAATCAGCCGTTTTCGAGATATCCGACAATTTATGTCACGTAACTAGTGATACTTAATGGGGGACCGCAAAAAATTTTTGTCTCGATTTTAACGAAAGATGTATCGTTAAAAAGATATCATTATGAGGGAGAAAAACTCAATAGAACGACCCGTCGAAAATGAGCCGTTTTCGAGATATCCGATAATTTATCTCACGTATCTAGTGCATATTGTTCTAATGCACACTTAATGGGGGACCTCAAAAAATTGTTTTCTTGATTTTGATGAAAGTGGTTGCGTTGTAAAGATATCATTGTGAGAAGTAAAAAACTCAATGGAACTAACCATCTAAAATGAGCCGTTTTCGAGATATCCCAGGGCTCGAAAAATCTACATACCCGACATCAGTGTTGTTAGACGGCGACTTTTTAAAAATTTGATTGGCACCACTTTTATTAAAGGATAAAATTCCTCTTGATTAATATGTCATTAAACGAAACGTAATTTTACCAATCCAAAGAAGTGGTGCCAATCTGAATTTTTAAAAAGTCGCCGTCTAACAACACTGATGTCGGGCATGTAGATTTTTCGAGCCCTGAGATATCCGACAATTTATGTCACTTAATGCAGTTCCCAGCAGTGTGCATTAGCAATGGGACTCAAATTGTCGGATATCTCGAAAACGTCTCATTTCAGACGGATGATTCCATTGAGTTTTTTAATCCTCACGATGATATCTTTTTTACTGCTCTCGATGAGATCTTTACAACTATACCACTTTCGTCAAAATCGGTGACTTACACTTCTTGCAGTTCCCTAGTTAGTATAACTGCCTTGTAATAGACACTCAGTGAAGAGAAGTCGATACCTCGACACACCGAAATTAAACTTATTGCTTAAATTCAGCGAACATTAAGGCTTGTATGACTTCCGGTTGCAAGCCGTTGAGGATTTCTGAAAATAAATTAAGCCAGTGCTAGCTGTAAGTAGGATTGACGTCTAGCGTGCTAAAGGAGAACTGCAGTAACCGCTGCGATTATGTTTCCTCACTCAGTGAAGAGGGGGGGGGGGAAGAAATATTTTCAGTTTATTTTGATAATAAAATTTTGTAACAAGGGATCCATTTGGCGTTTGTTTGAACAATGCGAAAGGAAGTAATTATGCAAGCTTGATACGGTTTTCAGTTATTGTAAACGTGCTGCATATGAAGTAAAAATTGCAAAAATAGGTTGAGTATAGAAGAGATTATTTAGTAATTTTAATGTGATTTTAAGCAGCATATTTTTTACTTTTAACTATTAAAATAGTAATAATAATACTTTAGACTGATTTTGTGTATTTGTGTGTGTGTTTGTTTGTTATTTAGTTTTATTTAATGGTTTTCATGTTATAGAATTTTATGCTTCTTTATTTTTGCTTTTTACATTATGAAAATTTTTTATGCTATATTGATTACTGGGATTTTGTTTGTTTGTTTTTGTTATGGAGATATCAGTGCAAAGAAGATAACGAAAGGATAAAAACAAAAAGATTTTAAAATGCAACACGATACCAGTACTGTTATTTTATGGTACTACACTATGCTACTGTTATGTTAGTTGGAATACTTTAGATTATTTGTAAATAAAGTGGGAGTTCCCCCTGTGCCACCCTAGCTACGGAAATCCTTCCTAAGAATAAAAATGAATGATTTCAACACTGATTTAGTTTATTTCAGGTTATTATCGCGGACACAGGTGACGTTGGACCCAGTGGTACTATACAAAAATAAGGCACAACTGATATAGTATATAAAAATATCGTATATCAAACAGAACGAGAAAATCTACAACATGAACATTATTTTCTATTAGCATCCTTTGAGATTTCAGATTAAAACTTTCCGTAATAATAATAGTTAACTAAAAAAAGTTTTTCTTTCATAGCATAGCAAACAACCACAGAATTTCCTTTTTTTAAGGAATAAAATAATGTATCTCATCGTCCATTTTCCTATTATACAAAAAACAGAACCAGAAAAGGTTGGGGGGAAGGGGCGATAAAGGAAGGTGATGTCTGACACTTTTAAAGCCTTTACTGTAGCTTTATCTTTCAACTACCACAATTCACTGATAAAAATAGGAATTTCACAATCGCATCTTAATCTAACTGCCTTGTAATAGACACTCAGCGAAGTGAATTCGATTCCTCGGCACACCGAAATTATACTTATTGCTTAAATTCAGCGAACTTTAAGGCTTGTATGACGTCCAGTTGCAAGCCGTAGAGGATTTCTGAAAATAAATTAATCTAGCGCTAGCTGTAAATAGGATTGGCGTCTAACGTTTGTGCTAAAGGAGAACTGCACAAACGCTGCGGTTATGTTTCCTCGCTCAGTGAAGGGATGGGGAGTGGGGAATATTCAGTCTGTTTTGATAATAAAATTTTGTAACAAGGGATCCATTTGGCGTTTGTTTAAACAATGCGAAGGACGTATTTATGCAAGATTGATACGGTTTTCGGTTATTCTTAATATGTTGAATACCAAATAAAAACGGTGAAATTAGGTTGAGTATAGAAGAGATAATTCAGTAATTTTAATGTGATTTTAAGAAACATATTTTTTTTCTTTGATCTATTAAAACAGGCATAGTAATAATTAAATGTGATATAGTGTGATTGTGTGTTATTAAGTTATACCTAACTATTTTTGTGTTATGGGATTTTATGTTTCTTTATTTTTTCCTTTTTACATTATGAAAATTTTTTACGCTGTAGTCTCTATGGGTCGTTATTTGTTTGTTTGTGTCTATTATAATGGTATTAGTGCAAACGAGGCAAATAAAGTATAAAAACAAAAGGTTTTAAAATGCATAACGATTCTAGTACTATTGTTACGCTAATTGAATATTCATAAATACAGAAAAAGTATAATATTGTTACATCTTAGTTGATAATAAGTAATAATAAAAGTTAACTAGAAACAGTTTTCATTTCGTAACAGAGCAAACAACTACAGCATTTCCTTTTCTTAAGGTCTAAAATAATACATCTCATAGTCCATTTTCCTACTAAGCCAAAACACAACCAGAAAAGGTTGGGGGGAGTGGGTGGGGGACGATAAAAGAAGATGGTATCTGACACTTTTGAAACCTTTATTGCCACTTTATCTTTCAACTACCACAATCCACTGATAAAAATTTGATTTTCTAAATCGCATCTTAATCTAACTGTCTTGTAATACACACTTTACGAAGAGAAGTCGATGCCTCAGTACATATCATAATTATACTTATAACTTAAATTCAGCGAACATTAAGGCTTGTCTGACGTCCGGTGACAAGCCGTAGACGATTTCTGAAAATAAATTAAGCCAGTGATAGCTATAATTCGGGTTGGCGTCTAGCGTGCTGAAAGAGAACTGCAGTAACCGCTGCGGTTAAGTTTCCTCACTCAGTGAAGTGGGGGAGGGAGGAATATTTTCAGCTTGTTTTGATAGTAAAATTTTGTAACAAGGGATCCATTTGGCGGGTGTTCGAACAATGCAAAGGAAGTCATTATGCAAGCTTGATATGGTTTTCGGTTATTCTTAACGTGTTGAATGCGAGGTAAAAATGTTGAAATTAGTTTGAGTATAGAAGAGAATATTTAGTAATTTTAAAGTGATTTTAAGAAGTGTATTTTTTTTCCTGAAATATTAAAACAGTATTATGTGTTATTAAATTGCCTCTAATGATTTTTGTGTTATGAGATTTTATGTTTCTTTATGTTTTCCTTTTCACATTATGAAATTTTTTTAGGCTATAATCTTTATGAAGTTTTGTTTGTTTGTTTCAATAAAGGTGATATAAGTGCAAAAGAGATAAATAAAGGATAAAAACAAAAAGTTTTAAAAATGCACTACGATACTAGTACTGTTATATTACGATACTACTGTTATGTTAGATGGAATATTTTAGAATATTTGTAAATATAGTGGCTCTCCCCCTCCACCATCTTAGCTGCAAAAATGTTTCCTAGGTAATAAAAATGAATTATTTCAATACTGATTTAGTTTATTTCTGGTTATTATCGCTGATATAAGCAACGTTGGGCCCAACTGTTACTTAAAAAAAATAAACACAACTACTATCGTATTTGAAAATATTGTATATCATGTAGAACGGTTGAAATCTGCATCATAAACATTATTTTCTTTCAGTATCATTTAGGAGTTCAGATTAAATCTTTCCATTATAAGTAATAATAATAGTTAACTAGAAACAGTTTTCCCTTCATAACATAGCAAACAACCGCACAATTTCCTTTTCAAAAGGTATAAAATAATATACCTCATCGACCATTTCCCTATTGTACAAAAACACAACCAGAAAAGGTTGGGAGGAAAGAGGTGATAAAAGAAGATGGTATCTGACACTTTTGAAACCTTTATTGCCGCTTTATCTTTCAACTACTATAATCCACTGATAAAAATGTGATTTTAACAATCGCATCTTAATCTAACTGCCTTGTAATAGACTCTGTGAAGAGAAGTCGATGCCTCAGCACACCGAAACTATACTTATTGTTGAAATTCAGTGAACATTAAGGCTTGTATGACGTCCGGTTGCAAGCCGTTGAGGATTTCTGAAAAAAAATAACCCCTTAACGCGTTTCCCTGTTTAGAGACACAAAAACTCCGTGGGTATTTCAAAAACTACTCTAATGGCTATTTTAAATCTTTCTTATGAGTTCTAGATGGCAGCACCACAGAGATCAAACTCTACTGTTTTTAAATAAAAGGTAAAATGTTTTACTGTAATACGCTCTTCACAGCAATGCTCTTCTCACTGCGCTTATCAATGCTTTACATATGGGAGATTACCACTTCGGCAACAGCTGTATAATTAAAATGGTTAGTGGAATCTTTACAAAACAATACCTGTGTACTCCTCTAGGCCTAAATAGATTGCCTACTTTTTTTTCTCTTTAAATTCCAACTTTAAAAAGTAGTGCGCCGGAAGGGGTTAGACCAGTGCTAGCTGTAAATCGGGTGGGCGTCTCCTGTGCTAAAGGAGAACTGCAACAACCGCTGCGGTTATGTTTCCTCATTCAGTAAAAGTAGGGGGAATATTTTCAATTTGTTTTGATAAAAAATTTTGTAACAAAGGATCCATTTAGGGTTTGTTTAAACAATGCGAAGGAAGTAATTATTCAAGCTTAATATGGTTTTCGGTTATTCTTAACATGCTGAATACGAGGTAAAAATGGCGAAATTAGATTGAATATAGAAGAAATGATTTAGTAATTTTAAAACGTAGTAATTTAAATTTAATTTAGTAATTTTAAATTTTTAAGAAGTGTCTTTTTTTCTTTGAACTCTTTAATCAGGTATAACTATATTTTAGTTTGATTCGTGTGTGTGTGTTATTAAATTACATCTAATGATTTTTATGTTATGCGATTTTATTTTTCTTTATATTTTCTTTTGTACATCATAAAATTCTTTTACGCTATAATCTTTATGGGGGTTTTGTTTTTTTGTTTCTGTAAAGGTGATATTATTGCAAAAGAGATAAATTAAGTATAAAAACAGAAAGTTATTAAAATGGAACACGATATTAATACTGTTATGTTAAAATACTACTGTTATGTTAGTTGGAATATTTTACAATATTTCTAAATATAGTGGCCCTCCCCCTCCTTACCACCTTACCTGCAGGAATCTCTCCTATGTAATAAAAATGAATTATTTCAACACTGATTTAGTTTATTTCAGGTTATTATCGCAGATCTAAACAACGTTGCGCCGAACTTGTACGTTACAAAAATAAAGCACAACTGCTATCGTATTTAAAAATATCGTATATCATGTATGACGGCTAAAATCTACAACATAAACATTATTTTCTTTCAGTATCATTTACGTGTTCATATTAAAACTTTCCATAATAAGTAATAATAATAGTTAACTAGAAACAAATTTCTTTCCATAACATAGCAAACAACAGCACAATTTCCTTTTCTGAAGGTCTAAAATAATATATCTCATCGTCCATTTTCCTATTATATCAAAACACAACCAGAAAAGGTCGAAGGGGGGGGGGGCATAAAAGAAGATGTTATCCGACACTTTGAAACCTTTATTGCAGCTTTATCTTTCAACTACCACAATCTACTGATAAAAATATGATTTTAACAATCGCATCTTAATATAACTGCCTTGTAATAGGAAATCTGCGGAGAGAAGTCGATGCCTCGAAGCACCGAAATTATACTTATTGCTTAAATTCAGCGAACATTAAGGCTTGTATGACGTACGGTTGCAAGCCGTAGAGGATTTCAGAAAATAAATTAAGTCAGTGATAGCTGCAAATAGGATTGTCGTCTAGCGTGATAAAGGAGAACTGCAGTAACCGCTACGGTCATGTTTCCTCGCCCAGTAAAGAAGGGGGGGGGGATATTTTCAGTTTGTTTTGATTATAAAATTTTGTAACAAGGGATCCATTTGGCGTTTGTTTAAACAATGCGAAAGCAAGTAATTATGTAAGCTTGATACGGTTTTCGGTTATTTTTAACGTGCTGCTTATAAAGTAAAAATGGCGAAATTATAGAAGAGACGATGTAGTAATTTTAAGGTGATTTGAAGAAGCGTATTTTTTTTTCTTTGAGCAATTAAAACAGGTAGAATAATATTTTAAAGAGTTTTTTTTAGTGTATGATTGTCTGTTATTAAGTTGTTCTCCTAATGGTTTTTATGTTAAGGGATTTTATGTTTTTTACGTTATGAATTTTTTTTATGCTTTAGTAATTATGGATTTTTGTTTGTTTGTTTGTTTCTGTAATGGTGATATTAGCTCAAAAGAGATAACTAAAATAGAAAAAACAAGAAATTTTAAAACGCATAACGAAACTACCCTCATAGCATGCATGGTCACAGTGGCGTCACAATGACGTCACTGTGAGTCACTGTGGCCACATCACATCTGTGACCAAAATTTCACCACTCAGTAACGCTACATTGTGACTGAAATGTGACTTTCTTTAAAATCTTTAGATAATCACAAAAAATCTTCAAAACATGTTATTTACTTTAAAAAACACTTTTGTCACAGTTTCGTCACGATGTTAATGTGAAAGTAGTCACAAATGACATATTTGTTCGCAAATTTGTCACACCGTGATTTCACAAAGTGACGTCACAAACGAACTCTAAAATGGCCATAACTTCACATTTTAGTCACTGTGACTTCACATCGACGTCAAGTGACGTCACATCGACAATCGATGGTCAAAAAGTGACAATGTGACTTCACAACGACGCCGTAGTGACGTCACCATGCCTACGGGATAGTACTATTGTTATGTTAGTTAAAATATTTCAGAATATTGGTAAATATAGAAAAAGTATACCATTGCTAAACCTTAGTATATAAAAATATACATTAGACAAATTTTATGTAGACGTTGGCTATTATATCATGTATATTCATATAACTTGACGAATGAGATAAAGCACATTGCTGACTAATGTATTAATTTTAAAGTATTAAAAATACATGAATATATAATAGAAATGTATGAACAAACGATTTTACCCTGTTTAGAGGTTATTATCAGTATCTAAAAGTAAGAAACAATCACATTAAGATATTTTTTGACAATTTTATAAGGACATAATTTTGACTTAACGAGAGTACTAAAAATCATCTCCATGGTTGTATATTTAAATTTCTCCCGAAAACAAATTTTTGCATACTTTTACATTTGTTTTGATATCTTAAATTGATAAAGCCTTTAGGTAAATTAAACCTAAGATGAGTCTTTTTTTGACGCTTAGGTTTTTGTATTTTCAATCGTTAGCAATTCCAATGATATTTAAAATAAATATTAATATATTTATAAGGAAGTGCTTATAAGAATATAATTTAATAATTTCCTTATAAAAATATAATTAGATTATGATAATTTAGAAATTTGCTTAAAAAACTATAATTTAATGTCGAATTTTCTTTAGTCATTTGCTCCTCCTCCTCTCTCTCGAAACGCACACATACTAAGGAAAAAATTTGCAGTAAAACTTCCCTAAAGTAACCACGTTCCGTTCCAATAAAATTGGATGCTCTGGGAGGTGGTCTCTTACTGGAGGTCATGTTTAAATCTAGACTTTAATTGTTGAAAAAAAAAAATGACAATTAATGTTATTAAAATTTATTTTTTACATTAAGAAAAAGTCTAAAAATTTAAATATAAAAAAAAAATGATTGCATAAGTTAATTACTGCAGAGTTTAAAATATGAATACATAGAAATCTTCTTTGATTTTACGGTTTTATCTTTTATAAATTGTCCTTCTATAAATTGTCCTTTCAAAAGGCAATAAATCTATGCATTTTTTGGGAGGTGGGTAGGAGCGGAAACAAATAATAATAATTTTGTTATTAATTTATCTATTTCTTTGTGAGTTTCCTGACAGAATAGGACAAGGGACTTTATTAACCGTAATTCGTAATTTGTCATCAAAGTTAAATTTTTTGCCTAAAATGTTACAAGGAGGTTTAAATACTTAAAATTCACTAAACTTCGTTTTTTTAAAAACCAAACTTAGTTTAGAAGTTTGATGAATGATGTGATCTCCCGAATTATTTTTCTAATAAAATCTTGCCCAGGTGAAAACGGAATTTGTTTTATTTTCTTCAAAGAAATTAGTCGCTTATGTAGATAATTCAATTTGGATGGTCTCTGAATGGAGGTAAACTTAATTTTGAGCTAGGGGAATAAACTTCGTTACATGAAGAAATTGGTCGTTCAGGGAGTGGTCGCTTATTAAAGGTGGTCGAATTGAAAGTTTTACTGTAAATGTGTTGTTTTACTCAAACTTTTTTTCAAAGTTGGAAATACTGTGCTTTGGTAAGAATTTTCAGTGTTGAGTTTCTTTAGATTCAACAATAAAACATTGAGATATTTTTATGTACTTCTTGTTCCTTTATTTACTTAGGACATTTTTTTTCTTTTGTAAAAATGCAACAAAAAACAAGATAGCCGTTTAATTTTCAAAATACATTTTGTTAACCTTTTTCCAGGCGAAATGCTATACATTTATTTTCTATCTTTTAATGCTTCCTCTTCTTGCATATAAATGATTTGCCGGATTATTTAGTTCGGTTAGTGAAGGAAAAGAAATTTGCGGAAACTTCCTGCACTGTAAAAAAAAGGGTCGATCTACTAAAAAAAATCTAGTGATCCTTGTAATTACTAAAAAATTTTTTGTAATCTTACTCGGTTACAAGGAATCTGTAAGAATTACTAGAAAAAAGCTAGCAACGAATTGAGTTAATAGTTTTACATTTTTAATAACTATTTCTAAAACTCACTTGGTGTAGCCGTGATATAGCACCGAACTCCAAGCCGAAAGTACCCGGGTTCGATGCTGGACGCCACCAAATATGCACCGAAAGTATGCAATGCAAGTACGCGTTAAATAAAGGGATTATGAAAGTCCTGTCGTAGCAATTACCATGGGTAATGATGTCTGGACTTTCCCTCCCCTTTAGAAACATGTCAAAATAGAGCAGGTAGCAATGTTTGGTGCTGCCATCTATTGCGGCTTCGCCGAAAATCTTCCGCTTCAGAAGTCTAAATATAATTTTTAATTAACTAAAAATAATTTTGGAGCTATTACTAAAATTTGCTTGGTGGTTCATACTAAAAAGTTTTAAGTTAGTTATACAAAAAATTCTTTTGTTCAGTTTACAAAAGAAATGTTTGTTTCACTTGCAAAGAAAAAAAAAAAAGTCTGTAATGGGTACTAAAAAATTCTGTGGAATACAAATTTACTAAAAAATTTTTAGTAACCTCTTGATTTTTTATTTTTTTTTTATTTTTTTTTATTTTTTTTTACAGTGTGACTCGGTTGTTTTCGCTACATCCAAAATATTTCGCTCCACGCGTGTTCCGGGTTGCAAAATTGTCCTAATGTTTTGCTAATGGTTCTAACAACCCGCACTGTAAGGCTCAACTGTAGTTAGTTATATGATCTAGTTTCGTACTAAAAAATTTGTTGCAGCAATAACTGACAGGAAAATTCAGACCGAAAATGTTCAGATGGAGATGAGAGAAGCACATCCGTTTCTTTTCAGCCTCTGAAATGCTGATCCGCTGTTAAGCTTAATAAATTGGGACGATTATGGTCTCTGTTATGTTGTTAGGTAATGCTAGACAATGCTATGATAGGAATAATAGTTCATTTTAATAAATTATGTAAGTGAATACTAATGTCTTGCAGAGAGTCGGGTAACATTATTTTAAAAACAAATAAACAAACAAACAAAATAACCTATTTCGAAATTGCACGTCAAACATGGCAAATGAAGAGTGTTTGTACTATAACTAGTTTTTTAAGTATTCAAATATTGGGGCAATAGTTGTCTCTTTATGCAAAAATGCAAAAATAAAAATTATTACAATTATGTTGCCAAGTCTCCGGCTTTTTGAATATCAGTATTTTAATGTAGAAAATTTTCTTTTATTTAATTGGAGCTTACTGCGGATTTAAAAGAACAACATTTTATCTAAAATAATACTGGTGTACAAAAATACAGAGACTTGGAAACTCTGTATTAAATTTAGTGACAAGCGAATAACAGTACTTCATTTTAGAATTTGCGTCGTCACTAATGCAACCTAAAATCATTATTTGTCATGAGACTTCATTGAATAATTACGTATGGTGGGATTAAATAAAACGAAGAGAACTTTTATTAACATAATTTTCACTTTTGTTTAATTTTCATAACATTTGTAATGATTCGACAATATTTTGCAAGGATTATATATATATCTTGAATTTCATAAGTAAGGCAGTATTTCCACTATTATATTATGAAGGACAGAAAGACGGATGAACCAGAAGACGAATATAAGTAATGCGTATTTATATAATTACGAACGTAACAAAAAACATACAGATGATTTCCACGTAAATCTTGATGATTTTGTTATGATTAAAAAAATTAATAATAAAAACTCAGTATGTTACAAGATAGCTGTTTCATTTTTAAAATCCATTTTATTAACCTTTTTCCAGGTAAAGTGTTATACATTTATTTTCTATCTTTTTAAGCTTCCTCTTCTGGCATATAAATGATTTCCCGGATCATTTAGTTGTATTAGTGAAGGAGATTAGAAATTTGCGGAAACATCCTGACTCTGCTGTTTTCTCTACATTCAAAATATTTCGCTCCACGCGCGTTCTGGGCTGCGAGATTACCCTAATGTTTTGCTAATGGTTCTAACAACTCGCACTGTAAGGCTCAGATGTAGTTAGTTACATGTTCTAGTTCCGTACTGGAAAATCTGTTGCAGCAATAACTGACAGGAAAATTCAGACCGAAAATGTTCAGATGGAAATGAGAGAAGCACATCCGTTTCTTACAGCCTCTGAAATGCTGATCCGTTGTTAAGCTTAATAAATGAGGGCGATTATGGTCAGCATTGTGTTGTAAAGTTGTTCAAGAGAAATTCTAGAAATAAACCATAGTTCATTTTAATCAAATATTTGAATGAGTACTAATGCCTTGAACAGAGTCAGGTAACTCGATTTTAAAAACAAATAAACAAACAAAATATCCCTATTTGGAAATTGCACGTTAAACAAGGCAAATTAAGTGCGTTTGTACTACAACTAATTTTACAAGTATTCAGATGTTGGTGCAATAGCTGTTGTATTCTTATGCAAAAATGAATAAATAAATAAATTTTTTACCATTATATAAATTAAATTCAGTGAAAAGGAAATAATTGGACTCCATCCTAAATATGGCGACATCACTATGACAATCTAAAATTAATACTTATCATTGAATATCATTGACGTATGTCTGGCTTAAATAGAAGGAAGAAAACTTTTATCAACATAATTTTCATTTTTGACTTTATTTTTATAAAATTTGAAATGACACTTCAAAATTCTACAACGATTACATATATCTTACATATATCTTCCAAACTATTCGGTGAGGTATATTTGCATTATTATAATATGAGGAACAGACAGACGGATGAACCAGACGGCGAATATAGATACTATGTATTTATATGATTAAGAATGCACCTATAAAACCTACAATGTATTTATTCGTAAGCCTTGATGCTTTAGTTATGATTTTTTGAAAAAAGAAATAAAATCTAGTTTGTTACAAGATAGCCGTTTCATTAAAAAAATCCCTGTCGGCTTGGCCTATAGGCGGAGGTAGATTTCGAAGAGTGCTCCTTTCAACAATAAAAAATAAAATATGAATAGAGATAAACCCTGTTTAACAACTTTAGTTGGTCGCTTTTGAAAAACTTTTAATTTCATTTTAGTGTAACAAATGGTTTTATCAGAATCGTCTTCAGCGAAATTCGGCACAAATGCCCACTTTCACAGCTTTTTTTTTTTTTTTTATATATATATATTCTGCTTTTATCAAAAACCTGGACAACAAGGCCCATTATACAGTTCCTAAATAAGGGAAACTGTGAATTGAAAGCGTTTGAGAGCAAAAATGAATTTAAACAAGTAAGAAAAATCATGCGTTAAGCATAGATTATGAAGCACTTTCCAACACTTAATGAAATCTTTAACAAAACTTTGTTATTTAGGGAAATAATAGTGTATAGCGAAATATACCCAAATATGTATTCCAGTACTTTAAAACAGCCCTGTATTTCATATGTCAGTTCATATAATGGGAAAATTTAGTTTAGCAAGAAAATACCTAGTAGCTTGAAATTTCTTTTTCAGCAATTCATACTATTAGATGGAAACATACTTGAATACTTTTGTTCAGCCCTGTAGTTTACATTGTACCATTATTACACGTCAGCATTAGGCTAAAATTTATTGTAAACTAAACAAACTGAAATCACATTCTCATAAATCATCATTCATAGGCGTTCATGTACCGAATTCTTTGCGTGGCCCTGTATATCCCTTTATCTATATTCTGCAAACAGTACAGTATTTCTCAGTAAATTGAATGAAGCTCAGCGTAAAAATGCATAGTTTATTTAAGAACCAAGTTTAAATAATTTACGCTCATGTTCAGTAACGTTAATGAGCTCTTTTGGGTAGCCCTGTATATCAATTATAACATTTATACACACCATAAACGCGAATATCATAATTAAAATGCATTTCATCCCTCCATCAGCCATCATCGAACACATATACGGTACTTCGAAAAGAATATACTATTTGAAATCTTTTGTATGGCCCTGTAAATGCTATGTACTTCATATTATGCAAGACAGTAGCGTATAATTTATATTAAGCTTCAGTGACATGTATCAATTTTATTATACATGAAAAAGCTTAATATAATTAAATTATGTCACACACAATTCCCCATTTTACCATTATCTAACGGAATTCTTTTGTGTAGCCCTGTAAATGAATAATAGCTTCATTTTCACCTTATATTTTATAGAATGCATATTTTAATATGTTTGACAGGGTATAACATCTTTAAAATTCCTTTGAAACGATTTTTCCACATAGGCCGTAATGTAATAGGAAACTTTTGATTCGCCCTGTAGATAAACTAATCATGGTAGAAACTTCATTTTCGATAGGATTTGTGCTAGGGTAAACGTCAATAACGTCCTAAAATTTCATGGCAATCCGTGTATATTAACGATTTTCCCCCCATACGCCGTAATGTAATGGGAAACTTTTGATTCTCTCTGTAGATAAACTAATCATGGTAGAAACTTCATATTCAGTAGGGTTCGTGCTGGGGTAAACGTGAAAAACGTCCAAAAATTTCAGGGCAATCCGACTATATTTACGGGAGTTATAGTGCGGACAAACGGCCATCCGGACAGACGGCCAGACAAACCGAATATATAAGCGCTTTTCAATTTTGTTGGAAAGTGTTAAAAATGAATCAGAAAATAAGCAAATTATTATTTGAATACTTAAATTTTTCAATCACGATAACTTCAGGAAACTCTGTTCATAATGCCATTTTGACGTTATTTTTTGAGATTATATTCTTCTTTTAACACAAAACTGACCAATACGCCACACTATATATTTTCTGAAAAAGAGAACCTGCCAATTGAATGAGTTTGAGAGCTAAAAGAGTGAGAATATAAGCAGTTCGGAATTGAATTTTTTTTCTACAACTCCTATTATTGTTTAATTTATTTTTGATAAAAGGATTGGTCATATGAAAAACTTGTCAATATAAAAGTTGTAGATATTATTAAGAAGCTGTATGCTAAATTTAATCGGATTTGATATCTTAAGAATTGACGAAGTTACGGATTTTTTTCTTCTTTTACCCCATTTTTTGTTTTCGTTTTTAATTTTTTTCTGCTATAACACTTGTTTCTATCAAAAACTTGTCAATACAAAATTTTTAGATAATATTAAGAGCATTTATAAAAAAAATAGTTTGATTTGATATCTTCAGAATTGACAAAGTTATGAATTTTTAACTCCCGAAAACCCTATTTTTTGCGCCCTTTGGGCCCATTTTTAATTTTATAAAAAATATGTTATGCCGAAACTTTTAGCCTATTTTTTAGAAGTAATATGAACTTTAAATTGATACGATATCTATTTCAATAAAAAAGTTATGGGTTTTTTTCTGTTTCCACAAAAACCCTCCCTATTTTTACCCGCTTGGTTCGATTGGGCCCATTAACGAACTCGACCGAGATTTTTATGCCCCTTGATTTTATGTATCAGTTTGGAAAAGATCTGAGCAGAATTAAAGAAATTATTGTGTCCATAAAAAAGTGATATACATCGATAGATAGATAGATATATAGACAGATATATAATATATATATATATATATATATATATATATATATATATATAAACTTTTTTACTAATGGTAGTTTTGGGGTCTGGGGGTCGTGATCGGTGTAGATCTGCAAAAATTTTTCAGAAATTCCAAAAGGGAGCGATCGCAATAGGTAGTATTTCATACGAAATTACCTAAAATGCATATTGTCAATCTTTTACCAGGCGAAGCACTCTGCATTTAATTTCTATATTTATTGCTTCCTCTTCTTGCATATAAATGCAAGATCATTTGGTTCTATTTATGTAGGAGATTAGAAATTCGCGGGAACTTCCAGACTCGGCTGTTTTCGCTACATCCAAAATATTTCGCTCCACGCGTGTTCCGGGCTGCAAGGTTTGCCTAATGTTTTGCTAATGGTTCGAACAACCCGCACTGTAAGGCTCAGCTGTAGTTAGTTACATGATCTAGTTCCGTACTAGAAAATATGTTGCAGCAATAACTGACAGGAAAATTCAGAGCGAAAATGTTCAGATGGAAATGAGAGAAGCACATCCGTTTCTTAATGCCTCTGAAATGCTGATCCGTTCTTAAGCTTTATAAATAGAGGCGATTATGTCCTGTATTCTGTTGTTAGATAATGTTAGAGAAATGTTATGAGAGAAATAATGGTTTATTTTAATGAATTATATAAATGAATACGAATATCTTGCACAGAGTCAGATAACACAATTTTAAAAACACACAAACAACAACAACAAAAAAAAAAGAATCTTTTTGAAAAATGCAAGTTAAACATGTTTGATATATAATTAGTTGTACAAAGGTTTAGATATTGTTGCAATAGCTGTGATATTCTTATGCCAAAATCCATAAATTAAAAAAAATCTTATGATTATATGTAATTTATATTTAATTTATATTATAGATTCAGTGATAAGGAAATAACTGGACTCCATCTTAAATAGGCCATTATCACTATGAGAACCTGAAATCATTACTTATCATGAGATATTATTGTATAATTACATATGACGGGATTAAAAGAAGGAAGTTTACTTTTATTAATGTCATTTTAACTTTTGATTACATTTTCATAAAATTTGAAATGACTCGACAATATTCTGCAACGTTTATATATGTCTTAAATTTCAAACTACTCGGTAGTATTTGGATTACGAATATAAGTTCTATGCAATTTTATAATTACGAAGACACCTAAAAAACATACAGATGTTTTCTACGTAACTCTTTATAAGGCTTTAGTTATGATTTAAAAAAAAAATAATAATAATAATCCAGTATGTTGCAAGATAGACGTTTTATTTTAAAAATACATTTTGTTAATATTCTTCCAGGCGAAATGCTATACATTTATTTTCTATCTTTTAATGCATCCTCTTCTTGCACATAAATGATTTGCCGGATCATTTGGTTCTATTAGTGAAGGAGAGTAGAAATTTGCGGGACCTACCTGACTCGGCTGTTTTCGCTACATTCAAAATATTTCGCTCCACGCGTGTTCCGGGCTGGAGGATTATCCTAATGTTTTGCTAATGGTTCTAGCAACCTTCACTGTAAGACTCAACTGTAGTTAGTTATATGATCTAGTTTCGTACTAGAAAATCTGTTGCAGCAATAACTGACAATAAAATTCAGACCGAAAATGTTCAGATGGAAATGAGCGAAGCACATCCGTTTCTTACAGTCTCTGAAATGCAGATCTGCTGTTAAGCTTAATAAATGGAGGTGATTATGCCAGGTATTGTGTTGTTAGGTAATGCTATGGGATAATTAATATTTCATTTTAATGAGTTTATGTGAATGAACAAATATATTTCTATGTTCATTATTCAATTGTAAACTTAACATTACATTATGTGTAAATTACTTAAAAGTTGACAAATATGTTTAAAATTTTTTTTTATTAATTTATTTGTTATTTCTTTCAACTGTAAACACATCCTTCGTTAGAGAATACAAAAAACTCTGTTATTAACGTCTTATTTTCAAATGTCGCGTAGCTGGGGACGGGAACGTCAATACACATATTTTTTCCGAATGTTTTCCTAATCGAGAAAACTGACTTTCCCCTGATCCCTTTCGTCACCAACTACATGAAATTTGAAAACGAGTCATTAATAAGAGCATTTTTTGTGTTCTTTGATGAAGGATCTTTTTACAGTTAGAAGTACTAAGAAATAAACTATTTTAACATTTTAAAAAATATTGTCATGTTTTAAGTATTTTACACATAGTGTAATTTTATGTGAATGAATGCTACACGAATAATGCATAGGGTCCTGTAGTCCGATTTTAGAAAAATCCAATCCAATCAACGCCACAGTGGGGCAGGAAGCCTCCAAAGTTGGCAAAAAATAATATTTACTTTGAACAAAAAAAGCACATCACGGATTCTTTTGCAGAAGAAAAGTAGTAAAATTTTAAACTTTTACATAAGCTAAATAGTAATTTATTAATTAATTTACAAACCTTTTTCAATATTTTTTGTAGAAAAATGAGTTAAAAACAAGAATTTAAGATAGTTTTATACTAATTAGATATTTATAAATCATCCATAATATCGCAATAAAAATGTAAACATAATTAGTAATTTTAATTATTCTCAAGCAAACCTTATAATGAATATTAGCGACTCGTTTTGAAGGATTGGATCAACCTTTCTCAGGCAAAATGTACGTATTACTATAAAGACAGAAGAAGCAGAAGAAAACTGTTTCTGTTGTTTTAGTGCTAACACACACTTTTTGTTTTCTTGTTTTTCAGATCTTAAACTCATACATGTCTCGTACACTAACGAATATCTAGAACTAGAATTGTATAACCGTTTTACTCTTGATATTTTTGATCGTCCAGAACAAATTCAGACGGAATATGAAGATGGGCACGTTTGCTTTTCTTTGACACTTCTGTTTGTTTTTCAAATCGAGGAAATGAAAGCAATTTGCCAAGCCACTCTTTGTTAATTCTAAAGCATTTCCCTTGTGTCGCAAGGCTTTTGCTCATCGGGATTTATATTAAACTTTAAAACATTTAATCTTCTTTTCATTTAAACTACTTGTTCGTAGTTTCTCCGATTATGGAGCTCTTATACCGTAAAATCACATTACTTTTCAAAAGTTTTTTGTTAAAACGTTCCATGATAGTCAGTTTCATTTAAATACATTGTTTTGTGATAAACAATGCATTAAAATTCGTATTTAACAAAGAAAATATTTATAATCATGTTTGACACACCCGTACACTAACAAAAATTTAAGGATGATTAGCTATAAAAATGACCATACAATTAAAAAAGTGGCAAAAAGGAGCAAGATTTTCTGGCATATTTGTCCTTTTAAAACTCATACTTAGTAGAAAAAATTATAATTAACACTTAACTCGCCTTAACTCATAACTAAAACCTACAATGTTTGTAGACAGTGTTAATTTTTTTTATAAATTTCACCACTATATATTCTAAGCGTCTGTATATTTATAAAAATCGTATTAAAACAAATTGAAAGTTAATGAATTATTGTTACATACTTATAGTTAAAGGTTCCATAGTCAAAAAAATTTTTTTTTTATTATTATAGCGAAATTAACAAACGAATGTTGAAACAAAATTATTGATTTTTTTTTTCACTTATTATCAAAGCACAATATGCAGTTTAACTTCTTTCTCTAGTGACGATCAAAATAACTTTGCGCAAATTTTAATACTAGGAAGATGTGTACTGACATCTGCTCTATTAAAGTGACGTATGTCGGTAGTTCAAAATAAAATTTCATTTTTTCGATTTTTTGCCAGTTTTGAAGGCTTTTTGCCCCACTGTGCAACGGTTCGAGTTGTTTTCGTGATAATTCATTTATGGTTAGCCGTGTTCGGATTGGGTTGACTTTAACAGGCGGCATGTGTACGATAACCTTTTCCGTGTTATAATTTTTACATATATATTTTATAAATTAAATATTAATTTCGCTATTAAGAATATTTTGTATTTAACTGTTAGCACAAAGTATCAGAGAATTTTTATCAAATCAATACTTTATCAGTGAAAGAGTACTAAAATAATAGACTTGCGAAAAGTAACATGACCTTGAATAAGCTGGCCGAATAGACTGCAGTCAAAATAGCCTAGCGGTCTAAGGCGGATGATTTAAGCTTTGGTTCTCAGAAGAGAGCGTGTGTTCGAACCCCACTCCTGACATACTGTGTTTTTTTTTTTTTTTTTTTTTCGTATAATAATTTTTTTAACCGACTTAAAAAAAGGAGAGAGGGTTATGATCAATTCGACGCGTATTTATATTTCGTTATGCTTCTTCACCGATTACACCGAAACTATCCAGCCGATTAAACTAGTATTTGTGCTAAATGAAAGAGGTTACTCTCGAATTGGTACCACTTCCATTTCATTGAAATTGGTTAAGTACTTTTTTAGTAATTAGGCAAAAACGAATAAAATTAGTGATTTCTCGCAAATGAAAAGTAACATGGACGTTGAATAGGTTCACAGATCGGAATGCAGTAAGGAAGGCCGAGAGGTCTAAGGCGCCTGATTTACACTCTGGTTCTCGAATGAACTCGTAGGTTCGAACCCCACTCCTGACATACGTGTGCACAACAATCTTTTTCGTGTTATAATTTTAAACCGACTTCAAAAAAGGAGGAGGAGGTTATCAATTCGACGCGTATGTATTTTTTTCGATGTACGTTCACCGATTACTGCGAAACTAACCAACCGATTAATTAGGTTTTTATGTTAAATGAAAGAAGTTACTCTCGAATTGGTACTACTTCCATTTCATCGAAACTGGCACAGTAATTTTTCAGTAATTAGACAAAAACTAATAAAATTAGTGATTTCTCACAAATTAAAAGTAATACAGGCGTTGAATAAGCTCACCGAGTGGAGTACAGTCAGGAAGGCCGAGCGGTTTGAAATCGCAAGCCCCACCAGTGGCCGCGAGGTTCTGACCTCCAAACTGATAGCCGGTAATTGCTGAGTTTGAACCCAATCGCGACCGTCGGCCTAACCGTTCGGAGTTTTCCGTGGTTTTCTTCGAATCATGCGTAAATACGGGTTAGGTTTCCTTAGAAAGATCCCCACAGAGGGCATCCCACACCTTAGGGCCTATATTCCACAGTGTAGATAATTCTTCGACATACATACAAAAAACAAAAGTGCCAGATGTAAGCTTTGGATCTCAAAAGGGGGCGTGGGCTCGAACCCCATTCCTGATATAATTTACATCTATGTACAATATTTTTTTCCGTATTATAATTTTTATTAATTAACTTCAAAAAAGAAGGAGGAGGTTATCAATTCGACGCGTATGTATATACATATTCTTTTTATGTATGTTCACTGATTACTCCGAAATTATCCAACCGATTAATTTGGTTTTTGTGTTGAATTAAAGAGGTTACTCGAATTGGAACCACTTCCATTTCATCGAAATTTCTTCAGTATTTTTTAAGTAATTAGGCAAAAACTAATAAAATTAGGAATTTCTTGCAAATTAAAAGTAACATGGACGTTGAATAAACTCGCCGAGTGGAGTGTAGTCAGGAAGGTATACGTGCAGTCAGATGGCCGTGTGGTCTAAGGCGCAAGATTTAAACCCTGGTTTTCGAAAGAGAATATCGGTTCGAACCCCCTCCTGACATACGTGTATAATTTATAATATTTTTTCCGTATTATAATTTTTATTAACCGACTTCAAAAAATCATTAATTTTTAACTAAAAAGAGAAAAATAAACTTTTCTACCAAAAATTGAACCGACTTCAAAAACAACTGCAAAGTGAAAAATAATTTATTTAAATAATAGTAATAAGAAATTAAATTAAGAGCATAGTATTTACCATGCGTTTTATTATATTTATGTACACTAATTTGATTTTTTGGAGTCGGTGCCAGCCAAGTCAATTTCAAAGTTAAAATTAAGTATGCAATACAAATCGTAAAAGAATAAGGTTAATTTTTTAACTAAATATTAAATCGTAAAAAAACTCGTAGATACTTGGATGTGTGGCTATTGAAAATTATATGTAACTTGGCTTGGCTGGCACCGACTCCAAAAATCAAATTAGTGTACATAAATATAATAATACGCATGGTAAATACTACGCTCTTAATTTAATTTCTTATTACTATTATCTAAATAAATTATTTTTCACTTTGCAGTTGTTTTTGAAGTCGGTTCAATTTTTGGTAGAAAAGTTTATTTTAAGAAAAATTTTTGTTTGTACGACAGCAAGTACATGAGAAATTCACAAAAATGTACTTTTAAAATCTAGTGATGCGAACAGAATGAAAAAAAATCATGTAGGGGGAACTGGGGTACATTGATACAGTTTTTTTCTAAGATTTTTTTTTTTTTTTTTTTTTGGTGTCAAGAAAGTAGAAAATTCAAGTTTTTTTTCCATGAGGTGACAGCAAAACTTGTGTAGTATGTTATAAAAATGTACAATCATTGTTTTATATAGTATTTTTGCATGTAATTTTAAAAAAATCAAAAAAAGTCATTTGTATCAATGTGCCCCATCCCCGGGGCAGATTGATACGTTTGAGAAAAATGATTACAAAATAATACCAATGCATATTTTTCATAGAAAATGAATTAGAAAACCATTTTATATTTATTTATAAAAATTCAAATCACCCACAATTTATTTTTAAGCAATATTAAAGCAATCAAAATTAAATATATTATGACCTGATGTTCTGGCTGTTTCTTGTCTGATTGTTGGCAGTGGTAACTTTGTCATATCTAGCACTTCAACCCCAGCATTATCTTCTTTCTTATGAAAGATGAAAAAATTACCAGTTTTTCTGTTTATAAATAGGTTCATAAACCGAAAATAAAGGATAATTATATTAAAAATTCTGTTTATAATATAAGTATCATTTTCTGTTCTGCAGTTTGTTTCTCTTACTTAACATTTCGCATGTCGAAAATACTTTTTTCTCTGGAGAATCGATATAAATTCGAGATTTGCCAGAATGGCGTCCTTTTCTTTTATTAGTTCTACTAGCACTAGATGCTGGGTAAGTTCCTACGTCTTCTGTTTTCAAAAATACTATAAAATGTTCTAATATAAAGAAATTAGAGCTATTTCACTTCAATAAAAACTAATATTAGAAATTTTTCGTGAAAAAAAGGTTGGATTAAGGAGTGTATGGTAAAAAAAAAAATAAAAGATAATGAAAATATGAACTATTAAAGGATTTAGGCTGTATCAATGTGCCCCGTCATAGACTGTATCAATGTGCCCCATACAGCGATTTTGAATAAAATGAGTCTCAAATCCAACACTTCACAATATATCTAACAATAAATAATGAAGAACTGATAAAGAGTAGCTGTACTTACCAGGGAGAGTATTTATTTTGGTTGAAAATACTGGAACAGTTATATAATAGCATTTCAATTGTACAACTCATATTTACTTTTGAACAACAAAAACAATAAATCACCCGTCCCATTTCATCAAACTACTGAATCATTCCAAGATTTTCTGTATGTAGTTGAATACACTAGCATCATCTTTTGGAGCTGTTGTGAAACTTCCTGTAATGACCCTGTGAGCGGTAGAGGGGGTGTATCAATGTGACCCATGTATCAATGTACTCCAGTTCCCCCTATGTAAAGCTTAGGCAGATATTTTCAGGCACTAGAACGCAAAGGTATAATTGTTTCGGGTACTGGGCAATTTCGGTTGTTATACTCGGATTTCCGTCGACACAGTTTTTAACAAAAAGTTCTGAATAATTTTCATTAACATTACTTAGTAAATATATGTGTTCATTTTTCAGCATAAGAGATAGTAATTTTTAAAATAATATTAGAGATATAATTCTAGGGAGTATTTCTGAAATTGTCTGAAAATATGGATGAATATTGATTTGAATCTGGGTTGGGAGTTGGTTCATCTTAGGTTACGGTAAACGAAGAAAAAAATTCCAGTATCCTGTTGCTTGAAATATAATTTTTGGGTTCAAGCCTCATATAAACGATCCGAACAGAATTACAATGTCTTAGTTGTAGAAAAGTATGATAACATTGTTTGTATTGGCTGTATCTTTGACAAATGAACAATCGTTGCGCTGTTTACATTTAACTAAAATTAATCCAATATTTTCAAGACCTATTTCTATTTTATCGGCAATTTTTTCAATATAAAGTCAATATTTATATAGTATTAGGATACCGTTTTAAATATTTCTAACGTAAAACTAATATTTTTGCAATAGTGACATTTCATTATTTTCAATATAAGCACAAATTTTATGAATATTGGTATTTCTCTAGAAATATTTCCAGGTATATGGTACAAACTATGCATTATACATAGTTAAGTAATATAATGTACAGTAAACTATACATTATATATTACAATATACACTGGTGTGCAAAATTTAAGGACGAGTCCCAAAATTCCAATTTTCAAGGAATTTTTAAGCGATAATTTTCACGCGAATATTCAAAAGGAAATAATATAATTAGAATAATTACAATCCTTGCATAACAGCTAGTCCATATAACATCTCATTCAGGTCACACATGGTTACAAGAGTCACAGAACGAAACAAGCGGAATTAGCGACGAAACAAAAAATAGGAAATTCCATACTTCTCTTTTATGAGTCTCAAATGATTACTATATGTGACTCCACTGACAGGTCACTGTGACTGCTGCTTTGTGTTGAGTCTCAAGGTGACTTTACAATGTAACTTCATCGTGACTCTCGTGTGTCCTCTCATCTGTAGACTCAATTTCAAAGTCATTGTGAACGTTGTATTATGATAAATTACCAAATAATGTCCCATTAAAGTCACACGGTGACTTTTTACCACTTTTCACAGTGGTTACTTTACAGTAGGGTCTCTGTTACAATTTGACTAAGTCTTGTGACAGAAAGTCACATGTGACTTTAATGTGACATTATTTGGTAATTTATCATAATGCAACATTCATAGTGACTTTTAAATTGAGTCTCCAAATGGCAGTCACATGAGATTCTCAATAAAACGACATTGTAAAGTCACCTTAAGACTCAACACAAAGCAGCAGTCACAGTGACCTGTCAGTGGAGTCAGATGTAATAGTTATTTGAGACTCATAAAAGAGACGTATGTAATTTCCTATTTTTTGTTTCATCGTAGTGACTGTGACTCTTGTGACCATGTGTGACCTGAATGAGATGTTATATGGACTAGCTGTTATGCAAGGATTGTAATTATTTAAATTATATTACTTCCTTTTGAATATTCGGGTGAAAATTATCGCTTAAAAATTCCTTGAAAATTGGAATTTTGGGACTCGTCCTTAAATTTTGCACACCAGTGTATGTTATACACTACTGCACGTACACAATATTACACGTTCAACTATTCGCGTTTGTAATGACCGAAAGATGGCGTTGTAATAGACCTGATAATCGTTTGTTTACGTTTGTTTGTTTACGTTCCATGCTGTAGCACTGTAGCATAGAACCAGTTTAAAGAGCTATTTAAAGTGCAGTTTTTTATCTTTTTTATTTAATTATGGGAGATAAATTACAAATATCGACAATTTTAGAATTTGTAGATGCTGTAAAATCTAGTAATTGCTTTAGAGAAGCTGAAGCATGAAAGCATTGTGTTGCTGTCATGCTATTTTGCCATGAGTAAGTCAAATGTATTTTTTTATATTATAGATCTAAACTTTGTGTATAAAATTTTGATTTTAGATAATTTTAATACAAAGAACCCAACGTTGCACGCGTTATAGAACTGTTTATTTATTTATCGGCCTTTTAAACACTGATTTCATGCTCACGGTATCAGTTCTATTTCGTTTTTCAGACTTTGTCCGCGAGAGGGCGTCTATTTCATTTCAAACGCGAATATTTGAATACAACTTCTCATCCTTTTGTTTCCTTTTATGAACAATAGATTTCGAGCTTTTTCTATAGACGACGGTCACTTTCAAAACCTTCAAGCTATGTTTTTGATACTATCGCAAAATCTGCTCTATACATTTAACTAATGCATTACAAACATTATATTTTGGTTTAATTCGCGCATGAATCATTAGTAAAGGAACCTACTCGTTTTTTATTATTATTTAGTTCTGATTTCTTGAAATTGTGTACAATGTTATTTGCAATAGTTCCTTAAAATTACATCTGTTTATATTAACAAATCTGCAAGATATAAGCAAAACACTTGATGAAATTTGGGACTTTCTCCACTAGTATACGTGCTTTCTCATAAAAAAGGAACATACTTATTACACGAAACCACCTTATCACATACTACAGTTTCAGCACTTTTACGACATTAGTTTTGACAGGGTTAGCCGAAAAATATTCGTTTCTCTTTAATTTCCTTACTGTCTCCTATGAAATTTCTGGGAAAAAAATAAAAATTCGCGGAAATATGTGATATCTATTATGATGTTGGTACACGAAAAATTTTCGGATAATGTAATTTCTTTAATGTATTTTTCCAGATATTTAACAAAAACTTACTGTAAACAAGTTTATTTTACAGTTAAAGTTAAATAAATGTGAAACAACGCGAAGAGATTATAATTTATACAGTCATTTTCCTGCTAAAGGATTTATTATTATTTTTTTTAATGTGACAGTGTTTCTTTTTTTCCTGAGTTCATTCAACTTCCTATGTAGTTATATCTATCCTATCTATATTATTAAGAAGATATGTATGTGTGCGTATTGAATACATGCTTCTGATAATGGCAACTCTTTCAAAATTTAAATGAAATTTCAGTTTTACAAATTTCGGTACTGCATTTTTTAAAACTTCTAAACATTGTATATTTCCAACTTTTACACCGCTGTAAAGGGGGGGGGGGAGAGTACTCTGAGATACGATTTGTTTCAAAGTTGTATCGAAATTTCTTTTTTAATTATTATTATTACCTTTTTTGTATTTTTTAATATTTTCTGTTAGTGTGGCAACAGAAGTATTACATTTCTGTTCAAAGTAAAAGAAAAATAGTAGATTAAACGTAGCTTACGTAATATCAGAGTCATATATTGCCATTTATTAAACAAAGACCAATTAGAAAAAGAATAAAATCTGTACATCAAATAATGAAATAAGACCGAATATATCTAGACCGAAAGAAAAACCGTTTTTCAAATGGTTAAAAATTCAAAAGGTAGATCGAAACAGCGATTTGAAATAAAACATCATAAAATATTTCGTAAATCGTAAAAACTAAATTCGCTTGAAAATTGTGTCTATATAAATGTGCTAATTGCATTTATCATAACAGGTCCAAGCATTCTATATAAAATAATTGAAGGCCTTTCACCTGATCGGATGAAATGATATTTCGAAATGTTGCTTTGCTCTTCCGCGCCAAAGAAAATGACGTCCCCAGGTAATGATAAGGGAAAAGAGTTGCAATCTTTCAGGAAAATAAGCTTCCAGAGAAAACGGATGAGGAGAATCTTTTGTAATTCAGAGCAGTTGTGACCGAGTATGTTTAATCCGTCCCTTGTGAGATGAGGTCTTGATTGGCTAGGTTTTCTGCCGATTGAATTGAACTTTCCATAAAGAGGGATTACTTAATAAAGAAGAATATTTAGAGTGTCAACTTTCGAAAAATATTGGGTGGCCTCAATAAAATTTTGAGACAAATAAACATGTATTACACATATGCATACAATTTTCCACTTTCTACTGCATTTGGATACAGCGCCCATCATCTGTTTTATTATTACTAGTAGATCGAACCCGGGCTTCCCGGGTTACATAGCAAAGATAAAAAGCATTTTTTTTTTAATTTAAAACTTTAATGAATTTTCTACATGTAATATGCGTTTTAGATTGCTAACTAACTCCAAAAAAGCATTTTTAACCCTTTAACTCCTTGAAGGGGGTGATATAAAATATATCCCACTTAATTTTAATTGCAAAACGCCACATTGACGCCAGTAATTTGGAATAGCAATTTTATTTTTGTCAAATACGTGAAGAAACGCTTTTAAATATTTTGAAACATATTTTTTTTTATTTCTGGATTTTCAGCATTTTAAGAATTGACGTGCTTTTTCCTTCAAAGGGTTAAGTATCTTGCAGATTTTTTCATTCATGTTTCATTCATAAATTAATAACTGTGAAAAGTATTGGTATGAAGATTTGTATTTGATAACTTTACATAATTTGGTACTTCTAGGTTATCCCGTCGACCAAAAATTTTTCGCCAGATTATAAGATTAAATGCCAATAATGGATGATTGTGAATGTCACATTAAACACGATACACATGTTTAAAACGCCATCAAGTGGTTTTAAATTAACTTTTTAACTGTATTTTTATTCATGTGTTACTAATTTATCTGTTCTTTCGTTATGTAAAATGAAGATTATGTCAACAAATGTAACTTGGCTATTAGTTTGGCGATTTTTATAATTTGGCGAAAATGGTCGACGGAATAACCTAGCAGTACCCATAATTTTTATCTTTTACAATTAAAAAAATTAACATTAATCTCAATATTATATTAAATCAATCTTTGAATTAAAATATTACATATCGGAAAAACATGGTTAGGCTAACATGGTTAGGTTAAAGGGTTAAATGAAAAATATTAATTATGGAATCAAATAAAGCAATGAATTTTTTCAAAAGTCACATTTCCGTATTAGACGCATGCCGGAAGTTAGTAGCCAAAGATTTCGTTACGGCAGCAATTTTGTTTCTGGTCATTTCAGTGCTTCGAGCACGTAATTCAATCACATGTCTGTTAAATTTGTATTTATTTATTTTATTGTATTTTATTATTTATAAAGGAAATTTTAATTTTGCTACAGTATATTAGCCGGAAGCAAATCCCGAACTCTTTATATTTTTCTAAGGACAAATAGATTAATCTATCGTAATCGAGTTTCACTCGGTAGAGATAAATTTAAAAATAACTCGCACCTGTTTTTTTTTTTTTTTTTTTTTTTTTGAGCCACATCCAATCAGTAAATTGAAATACAATTTTCAAACAAAGTCAAATACAATTTTCAAACAAATTCAAAATATTTTCATTTTTTTTTTTTCTTATTTGGCTTTGTAAAATTTTAAGTTGCTTGATTACATATTGAATTTGTGATTTTTAATAATTTAATCTGCGTTTTTAACCATTCTTTTATTTTAGTACTCAACCAATTTTAATTTTATAATGTAAAATTATCAGGAACAATATTCATAGATTTATGAGTAAATTGTGTATCATTATTTCTTAATGGAGATATGTGATAGAGATTTTTAAAAAAATGTTTGAAAAATATAAGCTCGCAATAAATGAGTCAAATGACCTACAGTTTTCTATCAAATTGCATTTGAAAGTAGATTTCTTTTCCTATATGATGAAATAATAAAGAATACTGCCCAGTTAAACTGATGGCATTGAGCTCACAGGCTACAAATACTAATTGTACATTAAAGCCTTATATTTTCAAGGGTTAATTCCGTTCGAAAAAAAATTAAGAAGGGGAAACAGCTCTCCCCTTTCCTCTTTTTTTATACTTAATCATTGAAACTCCTATACTATCAAAGACATGCTTTATCATATAAAAAATCTATATCCAAAATTCAGAGCAAATGAGATAATTCTTAATAAAAACCCATTTAGCATTTATATAATTTAAAAGGAGTTATCCCCCTCTTTTATACTTAACCATTAAACTTCCAAAACTATTCAGAGATTTGAACGAAATCTGACAATTCTGCTTGAAAAACCCATTTATATAAATTAAGGGGGGGGGGCATTAGAACCCCTCTTCCCTTTATTTATACTTATTCAATGAACACCTAATAACAGTCACGGAATCGCCTCATCAGAATGATCCTAATCTAAATTTTGAACGAAAATTAATTCTGCATGAAAATCCCATTTATATCAACTAACGGGGGGGGGGCATTAGAGCCCCTGTTCCCCCTATTTATACTTATTCAATGAACACCTAATAACAGTCACGGAATCGCCTCATCAGAATGATCCTAATCTAAATTTTGAACGAAAACTTAATTCTGCATGAAAATCCCATTTATATCAACTAACGGGGGGGGGGGGTATTAGAACCCCTGTTCCCCCTATTTATACTTATTCAATGAACACCTAATAACAGTCACGGAATCGCCTCATCAGAATGATCCTAATCTAAATTTTGAACGAAAACTTAATTCTGCATTAAAATCCCATTTATATCAACTAACGGGGGGGGGGGCATTAGAACCCCTGTTCCCCCTATTTATACTTATTCAATGAACAACTAATAACAGTCACTGAATCGCCTCATCAGAATGATCCTAATCTAAATTTTGAACGAAAACTTAATTCTGCATGAAAATCCCATTTATATCAACTAACAGGGGGGGGGGGAATTAGAACCCCTGTTCCCCCTATTTATACTTATTCAATGAACACCTAATAACAGTCACGGAATCGCCTCATCAGAATGATCCTAATCTAAATTTTGAAAACTTAATTCTGCATGAAAATCCCATTTATATCAACTAACGGGGGGGGGGCATTAGAACCCCTGTTCCCCCTATTTATACTTAATCAATGAACACCTAATAACAGTCACGGAATCGCCTCATCAGAATGATCCTAATCTAAATTTTGAAAACTTAATTCTGCATGAAAATCCCATCTATATCAACTAACGGGGGGCATGAGCCCCCCGTTCCCCCTCTTATACATATCGAATGAACTCCAAAAACTAATCAGGGAAGCGCCTTGTCAGGATATACCTACATACAAAATTTCAAGTGGATCGGATATTTTTATCATGAGTTATCGCGTTACGTACATACGAACATACATACAGAACGGACGGGCACATAAGCTCTCAGGCTATGATAGCCTGTGAGCTAATAAAGAATACTGCCCAGTTAAACTGATGGCATTGAGCTCACCGGCTACAAATACTAATTGTACATTAAAGCCTTATATTTTCAAGGGTTAATTCCGTTCGAAAAAAAATTAAGAAGGGGAAACAGCTCTCCCCTTTCCTCTTTTTTTATACTTAATCATTGAAACTCCTATACTATCAAAGACATGCTTTATCATATAAAAAATCTATATCCAAAATTCAGAGCAAATGAGATAATTCTTAATAAAAACCCATTTAGCATTTATATAATTTAAAAGGAGTTATCCCCCTCTTTTATACTTAACCATTAAACTTCCAAAACTATTCAGAGATTTGAACGAAATCTGACAATTCTGCTTGAAAAACCCATTTATATAAATTAAGGGGGGGGGGCATTAGAACCCCTCTTCCCTTTATTTATACTTATTCAATGAACACCTAATAACAGTCACGGAATCGCCTCATCAGAATGATCCTAATCTAAATTTTGAACGAAAATTAATTCTGCATGAAAATCCCATTTATATCAACTAACGGGGGGGGGGGGCATTAGAGCCCCTGTTCCCCCTATTTATACTTATTCAATGAACACCTAATAACAGTCACGGAATCGCCTCATCAGAATGATCCTAATCTAAATTTTGAACGAAAACTTAATTCTGCATGAAAATCCCATTTATATCAACTAACGGGGGGGGGGCATTAGAACCCCTGTTCCCCCTATTTATACTTATTCAATGAACACCTAATAACAGTCACGGAATCGCCTCATCAGAATGATCCTAATCTAAATTTTGAACGAAAACTTAATTCTGCATTAAAATCCCATTTATATCAACTAACGGGGGGGGGGAGCATTAGAACCCCTGTTCCCCCTATTTATACTTATTCAATGAACAACTAATAACAGTCACTGAATCGCCTCATCAGAATGATCCTAATCTAAATTTTGAACGAAAACTTAATTCTGCATGAAAATCCCATTTATATCAACTAACGGGGGGGGGGGAATTAGAACCCCTGTTCCCCCTATTTATACTTATTCAATGAACACCTAATAACAGTCACGGAATCGCCTCATCAGAATGATCCTAATCTAAATTTTGAAAACTTAATTCTGCATGAAAATCCCATTTATATCAACTAACGGGGGGGGGGCATTAGAACCCCTGTTCCCCCTATTTATACTTAATCAATGAACACCTAATAACAGTCACGGAATCGCCTCATCAGAATGATCCTAATCTAAATTTTGAAAACTTAATTCTGCATGAAAATCCCATCTATATCAACTAACGGGGGGCATGAGCCCCCCGTTCCCCCTCTTATACATATCGAATGAACTCCAAAAACTAATCAGGGAAGCGCCTTGTCAGGATATACCTACATACAAAATTTCAAGTGGATCGGATATTTTTATCATGAGTTATCGCGTTACGTACATACGAACATACATACAGAACGGACGGGCACATAAGCTCTCAGGCTATGATAGCCTGTGAGCTAAAAATTGAAAATGTGCGATGTTTAGAAGATTAAAAAATTGCAAAAAGTCATTTATCTTGAAATGTTGTCATTCGTAAAATAACGGCAGTAAAACACGGACACATTTGTTTGTTACAGTTTAGATTTTGCACATATGAAAAATCGGTACTACTTGATTATCCCATCGATCATTTTCGTCAAATTAAAAAAATCTCCAAAATAATAGCCAAGTTATATATGTTAACATAATTTTTATTTTTAATAAAGAAAAAACAAATAAATTAGTAAAACATGAATAAAAATACAAATAAAAAGTAGTATTAAACACCTCTTGATGACATTTTAAACATGTGTGTCGTGTTTAATATCATTGAATATGACATTCACAAATCATCCATTTTTGGCATTTAATCTTATAATTTGGCGGTAGTTTTTTGGTCGACGAGATAATCAAGTAGTACCGAAAACTCTTACGCGCATGCTAAAATGTTAAAAGTAAAAAAAGGATTGCACGTACATTTTTTTTTTTTTCAAAAAAGTTTGCTTCAAAGTTAACTCTATGACAAATTTAAAATTCGTTTTATAAATTAAAATTCACAACACAAATTAAAAGAATAAACATTGCACTCCGTCACTTCAACGTGCAAAGAAGATGCTGTATTTTCCGTGAAATACGCAAACCTTGATTTTTACAAATCATGCCAAACCAAATTTTCAATTACATTTTAAACATTGGATATTGGCGAATTATGAAACCTCATTTCGTCTTTTATATAATTCTTTTTCTATTTCAGAACAATTTTCTATATGAAAATGTACTTTTTTTTTTCTTTTCTGAAAATACATTTAGAAAATAAAAATGGTTCTAAAAATAAAGTAAAAAATAAATAACATAAACAAATATTTATTCCAATAAGAAAGAAAAATTAAATAATTTTGTTTTGCATTTTTCTTCTGGTAAAATTGACAGGTAACAAAAAAAAAAAAAAAAAAAAAAAAAACTAAAAATGTCGTCTGCTCTTGAAAGTTTAACTGAAATTTATAAAAAAAAAAATACGATAAGCTAATAATGTTATTTTAATGTAATTACAATTGAATGTCTCAAACAATTGGACAAAAATTTTGGGGAACTGGACATTACTTTAAACCTGGAACTATTGCCAAGATCGTCTTTGTTTGCTTGCTATCTCGGCGAAAAAAATCTCTATTTCTTCTTTTTATTTATGGCTATTTTTCCTTTACTTTGTACAGAAATCCGTACTCAAGTTGCCACCTCCAGAAAAATTAAATTAAAAACTACAAAAAAATTAATATCTCAAAAACAAATTAAGATACAGTTTTCAAACAAATTGCATTTAAAAGTACATATTTTTCCCTACACAACGGTGTAAAGATTGAAAATGTGCGATGTCTAGGAGTTAAAAAAAATTACAGTAATGAAAATTGCAAAAGTTAAATTTCATCAGAAAGTGTTGCCATTCTAAAAATGACGTATGCGTTACGCACAGATACGTTTGGCCTTTATTATATAGATTTTTTTATGAACAACGGATGTCAAGCTTTTTCTATTAACGACGGTCACTTTCAGAATTTTCAAGCTATCTTTTTGAGATTATTACAGCTAATATATGACGTACATAATACAGTAGAACCTCCATAAGTTGACCACCCAAGGGACTGGAATTAAGTGATCAACATACGGAGGTGGTCAGCTTAGGGAATTTTTAGAAAATATTTAGTCAATATTAGAAAAAAATTAGTAATTTTTAGTATTTTTTAAGTAAAAATGTAGAAAAAAATTACCAATTAATTATTTTTATTTTTATCGATTATACAGCACATTTTTACAATTTTTGAAAGAATAGTTCTATTTCGTTTGAGTTCCCTTTTTGTTCACTAGTTAACTTCAAAAATCACTTTCACGGTTTAAAAGTATATTAAGCATGTTTAAGCATTTTCCGCAGCGAAATCTTTAAGTTGCTCCATCATCGTCCTTCAGAGATGGGTACTTTTCAGTTTCGTCGGCACTTGGATCATCATCCCCTTCACCGTCCATTTTGTATCTTAGAGGCCTCGCTGTGCTTAATTGCAAAGAGTATCTTTAAAGATTGCTTCTGAGTCTGGTTTAGCAAATGTTACTAACTTATCGTCCATGGTAACATAATCTTAAAAATCAATTTCGTCAAAAACTGGCAAGGAAGATAGAGGAAACTAACCACCTTGCACCAATGCCGTAGCTTAAGTAGTAACAAAGCCAGCTTTCTTGAAGCAATACTTAGTCGTGGTTTGCGCAGCTTTATTTTAGGAGAAATAATGATAGGAACTGCATTTTACCCTTGGCACTCCGTTGTCTCCGCTGCGGAGACACCATCTTTCCTTCCAAAATTTGTTTTCGGCACCAGTAATAAAGGAACACAAAATTTTCCTTATTTAATCAGAGAATTTTTGAGATTGTCTACTTCAAGGAAAGTTCTTTTAAAAAAGTGGTGCTAATCGAATAAAATATGTGTAAGAGGCACCGGAGTCCGAAGCGTTAAAGCGTTTACTGAGGCTGCTGTTGACGATGCAAAATGCAGAAGGACCACATGTGTTTGCTTTCATGATCACCATTCCAGAAGTTGACCGCTTTAGTGCTTTTTGAGGGACTCAATAATGCCTTGGTTTAAAGGTTGTGTTTTCGAAGTTGTGTTTGGAGGCAAAACTTTTAGTTTCATGTTTGTCAGATTTTTCAGTTTCGGGTGGCGGCAGTTGTCTATGATGAGCAGAATAGACCGCATTTTTTCCTCATTTCTGAGTCAATTCCTTTAAACCAGTCTTCGAACAAAGCACTGGTCATCCAAGCAAATGTATTCGCTCTCCAGGAAAAAAAAAAAAAGCCTGGAAGGTTGTCAGATTTTACATTTTTAATTGTACGAGTTTTTGCAAATTTGCCAATCACCGTATGCTTCAATTTTTCACCAGTCATACTAGCACTTAGAAGAACATTAAAATGCAATTTTGGAAGTTTTCTTCTTTTGCAAATGTCACCCTTAATTACTAGACTTCTATCAAGCATTGCTTTAAAGAAGAGATCGCACTCAGCATTAAAGATAACCTCATCCTTTAGAAAACATTGCAAATTTTTCAACAAACTTCTCCACCACTTCAGCTAAAACGTCATTCGATTCCTCTCAGAAAACGTTTTCATAAATCTCATAGCGTAGTTTTTATATTTCAAGCCAATCTGCTCACGCTTGGAAGTCCATTATTTCAAATTCTTTTGGAATTTTTTTCCTACACCCTAAAGCATCTTTACTAATATTCTTGCATTGATTGATCTCATCATTTTAAACCAATGAAACGTGGCTTTGTTCTTAGCGTTGAGACGCGTTCTTCTGCACTTTTTATGGTGTCTCCTGTTTTGAGAAGAATATCCTTCCAGATATTCTTCCTTGCGTTTTATAATGTTGCATACAGTTGTCTTACCAACACCAAATTTTTCCGCTGTCTCTCTTTGGGTGCTGCTTTCCAGAAAATTAAGAAGTTTTTCAACTTTCTCCTTTAACTTAAGTTCTTTTGCAGCTTTTCTTTGCGCCATTTATAATGAAAATTCGCAAATAAATGACCGGTTCCACAAAGACACAACATCCAGAAATAAAGAACGGAATGTGTTACGCATGGGAATGATACACGTTGTTTTCCAATTCTGTATATTGTTACAACCGCTACACACATTCCCTACTCACCTAACATTTTTCGATATATTCAAGGAATTCTGTTGTTTACCTCCCATTGTATCATACTAGAAGTGAACAATGAATGGAGCACCACTAAGGGGACGAGTGTTCCTGAGATAACTCGAATGATTGATAAAAAAAAATTCTGGAAACCGAATGGAGAATTAACAAAAGAGAAAACAAATACAAGAAGATATCGATGGTCAAGTTACAGAGAATAAAACCTACTAAAAAGTGGTCAACATACAACTTACGGAGGTGGTCAACATAGAAAGATAAATCTCCATTGAAAATGTGTTGTGACCTTTCAAACTAATAAATTTCGGTCAACATAGAGAGATGGTCAACTTTGAGAGGTGGTCAACTTTGGAGGTTTTACTGTATTTTGGTAGCTTTCACGTATGCGAAGTGAAATACTATCAAGTGAACATGCTCAATTTTCATTATTATCTAGTTCTGATTACAGGGAATTGTGAGCAATATTATTTGTCAGAGTTAACATTCGTTATTATTAAGAAGTCTGCAAATTATAAGGAAAACACTTGATGAAATTTGGGACTTACTCTACGAGTATACGTGCCTACTTCATAAAGAATAAACATAGTTTATTACACGAAGCTACCTTGACACATGATACAATTTCAACGCTTTTGTGAGATTAGATTTTACAGGGTTATCCAAAAGGTATTATTTTTTCTTTAATTTGTTCCTATGGGGTTTCTGAAAAAACTTCGCGGTAATATGCAATATCTATTATGCTGTTGGCACACATAAAATTTCAAGATGATATTTATGAGATAGATGATATATATATTTTCATGTATATTAAACGAATCGACTAAAATCGTAAGTCAACGGTCATCATTGGCCACATAGTGTACTTGACAAAAGGTTATTCTTTCTTGTTTACAAAGAATTTGTGGCCATTTTAATCATGATCGTTCTCTGTGGAATCTACTGTATTTCAAGAAATTTCATATTCTTTCATTAACGATTTACAAATAATAATAATATTACCGTAAAATGGGGTGAATAGGAACAGCGGGGTGAATAGGAACAGCGGGGTGAATAGGAACAGCGGGGTGAATAGGAACAGCGGGGTGAATAGAAACGAAACTTCCCAGTCATACAAATAAATTCATTATAAATATATGTGATGATATTTTTAGTTGCCAATTTTTTTATAAGAAGGTAATAACATTAAGAGTTGGGAAATTCAGTTTTGACATGTTTGCACAATTACTGGGGTATATAAAAAACCTTCAAGTAGAACCTCAAAAACCTCATTTTTTCAACGTCTTCAAAACTTTGTATGTAACTACAGTATTTTTCGTATTCTAAGCCTAAGAGAGGGTATTTTTAATTAATGATAGACCTATAAACGATATTCTGTATTAAATTCTAATTATTTTTAAACTACATAATGAAAAAATGAAAAATGGCTTGTAACATCAGAGGTTTAAGATTTACGGCTTGAATCGGAACACGTTTTCTCTCATGGTGTATTTTTCTGTACAGTAATAGTTTCATGTAATGTATGAAAACATACGAATGAATATGTATTGTAACTATTTTTTGTTTGTTCTAATTACTTGAAGAGTTTAAAGGTGCCAAGAAGTTACTTGGTTAAACAAAAAAGTCAACGCCTAATCCAACAAACATGGAACACACTATAAAAGAATTTAAAAATAGCAAATTAGTTAGAAAAACTGCACAGAATTATCCTCTAACATCCACAACATTACACAAACATCTCAAAATGAAAAACCAATTAAAAAGAGAGGGATGCAAACAGTACTAAGGGCTGGAGATGAGGGAGTATTAGTAGATCTTATTAATACATGCAGCGATTGGAGCTACTCAATAGATTCACTTACCCAATGACTACTAGTAAAGGATAATATAGAACAGGACTAAATTTGTAGTAAATTCTACTTCTGCATTTCGAATATAATTTCTTGAAATAAATTTTAATTTTCTTGATTTAAAAGTTGTTTTCTAATTCTTAAAAAAGGCATATCTTTACTTGTATATAAAATAAAGGGTTGGTTTCACAGTAACTACGTGTTCCTATTCCTCCCTTATCATGATTACCTGTTTTTATTAACCCTATTAAAGTTTGAATCGGAATAAATAAAGATTATAGCATTTGTTCCGATTCACCCCTATCTGCGGGGTGAATCGGAATACCATTAAAAAGATAAATAATATATATATAAACAGTAAAAATGTTTCGTTTTGACGTGACAACGTCTTGTAAATTGGTTTGCCGGGAGACACTTCAAGAAACTGCGTTACGTTACGTTACGCTCCGCTCACGATACGCGCTCACTTTTCTCTTAACTTTTTCCGGTCACTTGTGGGACCATTTTCTGAACGTGAATGTGAATTCGCTGCAAGGAAGGGGCGGTGCTTAATAGGAATTTTAGATAGTATCAAACTAAGACGAAATACGTTATGTATTAGTTATTAGTATAAAGTACAAAGAAAATAAGTGTAGTTCATTTCGTAATTCGGTGGTATATTATGGAAAACTAATGATATGTGATTAGTGAAAGCCATTTTACTTTAGTTATATTCTGCTCATTGAAAAATTCTTTAATATGCTGTTTACAAAATTCAACATTTGACATCAATAAACATGAAGTAAAATGTGTTTAACAAACACAGTGTATTGCAAGTTATTGTATGTATATTTGTATATAAATACGTATGTATGTGTAAAGGTAAAAATAAAATTTTGTTAATATGAAATTCAGTGCGAGATTCTTTGTATAAATTAATGTTTTAAATATAATTCTTTGTATAAATAAATGTTTTAAATTGTTACTATTATTTCATCCTTCTTCCTACTATACGAATGAATATTCACATTAAAATTATTTTACAACTCAAAGTCGTTGTCACGTAAAACTTTCGCCCGTATACCGACTTTACAGGCAACCAATTTTTTGCTTAAAAAGTAAAGAACAAAACAAGACCGAAGTTTCTAGTAGAAAAATAAAAGAAATAAAAAATCAGTTGTTACTTTTTTTTAACGTTAAAGTTGAAAAGTGTTCCGATTCACCCCATTTTACGGTAATTTATTAATAAATTCTATATTTAGAATAGAAAAGAAGTTTTTTTTTTAAATCAATCGGTTCAACATTATATTTTTTCCTTTTTCGTGATCGTCGCACATTCCACAATCGGTGGGCTCAATAATCAGACCTCTATTTTTTGCTTTAAAAGGGGATCTATAATAAGAAGTCTTCCTTTGGATTTGGTTTTTGCCATATCTAACAATTTTAGTCAACCCATTTTGTAACTTTTTACTTTCTTTCTTATTAACAACAACATTTCGATTGCCTATTCAAATAAAAGTTCTCCTAAATGTAAACAATTTCGTAAAATACAAAATAAAATGGGGACATTCATTGCTCAAAACAAACTGTTTGAATGTTTTCAACTGTGTTGATAAAAATCAGTATTTTAATAAAAATGATGATTAAAACGTTGCTTAATAACAGAATCATATGTTAAGTACGCCATGGAATAAATATTAATATTCTTGGATCAATCATCGAAAAAATTAAATGCGGACATCGCAAGGTCTATCCTTGACCAAAAACAACAGCCATTTTTCAAATGTTAAAAAAAAAGTTTTTCAAAACCTGGTAAATAACAATTTTAAAGCAGCGATTTGAAACAAAACATCATAAAATATTTCGTAATTCGTAACAACTATATTCACTTGAATATTGTCTTTATATAAATGCTTTAATTGCATTCCACATAACAGGTCCAAGCAATCTATATAAAATAATGGAAGACCTTTTATCGGATCGGTGGAAAAGATATTTCGAAATGTTGCTTTTCTCTTCGGCGCCGAGCAGATTGACGTCCCCAGGTAATGATAAGGGAAAAGAGTTGCAATCTTTCAAAAAAAATATAAGCTTCCAGAGGAAACAGATGAGGAGAACCTTTTGTAATTCAGAGCATTCGTGACCGAGTTTGTTTAATCCGTCCCTTGTGAGATGAGGTCTTGATTGGCTAGATTTCCTACCGATTGAATTGAACTTTCCATAAAGTGGGATTATGCATGGAAGAATAATATTTAGAGCGCCAAATTTTGAAAAATATTGGATGGGCTTAATAATGATTTGAGTCAAATAATATTGCTTACATTATTCTGTACATATTTTATAATTATATGCATAATTTTCCACGTACAACTGTATTTGGATACCACCCAACATCTTTTTATTTATTTTTTTTATAAAGAACCGATTTCGAGCTTTTTCTATCGCCGACGGTCACTTTCAGAATCTTCAAGTTACGTTTTTCAGACTATCACAAAATTTGCTCTATACATTTAGTTAATACATAACACGTATTATATTTTGGTTGTTATACCGCATGTGCAGCGAAACATTATTATGTGAACCTGCTGAATTTTTATTATTACCAATTTCTGATTACAGGGAATTGTGAACAATGCTATTTGTTAAATTCCTGAAAATAGCATTCGTTTCTGTTAAGAAATCTGCAAATTACAAGCAAAACACTTGGTGAAATTTGGGACTTTCTCCTCGAGCATTACGTGCTAGCCTCATAAACAGGAACATAGTTTATTACAGGAACCCACATTATCGCGTCCTACAATTTCAACACTTTTTTGTCATTAGTTTTTATATGGGTATTTAAAAGATATTAACTTTTCTTTAATTTCTTACGGTCTCTACAGGGTTTCCGAGGAAAAAAAACGCTCCTTGGTAATATATGACGTCTATTATGCAGGAAGTATGACTTTCTTTCGTTAATAATTTACAGGGAAAAAAGTTTTCAAAATGTAGTAAATAAGAATTTCTAGACAGCGATTTGAAACAAACAATCATAAAGTATTTCGTAAATCGTAATAATTAAATTCACTTGAGCCTTGTCTCTATATAAAAGCGTTAATTGCATTCTAAATAACATGTCCAAGCAATCTATTTAAAATAATCGAAGGACCTTTTATCTGAGCGGTTGAAATAATATTTCGAAATGTTGCTTTGCTCTTCTGCGCCGAGCAAAATGACGTCCCCAGGTAAAGATAAGGAAAAAGAGTTCCAATATTCCAGGAAAATATAAGCTGCAGAGAAAACAGATAAGGAGAATCTTTTGTAATTTAGAGCAGTTGCGACCGAGTTTGTTCATTCCGCCCAGAGTGAGATGATGAACAAAAATTTTTTGAGAAGGCTGTCTGCGATTTTTAAAAGGTTTTAATTCTTCCATTTGTTTCTGCAATTCTTTAGCAAAGGTTTCTGTGTCGATAATAGTTTTCGGTTGTTCAAAAAATTCTCCTGGTAGCCTGAGAGGTTTTCCGTAGACCATTTGTGCAATGGTAAAATTTGTATCACCCCGTAAAGCTGATCTCAATCCCAATAGTACTGTAGGTAATGATTGAGTCCACTTAATTGTATTTTGCGCTCTAATTGCCGCTTTTAAAGTACGATGGATTCGTTCTATCTTCTCATTACACTGTGGATGATAGGCTGTTGTTGGGCTCAATTTAAAACCACAAATAATACTTAAATTGTGGAATAATTCTGATCTAAATTGTTTTCCTCGATCCGTGATTACACGATGTGGAATGCCAAAGCGAGAAATCCATTGATCATAAAATGCTCGAGCAACTGTTGGAGCCGTCACATTTTCTAGAGGAACTCCTTCTATCCAACATGTGAAGCGGTCAATACAGGTTAGGCAGTAAAATTTTCCTTCAGACGGTATTAGTGGACCTACGATGTCAATATGAACGACACTAAATCGTTCATCTGTTTCTTCGAAAGTGGCAAATGGAGAATGCGTATGTCTGCTAATTTTGTTTTTCTGACAATCAATGCAGGATTTTGCCCACTGATTAACATCTTTCCTAATGTTTGTCCAAATAAACCATGAAGCTACTTGTTTTACTGTATTTTTCACTCCAGGATGAGCTAAATTGTGGATTTTCTTAAAAATTTGTTCTCTAAAAGCTTCAGGAATAAATGGTCGGATTTTGGAAGTTGAAATATCACACCAAAGAAGTTTACCTGAATCTAAAGGATATTGTTTGAAATTTAAAGATGGATTTAAACGTAATTTTGTAAGTTCTTCATTATTAATCTGCCCATCAGAAATTTTGTCATAATCTATTGTAGAAATCGATTGCATTCTGGATAATGTGTCTGCAACTGTATTTTGTACTCCACTAATATGTCGGATATCTGTTGAAAATTGTGATATATATTGTAAATGACGCAACTGTCTAGGCGAAGCTTTTTCATTTTTTTGCTGAAAGGCGAATGTTAAGGGTTTATGGTCTGTATAAATTATAAATTGTCTTCCTTCTAACATATGTTTAAATTGCTTTACAGAAAGATATATTCTCAGTAATTCTCGATCATAGGTACTATAACTTTTCTGATCATTACTTAATTTTTTTGAAGAAAAGGCTAATAGTTTCTAGCAGCCTGCTTCAAATTGTTGTAAAACTGCACCAATGGCAAAATCAGAAGCATCACAAAAAAGAGATAATGGAAGATCAGGATTAGGATAGGTCAATAAAGCAGCATTGGCTAGGTCTTCTTTACATTTTTCAAATTTTTCTTTTGTTTCATCTGTCCACGGAATTTTTCTTTTGTCTTTCTTTTTCGCCCCTTTTAAATACTCATGACCCTAGTAGCAAAATGTGTCTGGCCCTTGAATGGCTTCTCATCGAAATCTGATGACACGATAAGCGGCCAATGATCGTATTCTCATCGGCTATGGATAAATTTCATCGGCAATTACTCAGAAATGTCTCATTGGCCCTAGATCTAATGATATCGAAATCCGATGAATTTTAGAAACAAATTTGATAAAACCCCGAGGAGTACGATTTCATGATGATGAATGTACGATGACTATGAGATAAGTATCCAAGCAAATTTTGATGAGAAAGCGATGGATTATTGATTGGTTGGTTGGAATAAAAGAGTAATTTTAGAACATTTATCTTTTGATTTTGTGAAATATACATACATTAAAATTTTAGCAGCTAAACATTTAAATACGGCCACTTTTAATTTGTTTTAGCTGTACAACAGTAGCAAAAAAAAAAAAAAAAAAAATTATTTTTTGGATAGAGGAGGTTAGTTAGAGTTCCTTATTTTCTTTGTTTATTTCTTAAAATTATTACTCCTTCATTAAAAAAAAATCTAATTAAATTCTATTTAATTTTCTTCCTAAAGCCTTTTATTTTAAATCAATCGAGAAATGAAAGAAATAATTAAAAAACATCTTTAGATATCAATTTTAATATATATATATATATTAATGTAAATCACTTTATTGAAAGCATGGAAATTTAATAGATTTAAAATAAATGCTTCAGGGAAAGGATAAATAGTATAACTTAATAGGATTATTTATATGAAGGTATATCTTTTCAGAAATAAAGTATGATAATATGTTACTCTAAGCCTCACCTTTTATCAAAAAATAAAATAAAAAAATTTTGCTTGAATATTTTAATATTCGATAAACAATTACCACTCTTATTATGAATTGTTTTAAATATTTTAAAATAATTTTATTATTAATTCCCAGTTATTGCATGTTTTGCTTTGATAAGTTTTGACCTTTTAAAATTTTTTCTATAACTTAAAATGCCCAAAGCTTATTTCTTTCACTATATATGTCTTTAAAATGACAAATATGTGTATTTCTATTTAGGTACAAAAGGCTTATGAAATTTTGAAAAAAAAAAAAAAAAAAAGACTGAAAAGCACATTTTTAAAATTTATTTACTGAAAAATAAATAGCAGTTCTATCTACCAAAGTGTTTGGTGTAAAAAAAAAAAAAAACCCTTAAGCAATGTTTTTTTTTTTTTTTGTAATGCACAGATGAATGTATAAACACTCATAACCTTCCACTGTAAGGTAGGATTCATGTATCTAATTGGGTAAAATTGTGGTCTCTTCATCCTTGACAAGAGGCATACAAAAGCAAGGGGCCTTACACATTTCTCATTTAAATAAAAATCACATTTTAATTACATGAACTGTCCCAACGATGTACCCATACTTGTCAACAACCTGATTTTTAAAACATTTTAAACCAGAAAATTTAATTAAATGTGTCATGCCTCTATATGGTAGTGATTTGAAATGCTTTATTTTATTAAATAAAATTTCTGGTTCAAAGCATTCCCCCCCCCCCCCCTTCTTAAGGTGGAAAGTCTAAAGTATGCTTATCACATTTTCATTGTTAAGTATTTGGTAATTCATATTTGTAAATCTTTATGTGGGAAATCAGTAAAGTATGCTCATCCCATTTTCTTTGTTAAATGTTTGACAATTCATATGTATAAAGTTTAAAAAATAAAACTCGTGAAGAAGCACATCTTAATAACAGTTTGTTTCTACAATTTTAGGAATTGGGCGCAGCTTTGCAATTCACAATTTTAATTCTCCTTTTTATTTAATATTCATACATTTCTGGTTGGTTAGTTCCTTTTCTATTTGCATTACATAAATGTTTTTTAAAAAAAAAAAGGCTCCTATGTCATGTTGATATTCCAGGATGTCTGAAAACTTCTATAAGAGGCTTCTCCCCCCCTTCACACTGAAATCTTTGTTTCTTTAATATAATTTAAGAACAGTAGATAGGTGCACTACAGTATACCAGTGAATTGAGCAACAAAAAACACAAATCAAGAGACAATTTCACCTGTAAGCAAAGAAGAAACCAGTTCGAATATCACAATTTGTCTCCTGCCTCATGCTTTTTGTTGCATTTGTCCCTGGTGTGAAGCCTGTTTAACTCTTTCCGGCATGGGCAAAATATGTACGAAAAGGAGAAATTATCGACTGACACCGGAATTCACAAACGAATTTTTTAAATATTTTGAATTCCTTAATTTAAGCTTTTATTGTAAAAGCAAAATTTTTCTAAAATATTATTGGTGCCGTTTGCAAGGTTGGAATTAAAACTAGGTATCTAAGACCAGGCACAGTGTGCTAGGAAGAATTAAAAAAATGTATTCATGAAAATGATAGGCACAAATCTGAAATAAAAGCATTTCCAATTTTTAGAGCAGTATTAAAAAGCAGTCTTACTATAATGTGAACAAAAAATGTGTCATTACACAATTTATAATATTTATTAACTGTATAAATAATAAATCATAATAAAACTGATTGCTGTATGAACTCATTATAGAAACTACAAAAAACATGATTTACCCAACATTACATAATTAACTCATTTAATTTATTATAATTTGAAACAACTGAATTACAGTAAATGCAATTTTCACATTAGTTTCTTAATTACATTTAATGTGTTATTACATGCTAAAACTAATTATTTCATACAAATTATAATAGACTGCTCTTTCTTATTAATCAGATAAATTGCCATTGTCATTCCAGGTTTGTGCCCAACTTATGTCTGTACTAATTTTTTGGCAGGATGGATGATTGTACAATTTTTTTAAACACTCATAAATTTTGCATTTAGTGGTGTAATGCACATAAAAGTTCTATTTTCAGTTAATATTATGACAAGATTGTTTGACAAGACAGTGCATCTGCATTTCATGAAGGTGCATGAACAAATTTTATTGTACTACAAAATAAGTTATCCAGAATTTATCTTTTATTTGTATGTTTAAAATTCTATAACATTATTGAATTCCAATCATGCTTAATCATTCATTTTTTTCAATATCACATTAATGTTGTTAACCATCTTATTGTTTCTAATCTTGAGGTGCTGTCGTAAGAATCCATATATACTATCTGCATCTTTTAATTACTATATTAATAAAAACTAATTTCTAATGTATAATCTGCTGATCAAACAAAAATGTTTAGATACTGAAATTTGAATAAAATTTTTCTTATTTCTATTTGGTACAAATAAAGCAACATTTAAGGGGGAAAAAAATCTTTCTGGTGTAAAATTTATTTTATCTGCTGCAAATTATGTATAGCAAAAATCAGAGTTAAAAAAAATTCAATTATTTTAATCATTTAATATTATTTATCTTCTGATTTAGTATTTGAAATTTTTCTTTAAGGTTAATGCCAGAAAAAAACTTCCAGACAGACTATAAAACAAATCTAAGCTAGATTATTTTCTGAAACAATTTACTGTCATAGAATGATTCAAGTGTTACATTCAAATCCTATAAAAAAGTAGAAATACAATATTTTTTTAATATTCATGCACAAAAATTTATTTTTAAATAACAAAATATAATATATACATCAAAAGAATTAAGATAAATTTACATATATAAGTGCATTATTTACACTGTTTATATTTATAAATAACATTCCAATTGGAACAAACAGAAATTAATGCAATTAATAATTCGAAAAAAAAAATCTTAATGGAAAGATGGATATGTCGTTTTCACAATTCTTCTACAAAGATCTGCAATTGATACTCTGATGTCTAGCTAGACCTTAATGATGTTATTTTGAATTTAAATTGCCAGACAGTCCACTTTTTGCACCGTAGAGGGGATCTCATGAATTTCATCAGATGTAAAATGCCGTCCACAGAACTAGACAAAAAGGGAAAAAAATAGTAAGTTTTTACATATAATCACATTATTTATATACATAAAAAACATATAGCTTATTTCAGTTAGCTTTATTAAGCACATTTGTATTTTAGTACTTTATTTAAACAGGAGAGATATAAAGGTATTCAAAAAACAATGGTACATTTTGAAATTTTTAAGAAAGAAAAAATATCTTTCGAGATGGTTGAATATATTTATTCAAAAATAGAAACTGGTACTAGTTAGTTTGTAATTTTTGCCGCAGGTACATTTTTTTTTCTCCTTGGATTTTTTGTAGTGTTTCCACAGATAGAAATAACAGCAAAATTCAAAATTGTTTGAATTATGAGTCAAGATAGAATTTGTTCAGGCTGGGGCAGAAAATTTTGGTCTGTACACATTTCTTTTGTCGACAGTCATTTAACAATTATTAATTTTTCTACATCCAACTTAAATTTTCTATAATACGACTTAAAATAAAACTTTTCAATGCTAACCCCCAAATTTATATATATACATATTATACACCTTATGAGCAAAATTTACTCTGTTTCTGCAAACAGTTTCAGCATTATTAGCCATTTTACAAAGAGCGAATTTCGGAGATATATCTTCAAATAGAAATCTGGTACTTATATCAAGTATACCCTACACATTTCACCCAAAGCTTATTTTTAAAAATAACCAGCTTTTTGCTATTATAAGAAAATATGTTTTTTATGATTTCACAAGATCCTCTATTTTCTGTAAAAAGCGGGATACTGTTCGAAATTCCTTAAGCCTTTCAATTTTTTTTTCTCCTATAGAAAAAATAAAGTAACATAAAAACTGAATTTACCAAGTTAGTTATTATTCATAATTTGATGTAACAGATACAGTCGGCTCTCGTTAATTCGAACTCGTCAGGACCACAAAAAATGTTCGAATTATCTGAACTTCGAATTATGGAAAATATGAAATGAAAACATGCTTAATATGGTGCTATTACAAAGGAATTAATGTTATTGTTTTTTTTATTTCTTTCGTCTGTTCGGAATTCTCACTAGTTCGAATTAAACGAAGTCAAGAGAAAATGAGTTCGAATTAAGGAAAATTTTTAACGTTATTCTGCCATTGAAAATTCCAGGACTTCATGTTTAGTTCGAATTAAGCGAAGATTCGAATTATACGATTTCGAATTAATGAGAGTCGACTGTATTTATATTATGCAACTACTGTTAAAACTCATGGAAATATTGTCAGTTAAATATACAACATTTTCAGCATGATATGTAAAACAAATGGATCAATTAATCATGATTTTTCTTTTGGGAAATATCAGAATATTTTATGAAGTCATCAGCTTTTTACATTGAAATAATATATTCTGTGAGTCCCGTGACCATTTGATGATAATTGCACTTTTTTCCACAGACTTTTCAACGAAATTTGCATTTATCCATGATCTTTTAGCAAAATTTGCAGTTTTTCACCCCTCTTTTTGAGAAGATTTGCATATTTTCTGCGACCTTTCGACAAAATTCGCCTACTATCGACAAAATTAAGGTTATTTTTCCCTGATCTATAAATAAAATTTGAACATTTTCTCCAATCTTTCAACAAAATTCGAATATTTTTCGTAATCTTTTTATAAAATAAGTCTATTTTTGACAATTTTTCTACAAAATAGATCTTTTGTCAAAATTCTCATATTTTCCTCAATCTTACGGGAAATTTGCATATTTCCCTCGATTTTTCTACAAAATTCAGATATTTCCCCCAATCTTTCAACAAAATTCACATATTTTCGCACAATCTTTCTACAAAATTTGAGTCTTTTCCACACTATTTCTACAAAATTCATGTATTTTCCTCAATCTTTCGACAAAATTCCCCTTTCTCCCTGATTTTTCAACAAAATTTGTGTATTTCTCCCAATCTTTCTACAAAATTCACATTTTCTTGCACAATCTTTCTAGGGTATTTTTCACAATTCTTTAACAAAATTAAAGTATTTTTCTGTAACTGTCCATGAAAATTTCCCGTTCAAGAAAATCGCATTTTTCCCGCAATCACGGAAGTTGTGTCTTTTCAACAATCCTTAGACGGAAATTGATCCTCAAAAAAAAAATAGTATCTTTTTCTGCAATCATTTGACGAATTTAGTTTTCTTTTTCCATCCTTAGAAGAAATTTGCGTTTTTCCAACATTCATCCCAGCAGCAGAATTTTATTCTGCAGTCTGCAACACAAGTAAAAGCTTAAAAAACAGTCTGCAGGCCAATCCCTCCCATTACATAATATGCACTCAAACATCCCAAGTATTTGTGATAGACATAAAAGGAAAGTACAGTAGAACCCCGATAATCCGGATCGGTTTTTTCATATTTTTTTTTAAGAAGCGACTGGCGAAATTTTTTTGTTTTATTATACAGAATACGACGATGCAACAAGTTAATGTTATGGAAATTAGCCAATCGCTTCTCAAACTTGAAAAAAAAAGTGAAAAACCCAATCCGGATTATCGGGGTTCTACTGTACTTTTAAAAATCCTCATGATTGTCAAAAAAAAAAAAAAAAAAAAAAAAAAAAAAAAAAAAAAAAAAAGGGGGGGGGGGTTCTCCTCATTCACAAAATTTATGGGTTTTTTGCAATCTTTTGAAGAGATGTCATTTTCGCGATCTTTTGATGAAAACTGCCGTTTTTTCATGATCTTTTGAATAAATTTGTTTTTTTGCAACCTTTTGAATAAATTTGTTGAGTTTTTTTTAGCAATATTTTGACAAAAACTGCCATTGTCGCAATCTCTTGAAGAAATTTGCCATCTTTCGCAATCGTTTGAAGAAACTTGCCCTTTTTTGCGATTTTTTGAAGAAATGTTTCACATTTTCGCAATTTTTTGAAGAAATTTGACATTTTACCGTCATCTTTGGAAGAAATTTGCCGTTTGCCATTTTTTGAAGAAATTTCTGTTTTTTCGTGATTTTTTGACAAAATTTGCCATTTTATCACGATTTTTTGAAGAAATTCACCGTTCACCGTTTGTTTTGTGATCTTTTGATGAAAACTGCTTTTTTTTTCGTGATCCTTTAAAGAAATTTGCCATTGTTTAAGATCTTGGACGAAGTTCGTGTTTTTCTGCATTCCTTTGACAAAATTCACGTGTTTCCCGTGATTTATGACGAAACCTTTTTTTTTTTTTAAAGACTATTTGTCGAAATTCGCAGTACATTTTATGTCTGAATTTTTGGATTTAAGACTTAACTTTTTTTAATATTTGCTAAATTTTTAACAGTTGAAAAACAGCCTGCAGACCTTTCCTTCTGAATTTTGTCTACTTGTCGAAAGGTGAGACTGAAAATTTTTTTTGCTAAACAGAGCAGTAAGGACAGTTTCCCCCAGGTTTAAAAAAGGGCAGGGCGCTACTGTTCTGAAAAGGGCACTTTTAACATTTTTCAGGGCACTTTTTATATTTTTTAGGGCAGTTTTCATTTTTAAGGGCATTTTTATAGAGTTGAATCTAGAACCTAGCGATTAAAAAAGTCGTGAAAAAACAGAAACTTCATAAAAAGTAAATTTTGTTAAAAGATCGAGAAAAAAAAAAAGGGCAAATATTGCTAAAAGATCCCAAAAAATAGCAGATTTTGTTAAACAATTGCAAATAACGGCATATTTTGCTAAAAAAAACCCGTCAAATTTTGTGAAAAAATCACAAAAAATGGCAAATTTTATTGAAAGATCGCAAAAACAGCAATTTTTGTTAAAAGATAATAGAAAAATACATATTTTGCTAAAAAATAGCGAAAAAACGGAAATAAAAAAACAAATCTTGTGAAAATATCGCAAAAATGGAATTTTTCAAAGAATTTTCCATTTTATTGCGATTTCTGGGTGAAATTTGCGTTTTTTGCGACTCATTTTACAAATTTTTCTGTCTTTTCGCGACTTTTGGAAGAAATATGTCGTTTTTGCATGATCTTTTGAGGAAATCTACTGTTTTGTGAAATTTTGAGATGAAATTAGCCATTTTTTTTTTTGCAAAATTTGCTGGAAATTAGTCGTTATTCGTAATTTTTAACGAAACTTGCTGTTTTTTAGCGATTTTTTGACGAAATTTCTCGTATGAGGCTGTTTTTTGCATTTCGTTGCCAATCTTTCGCATAATTTACCCTCTATAGCGCGTTCGGATCATCGCTGGAGGGCTGCATTTTTTGAAATGTGGAGCAAGAAGAATGCCTTTTTTTTTTTTAATGAACGACAAGAGGGGTGCTAGTTTTTGGATGACAGGGCAAGAGGGGCACTAGTTTTTAAACTAAAAGGCAGGAGGGGCGGAGCGCCCCCCTGAAACCCTCTGGGGGAAACTCTGGTAAGGATTTTCAGGCATGCAAAATACATAAAAATATCTGTCGGATACTCCGCCCTAAGAAATGAACCTGCCATCAACACTGATGAAGAAAAAAAACTTAAAATCACTGAAACTTGCTTGAAAGAATTTTTTATGTATAAAAAATAGGTTTCAGCTGCATAAAGGAGGGAGGGGGCGGGGGTGTGATTGTGAATTTTGTCTTTGTTGGAAAGTGCGACACATGCGTGACTGAAAAAACTTTGTTGCTAAACAGACCAGTATAAGGATTTTCAGATGTGCAAAATACATAAAAATATGTCAGACACTTTGCCCTAAGAAATTAACCTGCCATCAACACTGATGGGGAAAAAAACTGAAAATCACTGTTATAGCGGTATCACACAGACGTCTTTCGCAGAACTTTTTCCCCTACACAACATTACATCCAGCAAAATGTTCCATGTCCTTGATATAGGGAGAATTTGTTCGGTAGTTTCGTTTACCGAGCGTTTCCTGCATTGCATAAAAAATGTTGGCCATTCATTCAGTGCTGATCAACTGACCAATAGGAGCAGAGCGAGAAATTAAATAACCCCACGAGAAGTTTGAAAAACCTGTTTACTGAACACGCTGCAAAATGAATGATCCTGTTTTGTAAAATGTCTGCAGAAAAATCTTTCTCCGTGTGATACAGCTCTTACTCACTTGAAAGTTTATATATAAAACATAGGTTTCAGCTGCATAAAGGGGGGGGGGGATTATGAATTTTTTCTACTTGTCAAAAGGTGTGACACTTGTGTGACCGAAAAACTTGCTAAACAGAGCAGTATAAGAATTTTCAGACGTGCAAAATACATAAAATTATCTGTCAGACACTCCGCCTTAAGAAATTAACCTGCCATCAACACTAATGTGAAAAAAAAAACTGAAAATCGCTGAAACTTGCTTGAAACTTTATACATAAAAAGAGGTTTCAGCTGCATAAAGGAGGAGGGGAGGGGGGATTGTGAATTTTGTCTACTTGTTGAAAAGTGCGACAAACGTGCGATTGAAAAATTTTGTTGCTAAACAGAGCAGTATGAGGATTTTCAGACCAGCAAAATACATATCTGTTGGACACTCCGCCCTGAGAAATTAATCCGTCATCAACACTGATGAGGAAAAAACTGAAAATCACTGTTACTCACTTGAAAGTTTATATATTAAACATAGGTTTCAGCTGCATAAAGGAGGGGGAGGGGGAATTGTGAATCTTGCCTACTTGTCAAAAAGTGCGACTGAAAAACTTGCTAAACAGAGCAGTACAAGAATTTTTAGACGTGCAAAATACATAAAATTATCTGTCTGTCTGTTTTAAGTTTATACATAAAAAATAGGTTTCAGCTGCATAAAGGAGGAGGGGGGGGGATTGTGAATTTTGTCTACTTGTTGAAAAGTGCGACACACGTGTGACTGAAAAAACTTTGTAGCTAAACAGAGCAGTAAGGGTTTTCAGACATACAAAATCTATAAAAATATCTGTTGGACACTCCGCCCTAAGAAATTAACCTGCCATCAACACTGATGGGAAAAAAAAACTGAAAATCACTGTTACTTACTTGAAAGTTTATATATAAAAGATAGATTTCAGCTGCATAAAGGAAAAGGGGGGGGGGATTGGGAATTTTGTCTACTTGTCAAAAAGTGCGACTGAAAAACTTGCTAAACAGAGCAAAATAAGAATTTTTAGACGTGCAAAATACATAAAATTATCTGTCAGACACTCCGCCCTAAGAAATTAACCTGTCATCAACACTGATGGAGGAAAAAAACTGAAAATCGCTTGAAAGTTTATACATAAAAAATAGGTTTCAGCTGCATAAAGGAGGAGGGGGGGGGAATTGTGAATTTTGTCTACTTGTTGTTTATTGTTTAATTATTAACTTGTGAAACAAAAAAGATTCAAATGATTTAGTTGCCAAGATTGGCAAACAAAAAATGATTTATAAAAAGTTGTGTTTTGCCTGATCATCTAAAGTTTATTACAAAAGAACAAACAATTAAAGGATTAGGAGGGGGACACCTGGACTTAACCTGTACTTACCACATTCTTTCTGATAACAATTCTGAAAATACCAGAAAAACACCTGTTACTTATTTACACCTATTTCTTATTTCTCTGCTAATTAATTTCCAAAATGAAAAAAGAAAAAAAATGATTTAAATCAAATGATTTTTTTTAAATCAGTTGATTTAAATCATGCCAACCTTGTACAAAATTTCATTTATTGTTAAGTTTTTAAGAAGGGGTGTCCATTAGGGGCTGTGCATGTATAACATTATCATTTTAGGGAGGAGGGGTGTCTGGTACATGATATCATAAGATATCACTAGGGGAAGGGGGGGGGTGTCTCTAGCTTTCAATATCATTTTTGATGCAACCAAAATTATCTCTTATTTATAACATGATCATAGGTTTTTAAATAGTAAGTTAACTTTATATATATATATATATAAATACAAAGTCATTAAAATCACTAAATTATTAATAAAGTTATTTAATTTTAAAGTATGGAACACTTATGTTTGTCTTTCCTATTTGTTTTCATTTGTATTTGAATATATAAACAGGGTTTCAGAAACCATATGTGAAATACATTTGAAATGAAGCACAAATAAAAAAGGAAGAATGTAGTACACTCGTTTTGTTGATAAAAATTTCTGTCTGCTCCTTACCCTTCCTTTATTCGGAGCAAGTGTAATAAGACTTTATTGCTGTTAAATGTATTATGTAACAAAAAAAAAAAAAAATAAAAAATTACAAAAAATTACAAAAAATTATAAATACTGACTTTTTTTGGTGTTATTTGATATAAATTTATATTTTATTGACTTCTATTCACTTGAACTAACAAAGTGTGCAAAAAATAAATATAACCAGATTTGTATACCACTCCAAACAAAATAAATACTATTTTTTTCTTTTTTTTTACATTTTTAAAGCAATATCATTACCGGTGGTGGGTGGGGTGGGGGTAATTGCCTGACATTTTGTAATCATAACAAATTTATAAGAACACATAACTATTTTGTTTCATTTGTATATTCTCATAAAATTTTAGTTTTAAATAGTTCAATTATATAAACAATTATATTTTTTATTTGGTATCTATTACTGAGCTTTTAATATATTTCTGTTATTAAAAAAAAAAAAAAAAAAAGAGAGAGATTTACATTGGGAAATGAGACCATGAGAGTGGTTAAATTTTGTTGATTAATATGGAAAAAATGGAATACAATACTATAAATATTAATAAAAAAATAATTTAAAAAGAAGTTCCTTACGTGTGACCATTAGTGACACATCTATCCTACATTGAACTAAAATCGTTCAGTTTTTTTTATCTTCATCACCACTGATTTAAATTAAAATCATAAATGTAAATAGCAATAATTTGATACAAAATATTTCAATGTACAAATCGATATGAATCAGATTAATAATAACATTGTTTCTTTTATTTGAACAAATTTTTGTTGTCCCGTGTATTCTCCTTTAGCCTGTATATAGTTAGTTACTTTTATAAGTTGTTTATTTTGGGTGTTGATTAGTGGTAAAATAACAAAAAATAAGTGATGAATTAATAAATTTGTGAGTGCAAAGAAGTCATTAAATTTGTTTGTGCAGTTCGATTTAAGAATAAAAAGGTAACTGAATTAAATTAAGAATTTAATTTTAGTTAAAATTTATCAAAACAGCAAATGTATGCAAAAATGTTTATTTAAAATTTTTAAGTATTCGGTTACCGAAAAGAAAGTATTCGATAGTCGAATACGGAATATTCGGCAAATACTTCAACCGAAGCTTGCGTATTAGGGAAATTTTCTGCTTAGATCAATCCTTAACATAATTCAACATTTATATATTTAATGCCATATGTAACAACACTCCAATAAATAAACAATGTGTACGTCTAAAATTTAAACACATTATTTTTAGGTTGATTAACATGATTTGAAATTAATCACATACAAAATACATAACATACAAAATAATCACATACAAAACAATAATGTAATAGTTGTAGACTTTTAACGATAATAAAAGATCAGACTGTAACACTTCTTTAAAAGTGCTTCACCAAACTCTAAAAGAAATGAGCATGTAATTCAGGCATCTTGTCAAGTTCATACACATTTTTTCATTAAACAAAATAACAACATCAGAAAGAATGAAATGGGTACTTACCTCTCAATATTCTTCGATATAATGAGTTAAATATTTCTTCAAATAATTGAAAAACGCAACACGAGGCAAGCAATCAATGGCGCGCCGACAGTCAACAAACAATTTCAACTTCTTGTTCTTCCGGTGTTTCGGCGGCTTCCTGTTTCAGTTTCAACCAATCAGAATGCGCTTCGAGAAAACGCTGTGATTTTCTTCAAATTTCGCCGTGATTTCATATTGGGCCATTATCTGTGACGTATGAATATACTATCAGCGCATTTTTAATTCTCTAATACGAAACCGGTTCTCAGATGCTGCTCGCAATGATATGCTCATGTTACATTGCCAGGAATTGATGAAAGGCCTCGCAATATACGATAAACTATGCTACTAGGGGAAGTGGTGCTTGATTTTCAGCAGCATTTTTTATGTATCTTCTATAAAAATTCACCAGACCAAGGAAAGTTCGTAATTCGTGGATTGTTTCCGGTAACTTATAATTTTTAATTACTTCTACTTTTTCTGGAAGGGGTTTTGAACCTTCAGGGGTAATCATGTATCCTAAAAATTGTAGCTAGTTTACACCAAAAACTGATTTTGCAATATTTAAAAGAAGGCCATATTGATCCAATCTTGAAAAAACTAATTTTAGGTGTTCTGTGTGTTCATCTTCCATTGAAGAAGCTATTAAAATATCATCTAAATATGGGAAAACGAAGTCCGATCCGAAAAATACTTCATTAATGAAACGCTGAAACGTAGATGGGGCATTCCGTAATCCAAAATTCATCACATTATATTCAAATAATCCAAACGGCGTTATTATCGCTGTTTTTTGCTTATCTTCTTCTGCAATTGGTATCTGAAAATAGGGCTTAAATAAGTCAATTTTTGAAAATATTTTCTTTCCTTTTAATATATGCTGAAAATCTTCTATTCTGGGAATAGGGTAACGGTCGGGAATGGTTCGAGCATTAAGGCGTCTGTAATCCCCGCACGGTCTTAAACTTCCATCTTTTTTGTTAACTAAATGAAGTGGACTAGCCCATAGTGATTTGGATGGTCTGATTATATCATTATCAAACATAAACTTGAATTCTTGTTTTGCTAAATTTAAATTTTTTGAGTCTAATGGGCGAGGTTTTGAATAGACAGGAGAACCTTTAGTATCAATATAATCCTTTACATTGTGTTTGGAATTGCATATTAAAAGATTTGGCTTCGTTAAATTAGGATATTGTAATAACAAATGTGCATATTGAGAATTTTTGTCAGTTGTACTTATGCTATCAGCACTTGATACACACATAACATCGCTTTTAACAAAAAGGTTAGTAACACCATCTATTAATTTTTTATTATGTATATCAATAAGCAATTTAAATTTATTAAGGAAATCTGCACCTAAAATTGCTTTGTCTACTTTTGCTATTACAAAAGGAAATTGATATTGTCTACGTAAGCCCAAATCTAGTGTTAAAATTTTGAAACCAAATGTACGAATTATTGAACCATTTGCTGCATACAATTTGAAAGAGTTACATATTTTATGTTTGGATGAAGCAGGAATAATTGATAAATCAGCTCCACTATCAACAAGAAAGCGTAAACCGGTTGTTTTGCCTTTAGCAAATAAACGGTAATTACGGTAACCTTTAAATTCTTCAGCAGCAGAATTTGCCGCTAAAACTGGTGCTGATCGGAGTTTTCCGATTTTTTCCAGCTGCACGTACTTTTACATTTATTAGGATAACACTGATTACCAAATTTAAAATGGTAGTAACAATATTTCCCATTTGGATTAAATCGTTTTCTCGATTGACTTCTACTTTTATTTCGTTTAGTACCAGATTTCCGAATTTTACTTCTGGATTGCCTCTCAATTTTTAATGCCGAAATCTGGTTTTCCAACATAGAAATTTTCTCAAATATTTTACTCATAACAGAAGAATCTGAACTCGCAGAATAAATTTCTGTTGAAGAGCTCATTTCAAAAATTGTATCAGCCATTAGTGATAAATTATCTAAATTTTCACTGCTTACAATTAGAATATTTTTTATTGACTCTGGTAATTTATCAAGAAATAAAGTTTTCAAAACCTTTTCTGGTATGTTATTTCCACTGAGCGATTTCATTTTAAGCAGTAGTTGGCTTGGCTTCATATCACCCAATGAAATTCCCGTAAGCAATTTCTTTAGTGATTTTTCCTCACTCTCTTTAGATGTATTTAAAAATCTTTCTTTAGCGGCGGTATATTTATCATCCCGATTACTTTGAATAATATCCCATATATTTTCAATGTATTTAGGGTCTAACTGAGCCACTAGATGATTGAATTTTGTTTCTTCATTTATAATATTTACAAGTGAAAACTGAGTATCAATTTGGAAAAACCATATTTCAGGATTATCTTCCCAGAATGGAGGAAATTTGACATTTACCTTGTTTGCTTCAAAAATCGAATTTGTAGACGTTTTCGTTGATTCTTGAGTCATTTTTCAATGCGTTAATGTCTAAAGCAGGGTCACCAGAATTTGTAAGAGAGCGCCCGGTATTGCGCTTATTTCTATTTACGCGTATCAAATAATTAATTGATTAAAATCATTATATTTTACTTAATATCAAAATAACTAATTAAAATAATTTTACTATATTAAATTAATTGTAAAATAATAATAAATAGAACGCCTTCAGCATATCAACAACAAGCAACATATTTATTCTTTTAATAACAACAATATCGTCTGCCTTTTTGTTGCCAACAAATGAACGGAATCTTTACAAGTTCATGGAGGCTACAGAATTAAATCTTATACAACAAATCATGGCGTTTAGGCTTCAGGTGAAATACCATTCCTGAGGTCAATTGATAGTCTTTATTAGTAAATGTTTCAATTTTAATTTTGCTTCTTATTCATATATGGCTGCCACAGGCGACTAGTTTTATATTCTGACTGCATCACTATTTTTAAAATATAAATTTTGCAGCATATTTTGACAAAGTGTATATGAAAAAAAATGTTTTGAAAAAGCGATTCGATTCAGAATTAAAATCTAGTCGCTTGTGTCAGCCCTCCTTATAAATATAAAATAAATCTTTGCGCAGACGTCGCACTTTATCTTTTTGTAAACTTTTTTTTTTTATAATAATTGCCGCGGAGGTACAAAAAGGTATTTTATTTATTTATTTATTTATTTATTTATTGGCAACAGTGATTTGAGAAGACGCATTCATTTAATTTTTGAAAACAATGCTAATTTTGCAACAATGCACCTTCTAATGAACTTCAATTTCGAATTACAGGCACGTTTTAGCGAAATATGACTGAACTATGTCAAAAGCTTGTTCAAAAACTGATAACTTATTTATCGTTCTGCGTTTTGTAAACGTGCAGAAAAAATTGATATTGACAACAAAAATAATATATATAATTCTTAAACGTGTATAGCCCGGTCAGATTTCCGATGCATTGTTAATATATTTTAGAGTAATAAACCCTGAAAATTTCTAGTCCTATTTACCATCTAATTTTCATTTACTTATACAATCATCAAATAACTTCAATAGTTTATTTAAGGTATTAACTAGTTGGATGTGCCAATCCCAAAACCTTCATCTGTCTGACACGTATATTTTGATACTTCAAAAAGTAGTTACACATGTTACTATTTTAATATTATTTATTCAATACTATACCAACTTAGATTTTTATCTTAAATTTCTGCTTCAGTCAATTAATCGAAATAAAAAGCGAGTTAATGTGGATCATAATATTTATTACAATCAATAGATTTCCTTAATTCTGTTATCATCAGCTGTTTACAAATAGCCGGATTAAAAGGTCACGAGATCCCATCACTGCACGAGGCGATGCGCAATAGAGCGATAGGCAGAAGTTTTTGTAATTCAGGGAGGATCTGATTACCATACCCAAGAATAATCGTACACAAAAAATTTGTTCAGTTCTATGCATAATTTCATACACATTTTGACTGTACAATAATGAAAATGATACAGATATCACGGCTGGCGACTCCTTCCAGCGGATGTTTTTCCAATTCAGTGAGGACCTGCTAAAAAAAGCCAAACACATACACAAACAATTTGGTTCAATTCTAATCATGGCTTCATACACTTTTCGGTGGTACAATATTGAAAATAGCACAAAAATTGCTATTACAGCGCCTCCTTCTTTTGGATTTTTTTCAAATTCAACGAGGACCAACTAGCCATATCCAAACACTTACACACACAAAAAAAAAAAAATGATTCAGTAACTTCATAGTACTGAAAATAGCAAAAAATCTTAATTACAGAGCCCCCTTTCGGTGGAAAAATTAAAAATTGAAGGACCTGGTTGCCACAACCAAAAAACACACACAAAAAATTTGTTCAATTCTATGCATGTCTTCATATACTTTTCGATGGTGCAATGGCGACATACAAACACACACACACACTCACGGACAGACAGATATTTTGTAAAAACATGTTCTATGGAATATCTGACAACTAAAACGTGTAAATCCGTCGAAAATCGGAAGTCGAGAAAAATTTCATATACAATACTTTCTTTCATTGAAGGTAGAAGAAAGTAAAAATGATACTTTCTGAAAATCCATTTTGATAAAAATTTGGGAAAATTTTATTTAAAACTTTTCAACTATTACAACGAAAGCTTTCGATTTATTTTAAGAATAACATTTTAACTAAACATTTACGAAAATAACTCACGCGCTGTTAATAAACGTATTTTGGAAAATTTTCAAAAGAAATATCGTTTTAATAAGATGATTCCATGTTTGATTCCAGATGTATTTATTTAAAGATTTATATTTATAAACGGGTAGATTTTAATTGATACAGGATGCATTTAAAACATTTTGACAGCTGTTAAGGATAAGATGGAATTTGCTTCGTCATCTGCATTTTAATGACAAACTGTAATTACAGTCATATGCATGAGATTTTAATATACGTTTTAGACTAGTAATCTTTAAAAATATTTATAACAGTAAGCATTTTAGTTTTTATATCCAATTCGACGAAATTTAAATATTTTGTTTTCGATGAAAGAATAATCTGCTTAATAAATTTATTTTTCTAGAAATATAACTCGTCTGAATTAATTATCTATAATTTAGCATTTTCTTGATGTTTTGAATATGTATTTAGGTTGTTTTCTGAAAAGTTGAAAAGACATTGCTGTAAATTATAAAGTGGTCTTCTAATTTTCTTTATTATTATTATTATTATTAATATTATTATCATAATTAATTTCAAATTCTTAAAAAAATTTCAAATATTTTTTTTTGTAATGTACTATATTAGTGAAACTCAACCATAGAAATTTACAATTTAATTCAATAAAATATGAATAAGTAAATATAAATTTAATTCAATAAATTTTTTAAAAAGAATCACACTTTATCAAAAATTTTCACATAAAAAATATGTTACAATAATGTAAAATTACCTGCTCACCTGTGGTAAAAGATATTACTGTGCGGTTTTTAAAAAAAATTTATGCGAAATTGGCATGATATCAGTTTATAGGTGCGTTGGCGATTATATAAATAACTAGCACCTATAGCTATTTTTCTTGTCCATCCATCTGTCCGACTGTCCACACATGAAAGAGCAGAAACTTCCCAACTGAATGGTTTGAAATTATTGTATTTTCGAGTAATAAATCCTGAAAATTTCTTGTCTTATTAGCACTTTCCAACTAAGTTTAAAAGTGCTTATGCATTCGGTTTGTCTGGCCGTCTTTCCGCTCTCTAACTCACGTAAATATACTCGGATTGCCATCAAATTTTAGGACGTTATTGACGTTTACCCTAGCACGAACCCTATCGAAAATGAAGTTTCTACCATGATTAGTTTATCTACAGGGAGAATCAAAAGTTTCCCAGTACATTACGGCCTACACTATAAAAAAAAAGGTTCGATCTACTAAAAAAACTTTAGTGATCCTTGTAATTACTAAAAAATTTTTAGTAATCTTAGTCGTTTACAAGAAAATCTGTAAGAATTACTAGAAAAAAGTTAGCAACGAAAAGAGTTAATAGTTTTATATTTTTAATAACTATTACTAAAACTCACTTGGTGTGGCCTTGATAGCATAGTGGTTATAGTAACAGTCTCCAGACTAAAAGGTCCTGGGTTCGATACTGGCCACAGCCAAATACGCGCCGAATGTATGTAGTGTAAATACTCGTTAGTAAAGGGATTATGAAAATCCTGTCGCAGCAGTTAGCAATGTTTGGTGCTGCCGTCTATTGCAGTTTTGCCAAAAATCTTCCGCTTCAGAAGTCTGGATGCAGCTCGAATGAACCTCCTGCCCTTCGGGCGCACGTAATGGTTATTAAAAATAATTTTGGAGCTATTACTAAAATTTGCTTGGTGGCTCATACTAAAAATTTTTAAGTTAGTTATACAAAAAAATCTTTTGTTCAGTTTACAAAAGAAATGCTTGCTTCACTTGCAAAAAAAAAGTTTGTAATGGTTTCTAAAAAATTCTGTGGAATACAAATTTACTAAAAAATTTTTAGTAACCTCTTGAATTTTTTTTTACAGTGTACGGGGAAAAATCGTTTCAAAGGAATTTTAACGATGTTATCCCCAGTCAAACATATTAAAATTAATATGCTTTTACGAGGTGCATTAAAATATGCATTCTATAAAATATAAGATGAAAATGTAGCTATTATTCATTTACAGGGCCAGATAAAAGAATTCCATTAGATAATGGTAAAAGGGGGAATTGTGTGTGACATATTTTAAATATATTAAACTATTTCATGTATAATAAAATTGATGTATGTCAATGAGGCTTAGTATAAATTATACGATACTGCCTTCCCTAATATAAAGTACATAGTATTTACAGGGACACACAAAAGATTTCAAATAGTACATTCTTTCCGAAATACACTGAGAGAAAAATATAGTTCTGGCATCTAGAATCTAAATTGTGGCTTTAGAAAAAATAGTTCCATGTCATCCTTATAAATTCTAACTCACTTAGCTTTAGAATTCTAGAGTCTCCTACTAGAATTCCCAAGCATTTTCCCATAATCTCGTTGTCCAATTTATTTAAAAATCTCTACAAATAAATGCGAACGCAAGAGCTTTGATTTAAAAACTATAATTCTAGTTTATGAAACCATTCCCGAAATTAAGCGAGTATTTCTCGTTACTGAAATGATTCAATATCGTTTTGTCACCAAGAAAACGAGAGACTAGAAATGGTATGTTATTTCATCTATTCAGCTTAGTTGTTTAACCTATTCGCATAGATTCTTCATCTATAGTTCTAGTTTAGGTGTTCAGAAAGTGACTAACTATTCATTCTAGTTGAAGGAGGTATATTTTTTTTCTCAGTGTACTGTATATGTATCCGATGATAGCTCATGGATGGATGAAATGCATTTTAACAATGATATGCGCGTATAACTTTCACTAAATTTATGCACATTATATAGTGTGTATAAAGGCTATAGTTAATATACAGGACTACCCAAAAGAGCTCTCCAACGTAACTGAATGTGAGCATAAATTACTCAAAGGTGATTCTTAAATAAATTATGCATTTTTACGCTGAACTGCATTATTTACTAAGAAATGTTTGCAGAATATAGATAAAATGATATACAGGGCCACGAAAAAAATTGGTTACATGGAGCCTATGAATGATAATTTATGAGAAAGTGATTTCAGTTGTTTTAAGAGTGTTTTGGTTTAAAATAAATGTTATCCTAATACTGATGTGTAATAAAGGTACAAGGCACTACAAGACTGAACAAAGTATTCAAGTATTTTTCCATCTATTAGTATCTATAAATTGCTGAAAGAGAAATTTCAAGGTACTAGGCATTTTTCGCTAAACTAAATTTGCACATTATATAGTATGTATATTAACTGACAGATCAAATACAGGGCTGTTCAATAGTACAGTAATACATATTTGGCTATGTTTGGCTATGTTTGTATCCTTATTTACCTAAATAACGAAGTTTTGTTAAAGATTTCATGAAGCGTTGGAAAGTGCTTCATAATCTATGCTTAACGCATGATTTATCTGATTTGTTAACATCTAATTTTCATTTACTTATTCAATCATGATATAACTTCAATAGTTTACCCACGATACTAAAAATTATACTTTCTGAAAATTCACTTTGATAGAACTTCAGAGAATCTTTTATTAAAACTTTTCAACTGTTACCAACGAAAGCTTTAGGTTTATTTTAAGAATAACATTTTAACTGTATGTTTATGCTGGCGAAAATAACACACGTGCCATTTTAATACACAATATTTTAGAAAACTTTCAAAAGAAATATCAATGTTTTAATAGGATATGTTTGATTCCAAAAGTATTTATTTAAAGATTTAGATTTACAAAGCGGGCAGATTTCAATTGATATAGCATGCATTTAAAATATCTGTTAATAATAAAATGCAATTTGCTTCGTCTTCTGCATTTTAATGACAAACTGTAACTGCAGTCATACGCATGAGATCTTAATATACATTTTAGAATAAAAATCTATAAAATGATTTATAACGGTAAATATTTTAGTTTTTACATTCAGTTCAACAAAATTTAAATATTTTGTTTCAATCACATTTTGTTTCATTTTGTTTCAAGAACAATCTGTTTAATAAACTTATTTTTTTAGTAAAGTAACTCGTCTAAATCGATTATATATAACTTAGCATTTTCTTCGCGTTTTGAATATGTACTTAGACTCTTTTCAAAAAAGTTGAAAAGACTTTGCTCTAAATTATAAAATGGTCTTCTAATTTTCTTTGTTGTTATTATTATTATTACTACATCAAATTTGAAATTCTAAAAAATATTTCAAACATTTTATGACAATGCATTATATTAATGAAACTCTACTATTAAAATTTACAATTTAATTCAATAAATTATGAATAAATAAATATAAATTTAATACAATAGATATGAACTTTTTTCACATTTTATAAAAATTTCACATAAAAAAACATGTTACAATAATGTAAAATTACCTGCACACCTGTCGTAAAATATATAACAGTGCGGTTTTAGGTAGCTTTCATTACAAAAAGTAAAAAGCTACCTATTGCAGCCGTCCGGAGGAAAGCACTTCCAGAAAATTTTGGTATATTTTCACCGATCATGACCCCCAGACCCCAAAACCACCCTCCGTTCAAATGTTGACATTATATATATAACAATGGTATGTACATAGTACATACAAATGTCTCGATAGGGTTCGTTAGACAGCATCATACGCTATCTTGTTTCAAAATGGCGGCCATTTAAAATTAAAAAATAAATAAAATTTAAAATTAAATGCGAAGAAATTAAAAGTTGAAAAATATTTTTCTTTTATGTGTTAGAACTTAAAACAACAATTCCAGAACATTTTTTATTTTGTCTTTATCTTAAAAAATGATTGAGTTATAGCACTTTGAATTTTTATTATGGCTGACCTTTTGAAACGATCTGATTTTTGTCATGATGTAACTAACGTATTTATGAACCGATTTGAATTAAACTTGGTATGTGCATAGTACATACAAATGTCTCGACCGTGTTCGTTGGCCAGCATCATCCTTCATCTTGTTTCAAAATTGCGGCCATTTAATTTTTTTTATTTAAAATTTAAAATTAGGTACAAAAAGGTGGGAAATTGAAAAAGATTTTTCTTTTGTGTATTTGACCTTGATACAAAGATTCCAGGGCATTTTTTGTTTCATCTATATCTTGAAAAATGGCTGAGTTATAGTACTTTCAATTTCCAGTATGGTTGACATTTTGAAGCGTTCTGAAATTTGTCACGCGATAATACACATATTTATAAACTGATTTGGATATAACTCCGCGTGTACATAGTACATATCAGTGTCTTGACCGAGTTCACTAGCCAACTTCATCCGCCATCTTGTTTCAAATGGCTGTTATTTATGTTTGTCAAAAACCTTTTAAATATATAATGATGTACAAATAAAAAATTAGAAATTGAAAAAAAGATTCTTTCGAATGTATTTATCTTAATAATGAATTCCGGAGTATTTTTTGCTTTGTCTTTATCTTAAAAAACGCCTGAGATATAGCAGTTTGAATTTCTAATGTAGGTGACATTTTTAAAAAAATCAATTTCCCCGCGACAGCACTCGTATATATTAATCGATTTCGATATGAGAGTGCATGCCCACATGAATTAAGATTTCGACCAAGCTCATTGGTTTGTTTTATCCATCATGTTGCTTTAAAATGGCATACACTTCATGATATCGCGGAATATGGCGACTTTCTAAATCGCTGAAAATAAAACCAGGTTGAATAAAATATGACTAATTTCTAAAAATTCCTATTAATAATCAGCATTGAAAAAAACTAGCATTCAATCTTATAAAATCGGGTTTCACTAATTTGAGCTTCGTATGTTTGAATAATATAATTTAATTTAAAATAAATAATATATAAATAAGTATATGAAAGCTACCTCTTCCTCCCGGCATTGCCGGAAGAACTTTTTTTAAATATTATGCGAAATAGGCATGATATCAGTTTATAGGTGCGTTCGCGATTACATAAATAGGTACCACCTATATCTGTTGTCTAGTCAGTTCATCTGTCTATTAGTCCGACTGTCCATATATGAAAGAGCAAAAACTTACCAACCGAATGGTTTCAAATTATTATATTTTCGAGTAATAAATCCTGAAATTTTCTAGTTTTATTTAACATATAATTTTCATTTACTTATATAATCATCAAATAACTTCAATAGTTTATTTACAATATTGAAAATGATATTTTCTTAAAATCCACTTTGATTGAACTTCAAAGAATCTTTTATTTAAAACTTTTCAACTGTTATCAACGAAAGCTTTCGGTTTATTTTAAGAATAACATTTTAAATATATGTTTAAGATGGCGAAAATAACACACGCACTATTTTAATATACACTATTTTAGAACTTTTTCCAAAGAAAGATCCACAGTTTAATAGGACATGTTTAATTCTAAAAGTATTTATTTAAATATTTAGATTTTTAAACGGACAGATTGATACAGGATGCATTTAAAATATTTTGACAACTGTTAATGATAAGATGCAATTTGCTTCGTCTTCAGCGTTTTAATGACAACTTGAAACTTCAGTCTTATTCATGAGTCATATACGCTTCAGAATAATAATCTATAAAAAAATGTATAATAGCAAACATTTTAGTTTTTACATCCGATTCAACGAAATTCAAGTACTTTGTTCTATTAAAGAACAGTCTGTTTAATAAATTTATTTTTCTAGTAAGGGACTCTTCTGAATTAATTATATGTAATTTAGAATTTTCTTGACGTTTTGAATGTATAATTAGGTTGTTTTCTGAGAGGGTTGAAAAGACTTTGCTGTAAATTATTAAATACTTTTCTAATTTCCATTACTATTATTATTACAGCTAATTTGAAATAATATATATATATATATATATATATATTCAAATACTTTTTATAATGCATAATTTTTGATGAATTTGTATGTTTTAGAATGTCCCGAACACGATTTGATGGTTTAGAAAATGTCTGCCTGTGAGTCTGTCTGTCACACTGTAAGTCTGCATGTGACAAAATTTTTCTGGGCGCTCTATCTCAAGAAATAATGCGTGGAATTTCGAAAAACATTCAATTCTGTGAGATCTTGATATAAACAGGAGCTAATTACTTTTTGATGTACATCACCCCTAAAGCGACGCAGCTGTTCTGCTTTATTCATGAATCCCACAATGGCTCAATCAAGAACTAATTGAAAAATATTCATCAAATTTCATATTTAGTTAGCTCTTGACATATATTACTGCTGCTTAGTTTTTGGTGTAAATTTCCTTGCAGGTGACGCTGTTAGGCTGCATTTTGCACGGTTTCGTAATAGCTGTACCTCAAGAACTAATGCAGAGACTTTCATCTAAGATCAGATTTAGTCCGTGCTCCATAAAAATTGGTCCTGATTAGTTTTTGGTTTACATCGCCCAACATATGGTGCTGTTATGCAGAATTTTTATAGATCTCTACAATAGCTCTATCTCAAAAACTAATGCAGTGATTTTCATCAAACTGGAGATTCAGTTAGATGTTAACATAAGTAGTTGCTGATTAAACGTTTGTGAAAATCACCTAACCGATGACGCTGCTATGTTGCATTTTTCAGAAAGTATTAACATCTATGAGATAGAAGAAAGTTTTGGGATTTCGCTCTTGATTAGTTTCAAAATAGGGTTGGTGTCAGTTACTAAAGTTCTCGACAATATTCGTGAAAATTAATTTTTAAGAATACAAATTATGATTATATTAGACTTTTGTCATGTATCTAATATCCTTTCTAATCGGATGTGGCAACCCCATACCTTTCTTCTTTCTCATACATTTTATTTAATACTTCAAAATTCGTTTTCACAGTGCCAATTTAATTACAATGCCCACCATGAAGATTCTAATGATACGGAATTCTGTACATTAGTTCTTGAAGGTTGACTATCGCTAAAATAACGTAAATCATGAAAAAAGGATCATAGCAGGGTTTCGTGATTTACACAAAAATCTAATTTGCAACAACTTATGTTAACATTAAATTTAGTCTAAAGTGTGATGAAATCCGTGTATTAATTCTAGAGATTGTGTTACTGTAGAAATATAAAAAAGCAGCATAGCAGCGCCATCTATTGAGCGATTTACACCAAAAAAATAGAATACATCAATTCATTTCAATGAATAACTGAATCTTAAGTTTGGTGAAAATCCATGCATTAGTTCTTGAAACAGAACTATTGTGGAAATCGTGAAACATGCAGCATAGCAATGCTACCTAATGAGCTATTTACACCAAAATATGAATAACATCAATTCATATCAAGGACTAATAAAATATGAAAATCTGCGCATTAGTTATTGAAATAGAACTGCTGCACAAATAAGGAAAAATGCTGCAGAGCAGCTCCACCTGTTGACTGATTTAATGATGCTAACCAAATGCTAATCAGCTCCAAATGATATCACAGACTAACTAAACATAAACTTTTATTAAATTCTGCAGATTAGTTCTTGAGATAGCGCACCCAAAATGTTTGTGTTTGTGTGGCATACCGACAGACCGAGTCGTTGATTTACAAATTCATAGACTCACAGACTCACAGAAAGATATTTTGTAAAAACATGACTTTTGGTATCCCTGACCTTTCAAACATGTAAATCCGTCGAAAATTGAAAGTCGACAATTTTCACGAATCCAAGACTTTCTTCTTGTAAAGATTGAAGGAAGTAAAAATAAGTATAAATTGGATTTAAAAGTTCATAATAATTATTTGAACAAGAAAAATCCAGTTACTGGTCAGAAGAAAGAACCAGTTAATGGAGGTTCAATCCTATTTGAAACTTTTTAACAGTTTTAAAAACAGTTTATTTCAACTTAATATTTTAATTACACAAATAACTGAAATAAAATGCATGAAATTTTAATCATCGAGAAAAAAATCTAATCTTTAAAATGGGCGAACTATATTTATAAATGGATACATTTAATTTTTACATTCCATAACGAAGAAATTAAAATATTTTCTTTTCTCATTGAAAGATTTTTTTCTCTTGAGACATAATCTCTAATTTAGCATTTCCATGGTCTTTTGAACATGCAATTATCTTCTCAGATTGTTTTCTGAAAAATTGAAGAGACTTTGAAGTTAATACAAACAAAAGTTCTTTTAATGCTTTTAGTTTTAATATATTTTCTCTACTGCTAATTTTAAATTGTAAGATTATATTTAAAATTTTTCATAATTTAATTTTAAAAGACAGAATGATTTGTACAAAGCGCAGATAACAGATAAAAATAAAAATTGACTCTTGAAAATAAAATTACTTGTTTTATTCTTGATATGCATATTGTTAAATTTATCGCATTAGTTGATGTTTGAAATTAAAAACTTGCAATGTTATAACAAAATTATTCAAAGAAAAAACATTCATTTATTTAATTTACTTAGCTTTTATTTTCCATAAAATATTTAAAATAACATTGTAATTTTTTAACGTAGTATTTTTTATTTTCGATAAAAGTATTTTCATGCTTATTGACTAGCAGAACCAGCAGTGCCTAATCGACCATGCTTATCTTGGTGATTGCTGCTCTTGTCAAAATATAAAACTAGTCAGATGTGACAATCTCAAAACTTTTTTCTATATAATACATGATAATACTTCCAGAAAAATTAAGCATAGCAGCCTCACCGGTTAGATGATTTGCACTAAAATTTAACCAACAACACACTGAGAAAAAAAATATACCTCCTTCAACTAGAATGAATAGTTAGTCACTTTCTGAATACCTAAACTAGAACTATAGATGAAGAATCTATGCTAATAGGTTAAACAACTAAGCTGAATAGATGAAATAACATACCATTTCTAGTCTCTCGTTTTCTTGGTGACAAAACGATATTGAATCATTTCAGTAACGAAAAATACTCGCTTAATTTCGGGAATGGTTTCATAAACTAGAATTATAGTTTTTAAAGCAAACCTCTTATGTTCGCATTTATTTGTAGAGATTTTTAAATAAAATGGACAACGGAATTATGAAAAAATGCTTCGGAATTCTAGTAGGAGACTCTAGAATTCTAAAACTAAGTGAGTTAGAATTTATAGGGATGACATGGCACTATTTTTTCTAAAGCCACAATTCAGATTCTAGATGCCAGAACTATATTTTTCTCTCAGTGCAATTTATATCAAGCTCTAACTGAATCTGCAATTTGAGGAATATCCCTGCGTTGGTCTTTGAGATAGAATTATTGCAGAAATCTTAAATAAATCATGATAGAAGAACCACCTGTTGAGCGATTTACTCCAAAAACTAAAAGATACTAGTTTGTAACAGGGAGTAACAGAATCTGACGTGCATTAGGTTCTGAGAAAGAGATATTGCAATAATCATTAATAAGGCTGTGTTGCAGCACCATCTGTTGGGTGATTTACACCAAAAGATAATTAGCATCATATGCTATCAAAAATTAAAGGGATCTGAAGTTTTATAAAAAAAAAAAAGTCCATTAGTTCTTCAGCTTTAGTTATTGCAGGAATCAGGAAATTTTTTCGAAACTTTTCTCGAATCCAATGCTTTGTTCTTGTAAAGGTTAAAAAAAGTAAAAATATACGTAAATTGGGTTTCAAAATTCATAATAATCTTTGAACAAGAATAAATTCAGTTAGTGGTAAAAAGAAAGAACCAGTTAATGAAGATTCAATCCCATTTCAAACATTTCAACAGTTTTAAAACCATTTTATTTGAACTTAATATTTTAATTACAACAAATAACTAAAATAATATGCTTAAAATTTTAATCATCGAGTAAAAAAAATCTAATCTTTAAAATAGGCGAACTATATTTATAAATGGATACATTTAATTTTTACATTCCATAGCGGAGAAATTAAAATATTTACTTTTCCTATTGAAAGACATTTTTTCTCTTGAGGCATAATTTCTAATTTAGTATTTCCATGGTCTTTTGAACATGTAATTATCTTCTCAGATTGTTTTTTGAAAAATTGAAGAGACATTGAAGTTAATTCAAACAAAAGTTTTTTAATGCTTTTAGTTTTAATATATTTTCTCTACTGCTAATTTTAAATTGTAAGACTATATTTAATTTTTTCATAATTTAATTTTAAAAGACAGGATGATTTGTACAAACTACAGATAACGGATAAAAAAATAAAAACTGACTCTTGAAAATAAAATTAGTCGTTTTATTTTTATATGCATATTTTTAATATTATTACCGAGTTACTTGATTTTTGAAAATAAAAACTTGCAATGTTATACCAAAATTATTCAAAGAAAAAATATTCATTTATTTAATTTACTTAGCTTTATTTTCAAGCTCAATATATAGAATAACATTGTAATTTTTTAACTTCGTATTTTTTCTTTTTCTTTTTTTCGATAAGAGTATTTTCATGTTCATTGACTAGCAGAATCAGCTGTGCATAATCGACCATACTTATCTGGGGGATTGCTGCTCTTTTCAAAATATAAAACTAGTCAGATGTGGCAATCTCAAAACTTTATTCTATAAAATACATGATAATGCTTCCAGAAAAATTAAGCATAGCAGCCTCACCGGTTAGATGATTTGCACTAAAATTTAACCAGCAACAATTTATATCAAGCTCTAACTGAATCTGAAATTTGAGGAAAATCCCTGCGTTGGTCTTTGAGACAGAATCATTGCAGAAATCTAAAATAAATCATGATAGAAAAGCCACCTGTTGAGCGATTTACTCCAAAAACTAAAGGATACTAATTTATAGCAGGGAGTAACAAAATCTGAAATTTGAGGGAAATTCGTGCATTCGTTTCTGAGAAAGAGCTATTGCAATAATCAAATGCTACGTTTCAGCGCCACTTGTTGGACGATTTACAACAAAAGATAATTAGCATCATATTCTATCAAAAATTAAAGGAATCTGAAGTTTTATGAAAAGCCGTACATTAGTTCTTCAGCTTTAGCTATTGCAGGAGTCGGGAAATTTTCGCAAAAGTTTTCAGGAATCCAATGTTTTCTTCTTGAAAGATTGAAAAAAGTAAAAATAAGCATAAATTGGATTTAAAAATTCGTAATAGTCAATTTAAAAAGAATAAATTCAGTTACTTGTAAAAAGAAAGAACCTTTTAATGGAGATTCAAATCTAATTGAAACATTTCAACAGATTTAAGAACATTATAGTTGAATTTAATATTTTAATTACAACAAATAACTGAAGTAATATGCATGATATTTTTAATCATCGAGTAAAAAATCTAATCTTTAAAATGATAGAATTATATTTATAAAGGGATACATTTAATTATTACATTCCATAACATAGAAATTAAAATATTTTCTTTTCCTATCGAACGAGTTTTTTTTTCTCTTGAGACATAATCTCTAATTTAGCATTTCCATGGTCTTTTGAACATGTAATTATCTTCTCAGATTGCTTTCTGAAAAATTGAAGAGACTTTGAAGTTAATTCAAACAAAAGTTCTTTTAATGCTTTTAGTTTTAATATTTTTATCTACTGGTAATTTTAAATTGTAAGATTATATTTAAATTTTTCATAATTTAATTTTAAAAGACAGAGTGATTTGTGCAAAGTACAGATAACGGATAAAAATATAAACTGACTCTTGCAAATAAAATTAGTAGATTTACTTTTAATATGCATATTTTTTAATTTATCGCATTAGTTGATGGGTGAAATTGAAAATTTGTGATGGTATGCCAAATATTAAAAGTAAAAAAGTTAATTTATTCAATTTATTAATATTTAGAATAGCACAGTATTTTTTTTTTACTTTAATATTTTTTTATAAAGTATTTTCATATTAATTGACCACTCTGTCAAAAAAAACGGACTATTTCACGGAGAATGTACTAGTAATCGGGACGCCGTCAGGACAATTCCCGTTTTTTAACGGAAAAATTTTCGTAAGTTGCAGAAAATTTACCCTTTTTCCCGAAAAAACGGAACATTTTTATTACATTTACGGAAATTTTTTCTTTAAAAAAGAAGATTGTGCTGACGGCCCAACTGCCAGTACAAACTCTTTAAACATGTCCTTTTTTTATTATTTATTTATTTATTTTTACAGTGAAGCAAAACAGAGAGTGTCACCCATACAAATCTAGAAGGGGTGATCGCTGCTCCTCATAAAAAATAATAATTTGGGATAAATGAAATAGCTCGATTAATGCAATTTGTTAGCGTGCATTCCCCTCCTCCTAAATTGTTAATACGTTGATAAAAATAATACACTCCTTAGTGCTTTACAGCTTTGTTGCAAATTGCACTGAGTAAATCAGATTTTCAATTATTCTGAACACAGTTAATTTCTTACAGCTTACATTGTCTTGTTTAGTTGCAGATATTTTTTTCATTAAATAAGGTGAAGAAAATTCCTTGTGCAGCGCATTTGGACACCCAATTTATGCGGGACACCTGACGACACTCTTCACAGCCATAAATCAATAATATGCAGATTATTATAGTGTGACAATGTTACCAGCGGGCTACTTTTTCAAAATTCAGATTTTTTTTTGTTGTTGTTGTTTATTGATTGGCACCACTTTTTTAAAATGTTAAAGTTATACTTATTGTTTTTGCCTTCATTATTTTGTCATTAAATATAGCGAATTTTACTATTAAAAAAAAAGTGGTACCAATCAAAAAATCTGAATTTTTAAAAAGTTGCCTAAATGCAATAGTGTAGCATGTTTTTGTGTGATTCGTGTCTCCAAAATCATTAAAACGAGAATCGCAATAACTTGTAATTGTGAACATCGAACATGAAACAGTTAAAACGACAATCATTTCAAAACATCCATGTGATTTTAAAGTTATAAAATATTAAAACGGTTATTATTGTAACACAGACTTGATGTGTTATGTGACTATTATGTGACTATTATGTGACTATTATGTGACTTGATCGTATAAAGTGTCTGCAGTAAAAAATAGTTAGAATCATACCAGCGAGAAGTAATCTGTTCTTAAAAAATCCCTGTCAGCTTGACTTATAGGCGAAGGTAGATTTCAAATTTTTACACAAAACTTTGGCGCTCAAATTTGGCATTCAAACTAGGACAAGGTTTTTAACAGTGTAAAGCATACGTATTAGAGAATATCTTTTAATAATTTTTAGTCAAAAATTATAATAACGCAAGTTAAAACTGAATATAAATTATGGTGTAAAAGAATTGTTATTGTTGACACCAATACAGAGGTCCCGCGATTTTTACAGTATTGTACAATACAATTAAACATTTTCTTTCAGTTTTGGCTGCAATCAGGGCCGTAACTATAAATTTGGTGGCCCCGGGGCAAAATTTCATACCGGAACAAATTGAAACTTTGCCCCTGGGGCAGTTTTATTTTTTATTTTATTTTATTTTATTTTATTGCACGCCGCTGTTTAAATGTACACAGTATGATAAGCCCAAAAATGACTAAAAAAATGTAGAAATTGACAACCCTATTTGGCAGGCTCCTGGCGACGACGCAATTTTTGCTTATCCCACTGAAGCTGACATAGGGGTGAAAATACGGACTTCTGATTGGATGAATACTTTAAACAGCGCTTTGTTTAGGTTCAATCTTCAGTTTATGTGACTTAATCATACCTTTCTGTTAAAAACCCTTTTGAACGATGGATTTTCATAATTTTTTTTCTTTTTAGATGCGTTCGTAATTATGTAAATACGTAGCACCTATTGTTGTCGCTCAGTCCGTCCGTCTGTCTGTCCGTCTGTCTGTCTGTCCGTCTGTCTGTCCGCATATAACAACGCAAAAACTACCCAACCGAATCGTTTGAAATTTAAAATACATAATTATAACATAATTTTGTTGAGTCATTTCAAATTTTATGAAAATCGGATGGATAGATCAATTACAGGGACAATCAAAAGGATTCGTTGCATTACGGTCAATGGGGAAACAAGTTTCAGATGCATTTTAATCGTTTGAAATTTAAAACATATATTTATTGCGTAATTTTATCGAGTCATTTTAAATGTTATGACAATCGGATGTATAGATCAATTACAGGGACATTCAAAATTATTCCGTTACATTACGGTCAATGGGGAAAAATTTCAATGCATTTTAATCGTTTGAAATTTAAAACATATGATTATTACGTAATTTTATCGAGTCCTTTCAAATGTTATGAAAGTCGGATGCATAGATCATTTACAGGGACAATCAAAGGTTACATTACGGCTAATGGGAAAAAAGATTCAAATGCATTTTTATGATGTTGCACTCATTCGAACATAATAGAATTGGCATGAATCTATGAAATATATACTAAAATATGCATTCTGTACAATCTGTGATGCAAAGAATTTTTATTATTAAATTACAGGACCACACAAAAGTATTTCACTACATAATGCTATACGGGGAAGCATTGTTTGGGGCGTGTTTTAATTACATTCAACTATTTCACATTTTATGAATAAGATATACGTTTCTGAGGTGTAATAAAAATTACTTTCTGCATATTTACAGAAACACAAAGATTTCGACTACTATACTGTATCCGAAGTACGCTCTACTATATTAGCAAGATCAGAATATTTTTAAAATTTTGTTATCGTACGCACGCACCTCATTTGCTACGTTCACGTGCAATTTCCAACTTGTTTATATATTTATTTACAGATAAGTAGAAAGATTTTCTAGAATTTTTATATCCTTTTTATATTATTCGGCCGATGAGAAGCCCATCTTTTCTTCCTTTTTCTAGCTTCGGTGGGATCGGCAAAAATGCTGGCGCGACATGACACATTCAACTCGAGATACTGCTGTCTGCTCTAGAGCTGCTTTTGCATGCGAAGCGTATGGAGTATATCGCCGGTCACGCAAAAACATTTACTCTAGCATTTTGATTTTTTTTATTACTAGGTGCTGGATATCTTATAGGAATTTAGGCAAGAAACTAAAATCAATAGTTTTTTAACCATCAATTTGGGGCTCCTCAGACTTGGAGGCCCCGGGGCAGAGCTCCGGTTGCCCCGGCGGTGGTTATGGCCCTGGCTACAATCCCGTAAACAACGCAGTGCTGAAAGATTTTCAAGAATCAAAATAATTAAATTTTTTCCACGAAGCGTTATGAATCGTGAGACTGAGTAGTCTTGCAATGATTTTCATTCACTGAGGTATTACAATAAATCCTTATAAGGTAATAAGCCTCATGTTTGAGAAGAAGTCATGAAGATAGTTTCTTCAATATGTATAATATTTTGCTTGTGTAAGGAACTTATTATGCCAAGGGATTGCCTTTGTAATTATTCTAATTCTAATCAGAGAATGTGAAACATAAATATAACTTTTATGATTGCATGTATCCGTAACAATTAATTTTTCCTTTGGAAAAAAACAATATAATTTAACTAATTCTTAAATGGATCAATTCTTTTAAGACACTGCACTCGTAATGAGAGACACTTGCATGCTAATATTAACAATTTAAATCTATCTAAATTATTTATTTGAATTTCAATATTTTTAAACGTTTTTCTCATAGGATACACGAGGCTCATCTGAAACATTCTTAGTTTGTGTTTTTTTATTTTCGTTGAAGTTTTCTCTAAAAACACATAAAGTTTCCGAACCGATTTGGCAAATCGGAAGAGTTCTTAAAAACCATTATTTGTAATGAAATTCGAAAAATTACGAAATGACAGTTTTTGACATGGACATCAAATACATAATCTTAGTTTAACCTTATAAATTTTTTTATTGCTCTTTAATTATGCAAATTATCGCTGTTGCATAAAAAAATTTCCAAGATTAAGCCCCCTCCGACGGGAAATCCTGGCTCTGGTTCTGTTCAAATCCCAATTGATAAGAGAAGATCTAAACCTTAAAAATTTTATTGGTATAAGTGTAGATGGAACTAATGTGTTGATAGGTCTGCATGATCCATTGGCTTCATTTTAAAAAGCAACGAACTTGTCGTTGTAAAATTTATCTCTCATTCTCGTCGTTTAGCATCGATTGTATACGCATGTAAAATTCTGTTGAGTTAAACACTTTATTTTTTTGTAAATGAAGTATTTTTTGCGTAAATATGCTTGATTTGGGGAGAAAATGTGAGTTCAAATTAGTACTTAAACATTTTTTGTAATTGAAAATTGAAAATTTACTTTTTTGGATAGAAATTATGTTCAGAACTCCTTCGGGGAAAAGAGTTGATTTGGAGAAAATTTTAGAATTGTTGGGGGAATGGAGTTTCGACTATTTGGTAACACTGTCGTAGTGATTTGTTCAAGTCCAAAAAAATTTTCATTTATTTCGTGAAATACAAAAGGACATGGAAATAAAAGTGATATACTGTAAATCCGTAAAATCAAAGCAAATGTACACTGTAAAAAAATTTTCCGTTAAAAAACGGAAATAGTACTGGTAATCTAGACGCCAGTACTACTTCCGTTTTTTAACGGAAAAAAATTTCCGTAAATTCCAGAAATAGTTCCGTTTTTTCACAAAATATTTCTGTTTTTTTTTTTTTTTTTTTTTTTTTTTTTTTTTTTCCTTATGTAAAAATTTTCGTTTGAAAAGTTAAAAGAATTTTTCAAGGACTAACTAACATCTTTGTGATTTTTATTCTTTACTTTTCAAAGACACGTTAATATCAGGGACACATAATACACAATTAATTTAAACAACAGTGAAGAAATGTTACATACCTTACATGGGGTTCGAACCCGGGGCCTCTTGTATCGTAGCTTGCAGTGTAATACCATTACACCAGAATTATTCAAACGACCCTTTCAAATATCTTTAGTTATTTCGGATACATTTCGTAAAGTAAAAATAAAATTTTAAACGCAAGTTTTTTTTTTTTTTTTTTTTTTTTTTTTTTTTTTTTGTACAGATAATATTTTTCTATTGAATGGATAATTCTAAATGTTTTACAGATTTTCTTTGCATAATTTCGAATATTTAGCTTATTAATTTTGGCTTTATATATATAAAAATTAGTTTTTAAAATATTATATGCATGAAAGAATTTATTAAGAGTTTTGTTTCCTTCTTTTTTGGAAAAAGTTTTAAAATTCTATTGTAATATTTTTGATATTTATTTATTTATTTAAAAAAATACTAACATGCTAAAAGAAAGAAAAAAAAAACGTGTATTTTAACAAATTATTTTATGATGATCGAAGGTAAACTCAATAAAGATAATTACAATGGGTTATAGAAAAAAATCAGTTATTGATTTTTTATAACATATGTAATGCCCAAACTTACCTTTCTTAATTTTCATAATTTCTTTCCATAGTTTCGATTTTCTTTCCATAATTTCGAATATTTAGCTTATATGTATAAAAATTAGTCTTTAAAATATTACATGCATGAAAGAATTTGTTAAGAGTTTTGTTTCCTTCTTTTTTGGAAAAGTTATAAAATTCTGTTGTAATATTATTGATATTTATTTATTTATTTTAAAAAAATACTAACATACTAAAAAAAAAGAAAAAAAAACGTGCATTTTAACAAATTATTTTATGACGATCATTGGTAAACTCAATAAAGATAATTACAATAGGTTATGAAATAAATTTCAGTTATTGATTTTTTATAACATACGTAATCGCCAAAATTATAAGAATTTCGGTAATATATTTCAATATATTTTTAATTTTATGTGCGAACTTCTTAATTTGAATAAATTAAAAAATATATACATTAAAATTAAAAGAAGAATTTTTTTTCTACTTTTTTCAAAATATCCAACGCACTTAATATATATATATATATATATATATATATATATATATATATATATATATATATATATGATAAAAATACATTAAAAATTATTTTAAAATCACAATCAACTTTCCCTTTCAGCTATTTCAAACTTTAAAAAAAAATAATAATTTTTTTTTAAATTTTTTTTATTATTATTTTCTTAATATTTAAAAAATACGTTAGCTTTTTATTATTAAAACAGAATGAAATTGATAAATAGTCTAGCAAATTGTTTAAAAAACATCAACTCAGTATAAGATTTTTAATTTTGCTGGTAGATGGCACTACTGAACTCTACTGTTTTCAGAAAATTGACAAAAATAAGAGAACATTTCCGTTATTTAACGGGATTAGTGATTCCAAAATGTCAAATACGGAAATTCTTCCGTTTTCTTTCGGAAAAATGAAACTATTCCGTAATTTTGAGGGAAAAGTTTGTGTACATTAAAGGATATTATCAATGTATTTCACTTTTAAACGCTGCAGTAATTAACTTAATTAACTTTGTTTGGATACTTAAATTTTTATGCATTTAAATCATGTGAAAAATAAATTTTAGTAACATTAATTTTTACACTTTTTCAACAGTTGAAATATAGATTGAAACATGACCTCCATTAAGAGGCGATCTCTCCACTCGGAGAAACAAATTTCAATTGGAACGGAACGTGGTCGCTTTAGGGAGGTTTTACGGTATTCATTTATAATTCCTGCTTTAAGATTTTAAGTAAAGGCATTTAGACCGTATGTATTAAAAATATTTTGAGATCTAAAAAAAAGAGATGCATTCTTTAAATATACAGAAAAAAATAGTTAAAAAAACTATTTTCCGGGAAGATATTTGGAATATATAAATGCATTCTACTTTCACAGACTTAGGATAAGGGAAGAAAATTCGAAAGTTGAGTCACTAACAGCCTTAAGAATACAATTCCCGAAAATCTTTTTTATTTTTACTTTCTTCTATCTTCAATAGAAGAAAGTCGGTTTTCGGCGGATTTACACATTTAAGAAGTCAGAAATTCCAAAAAACCTGTTTTTGTGGAAGTTTTTGGCTGTGGCAAGCAGGTTTTCCTACAGTTTTGAAATATTCTGCCGAAAGGGCGCGCTGCAATAACAATTTTTGTGCCATTTTCAATATTCTACTGACTAAAAGTGTATGAAGTTATGCAACGAAATTTTTTTGCAAGTGTATGGATATGGATAGTTGGTCGATATAGAAACTCGTTTTTACTCCGATTAATTGACTGAAGCAGAAATTTAAGATGAAAATCATAGTTGGTATAGTATTGAATAAATAATATTTTCGCATTAACACGTGTAACTGAATCTTGAAATATTAAAATGTACGTATGAGATAAAAGAAAGTTTTTCCATTGGCACATCCAACTAGTTTTATTTTTTTAAGAAATGTGCTACAAATATATACTGTACAGCAAATGTATTTCTAGCTTCTGAAATTTAATCTTTTTTACCTAAAGACAAAAAATAAATAATGCGGATATTTCCTTTTTTCTTTCAAAAATATGGACTAAAAAATATTAAAAACCATCACGCGAGTCTGAAAATGTGGTCGAAGATTGATGACCTACTCAAGTATGCAAGTTGCAAGCATTTTAATATTGACTCCGCTGTTTAAGTAATTTTTGCATGTTATCAGTTGTTATATTTTAAGATCTGAATAATTAGTAAACGTAGGTTCACCGTTTTCGAAATAAATATTTTGGGAAATTATACAAAAATGTGATTTATGGATAGCATTTATTTTCGTAATCTCTTTTTATTTATTTATTGTTTATATTAAGAGTGTCGCGAGTTTTTGTGCACTGGGGTGCATAATTTTTTGGTATGACATTGATGGATTGTATAGAATCTTTTGTACAATGAGACATAACTATGATATATGATCCCTTAGTTTTTGCAATAATGTTATTTTAATATAATGATATTAAAATTTGTATGACTAACACATTTATGGAACGTTACATGATAGATTACTGAACATTAACAAGTAAAATGAGGTGTTGGAAGAAATAACTTTACATTTTTTAAAACCATTTTTAGGGCACTTTTTTGATATAAAGGTTTTGGCGAGACAGAAAAGATAACCTTTCAAATTAAATATTTTTTCTTCATATGTTTTGACAACCTATTTACAGAAACAATTTTTATCTTAATATTTATACAATTAATTTATTTTTTTTAACTATACAATTAATTTATTTTTCGACATTTTTTTTTATAAAAGTGTCTTAGCGAGATAGAAATTGTAACCTTGGCAAGATAAATATTTTTTTTTTCTGTACGTATTTTGGCAACCTATTTACAGAAGCAATTTTTTTCTTAATAAGTATACAATTTATTTAATTGAAAGAAGTCATTTCTTTATTTTTATATGCAAACAGAAGTAATGTATTTAGCGATGTAGTTAGTGGCATTTTTAAAAATAAATATATGAGGGGACAATTATATCCCCACAAGATAAAGAACATAGGTGACAAAAATATAAAAACTTAAGCTGAGTTCATAGGCTAACTTGAAATAAGGCTATTTTTGGGAGGTACTGAAATACAAGTGATTTTGTAAATATGTGCTTCATTAAGCTACTTAAGCTTTTTAAAATACTTAACTACTTAACCTTTTTAATCACTACTTAAATTAAACAAAATATATACTGCTATGATAAAAGCAATCATTTCATACGTACAGTATATACTCGTGCATATGTCGAGGAATTTTAGACAAACTTTGAGAGCATAATAATAATAATTAATAAAAAAACTTAAAAATAATCGGCGAGTAGGCAAATAATCACATGTGGGTTAAGGTTAGAGAGAAAGATAAAAGCGAACATTGGTCATTTCTATATGATTGACAAAAAAAATCTCAACAATAATGTCACTGTAGTAATTGTTCTGCACCCATTTTATCTTGGTGTAGAATTTTTTTTAATACTGGGGAATTGCTTTCAACATTTTAATAACAACTTTTTAAAAAGAGTTCAGCTTGAGCTTGCTCCTAGATATCTTTCCTCAAAGTCCCAAAATGCAAAAAAGTACTATATTTTAGCAGTCTTATAAATAGTTGTTTACTCATGTAAATAGAGCTTGAATATATTTTTGAAAGATTTTTTTCTCGTGTGATCGGAAGTAATCAACTTTATGTACGGAAAACTTTAGGCCTCTAACTTTTATTGTTTTTGAGAATAAGCTCTGTGACAGTATAATTTCAAGTTAAAGATAATATAAGTTCAATGAAGAAGGGTCAGATAAACAGTGGTGTAGTTCTAAAAAAAGTATACGCTCAATTCAGAGCATATACTCCAGAGTGTATATATTATAGTTTTCTTGGGAAACAGGGGGTTTACGGTACTCGTAAAAAAATCCAGCAGGTATACGAGTATACCCTTGTATACCCTCCTCTACATCCCTGCAACTGAAAAAGATTTCGTTAAATGAACGAAACCCTAAAAAAATAAAAGCGTCTTGTGTGACGGAGAGCTATATAGGTGCACGCTGCGAACTTACTTGCGGGTAACCATTTTTCTCCGCTCACAAGCCTTTGAAACAAACTTTAAGTTTCCAAATTATGAAAGAGCATTGGGTTTTCTAGAGCTTGTACCAATATCTAGTTAAAAAGTTGATTTTTAACAAAATGATGGTTATTTATTTTACAAAATTTTACATTTTATAAGCAAAAATGATTAATAAATGAAAATCATATTTTTGTTCATACGTTCAAGCAAAAACCTTTACTTTTCTTTCAAATAAAAGATGACATAAGTGGGTCGAAAGTTGGCGAGAAAAATGATCGCCCAGTTTGAAAATTTTAGTTTCGCAAAAAAAAAAAAGTTTAAAGCTTCACCATAACATTACGTTCAATAAGCGACGTAAACAGTCAAATATTATGAAGAATGAGAAAATTACGAAATCACTTTAGAGCAAAAATCTACACGCTTAAGGGATGCAAAAAATGAAATACAAAAAAACTTGAAAATTGCGTCTCAATGAGATATGACCTGCCTTTAATTAAAGTAATCTAACACTTTTCTTTTTGATAATTGAACAAATGATATTCAAACTAAGTTAAAAATTGCTAAAAGTAATAAAAAAAATACAGTTAAATGACATACAAATACCTTTACTCAGATCGACATAAGTTTCATCGCTCAAGCGGCGATATTTTCAAGATCTTTGTTACTGCAAATATTTTTGCAAAAAGATTTTAAAAAACAAGAATTTGGTAAATAAAATCACGAGACCCAACAAATATAATGAAAAACAAGCGCAAACATAAAATAAAATAAAAAGGAATATTTGGGGATGTGAATTAACTTCTACTATTGTTTCTTATTCTGCAGAGTACCTCTTTCCCAGTTTTAGGTTACACAATAGAAGCTGGATCATTGCAAATATTTTTAAAACTATTTTTAAGAAAATATTTGCAACAACAAAGATTTTGAGAATGTGGTAGTTTAAGTGCTGAAACATATGTCGATCTGAATAAAGATACAATTGACGCTCGAAAAATCTGGATCGGATTATCCGCTATGTGGATTATGTGGGGCGGTAAAAATCTCACAGTTTTGAATGCAGTTTATTATGTTGATTCTGCATCGATATTACTAAAAAGCACCGCGGTTAAGAAATGATGAGGATTATTTCATCGGATGAAGTAAATGAAATTCCTACAAATGACGTTGATATTATTGAGTAATTTGACAAGGGAACCACTTTTGGTGTTGTTCGCACCTAGCATCAAGACCTGGTGTATTTTGCAGCCCTATACATGAAAGTTAGAGAACCGATAAAAATGCTCTGTTAAAATCATATTTTACATATTTCATAATATTTTAAATTTTTTATTATTGAAATTTTATTTCTTTATTTCACATCAAGAGTGAAATGTGAAGAAAAAATGACAAAAATCTGTTTATATATATATATATTCTGAGCTTAGTTTAACTTATTAAATTAAAATCCCGTTACTAGATCTAATCTATTAATCTTTATAGAAACGATATAAATTTTTAATTCGCCTTAAAAAACATTTATTCCAATATGCGTAAATTAAAAAAATGCTCTAAATTAAAAATGGTCTTAATTAAACTTTATTTCTTAATATTCCAAATAAAACTCATTTTTTCCCTGTTTTTATCAACCCTTTTTAACCCCTTAACGCGCAATGTTGCCGGATCGGCAACACCCTGTTTAGAAACATAAAAACTCCGTGAAAATTTTAAAAACTACTCTAATGGCTACTTTTAATCTTTCTTGTGAGTTCTAAATGACAGCACCACAGAGATCAAACTCTACTGTTTTTAAATAATAGGTAAAATGTTTTACTGTAATACGCGCTTCACAGCAATGCTCTTCTCACTGCGCTTATCAATGCTTTACTTATGGGAGGTTACCACACCGGCAACAGCGGTATAATAAAAATGGTTAGTACAATCTTTACAAAACAATACCTGTATACTCCTCTAGGCCTAAATAGATTGCCTAATTTTTTTTTCCTTTAAATTCCAACTTTAAAGAGTAGTGCGCCGGAAAGGGTTAAGAAAGTCTTATTAAATTTATTCCAAAACCATACCTTTCAAAAAATATCATTCTTTTTATTTATTTTTTTTCCCTTCAACGTTTGATATTTGCTGCGTATCAATAAATTCATTTAATTTTTTTTGTTGTTGTTTTGTTTTAAATAGCGTCTGCAGGATAGTCGAATTCTGAGTTCAATTATAAATTAGTTAAATTATATTTTTTTTAAATAAAAATTGTCGTTTGAATGAAATGTTTAATCTCGACGCTCGGCATGAATTCTGTTTACATGGGATTACAAGACTTACAAGATCTTCCGGAGTCAAGAGCTTAAATCGTTTCTTCCCCAGAATAGGCATATAACCGCTTGAATTGCGACAATTATGATTGCAAAGGATAGCTTGAACCTTGAAAGATTTACTTTTGTGGTGTCTATCATGTTCATATAGTTTTATTAACCCATTAAAGATAGCAACATCTGAAACTTGACATAAGTGAAACAATATTTAATTTTATACTTATTCAGTACAAAGTAACAAAATTTTTGTTACATGAAAAACCTTTGAATCATTTAATATGTAGCGGTAAAATACGTTTCCTACACATAATCCAAAATTCACCAGTGAAAATTTTAAAAACAGTCCGTACTATTTCATTCATATTTCTAATTTTTTGTACATTGAATCAGTTAATTTTTTTTTCTTAAAAATCAAAATCATATATACAATATGTTGCAATAAATTTGTTGAAACAAATATTCACAAAAAATTAAAAAAATACAAACATAATTTTGCGAAAATACAATGTCAATCTTTAAAGGGTAAATTGTGAATTTTCAGTTGAAACTTTAAGTGTTTCTAGATGAAACCATTGTAATATTTAATTTCACTATTTGTATTTTAGTAATTGCTTCCATGAAAATGTCGCTGTGAAATAAATGGTTTTAGAGCTGAAAAATCATTTATTTCAGTACATTATTTTATTTTCAAATATTTTATATTTTAGCATGTAATATTTAAAATATGAATTATTCATACGCATTCAAAATATCATTTAATTAAAGCAACAGAACAATAAACAGCAGAATCATTTGTCATATATCTCAGTATAAATAAGTTTTTTCAATCCATCAATGACACACGCAAGAATTATGGCAATTAGTAAGCGACAGACATTCTATGCTTTTATTATAAAGTAAAAAAAAAAATGTCTAATATACATATCACGCAAATAAATGTTGGTTATAAATCAAGTGCTTTTTTAAAAAATATACATATATAAAACTTTCCAAAATACTTGGTTCAATATTAGGAAAAATGCTTGATAATTATTCAGTTAATATACACTGTAAAAAAAGGGGTCGATCTACTAAAAAATTTTTTGTGATCTTTGTAATTACAAAAAAAATTTTAGTAATCTTACTCGGTTACAAGGAATCTGTAAGAACTACTAGAAAAAAGCTAGCAACGAATAGTTAAGTTTTACATTTTTAAAAGCTATTACTAAAACTCACTTGGTGTGGCAATGATAGCCTAGTGGTCATAGCACTGAACTCCAGGCTGAAAGTACCCGGGTTCGATGCTGGACGCCACCAAATATGCACCGATTGTATGTAATGTAAGTACTCGTTAAATAAAGAGAATATGAAAATCCTCTCGTAGCAGTTACCATGAGTAATGATCTCTAGACTTTCCCACCCCTTTAGAAACATGTCAGAATAGAGCAGGTAGCAATGTTTGGTGCTGCCATCTATAGAGGCTTCGCTGAAATTCTTCCGCTTCAGTAGTCCGTCTTTTTACGCACTGGATGCAGCTAGAAGGAAGCTCCTGCCCTTCGGGCACAAGTAATGGTTACCAAAAATAATTTTGGAGCTATTACTAAAATTTGCTTAGTGGCTCATACTAAAAAGTTTTAAGTTACAAAATATTCTTTTGTTCAGTTTACAAAAAAAAAAAAAAAAAAAAAAAAAAAAAAATGTTTGTTTCACTTGCAAAAAAAAGTTTATAATGGTTACTAAAAAATTCTGTAGAATACAAATTATCTAAAAAATTTTTAGTAACCTCTTGAATTTCTTTTTACAGTGTACAATGAAACCATTTTCACACAACTATCGATTAAAAAGCGTAATCGACATTATAACATTTTCAACCTGCATACTTGAATAGGTCTTCAATTTTTCGTCATCGTGACAATTGTATGTATGCGTGAAAACATTTATGTTTCATTTTTTTTTCAAATTTATGAAAAATTTTTATATAAAAAATATGCTTTACTTTTCTTCTTCTTTCTTTTTTCTTTCACTAAAATATAGTTTAGAATAGCACTTATTTCAGGTCAGCTTTTACAAGTATAGTTACATATATTTCACGATAATTTTCTGATACATACACACAGTTTCATGTTGTTTGAGAAATAAATTAATGTTGAAAGCAATTTCGTAGTAAGATATTTTCAAAAAATTCTTGGCAAAATCCCATAAGAAAATTTTATTTTTCCACTCAAAACCATTAAGATATTACTGTTTAGAAGCAACATACATGTAATGATCTAACTATTGCCATTTCTAAATTTAAAAAAATTAAAAATAAACATCATGAATAAATTTCGTAAAACTTTTTTATTTAAAATAAAAACAAACGATTTAAAATAAATTATTTTGCAGGAAAATATTGAATTTCACTTTTTGTATTTTAATAATTTCTGCCATGTAAGTCGCTGTGAAATAAATGGTTTTACATTTGAAAATTAATTCATAACACATCATTTTACTTTCAAATATTTCATACTTTAGCTTGTAATATTTAAAAAAAAATTAAATATTCATACATATTCAAAACATCATTAAACTAAAGTAACAGAACAATAAACTGCAGAATCATTTGTCATATATCTCAGTCTAAATAAGTTTTTTCAATTCATCAATGTCACACGCAAGAATTATGGCAATTAGTAAGCAACAGACATTCTACACTTTTATTATGAAGAAAAAAAGTCTAACTTATATATCACGCAAATAACCGTTAGTTATAAATCATTTTTTTAATATATATACATATATAAGTTTTCAAAATAGTTCTTCAATATTAGGGAAAGAGCTTGATAATTATTCAGTTAATACATTGAAGCAAATGATAGCCATTTTCACACAAACTGCTCAAATAGTGGAGTCGATAATAACATATCCAACCTGCAAATTTGAATAGGCCTTCTATTTTTCGCCATCGAGACAATCGCATGTTTGCGTGAAAATTTCTATTTTTTTAATGATTTTTTTTAAATAAAAGGTATGCTTTACTTTCTCCTTCTTTTTTTTTTCTTTCACTAAAATATAGTATAAAATAGTACTTATTTTTAGGTCCGCTTTTAAAGTATAGCTCTGTATACTTCTAGCTAATTTTATCATATATACTCACAGTGCCAAGTCGTTTGGAAATAAATGCATTTTGAAAGCAATTTCGTAATAAGGTATTTTTTCCAAATTAGTTTAATAACCAAAAGAAAAAAAATTTCATCCAAAACCGTTAAGGAATCAAAGTATTTGTTTAGAAACAACATACATGTAATGATATAACTATTGCCATTTCTACATTTAAAAAGACTTTTAAACAACATCAACACATTACTTAGTATGTTATAAATAACTTTCGAAAATTTCTTGATATGAATTTCAGGATTAAAAAAAAACGCTTTCACATTACAGAAAAAAAAACACTTTCACATATTTTTTTTTTTTTTTTTTTTTTTTTTTTTTTTTTTTTGCTTAGAGAAAGCGTCAGCCAAGACGCCAGTAAAAAAGTTTCTTTTAAGGAAATAGTCTACATCTATTACAAGCTTTCTGTAATTTAACCAGATTTCTATCATGACCTTGTAATAAATGTATATTATTCCTTTAGAATTAAGTTTTTTAAGGGCGCCCTAATAGGTAGTTTATCTCTGTACTGTAGAACAGATTTTTTTTACAATATGATACACAATATAAAATTCTTCCCAATACGCCGCACACAGTAATACAAAAACACAGTGTCCGGTATACAATACAAAAATTCCACAATAACAACGTATGGAGTTATTGTTGGAGAAGGACAAATCGTTCAGATTTTTACATAAGGTAATTTCTCACAAATTGTTAAAGTATTCCTGAGTAAATGATAACCTCAAACATATAACCCGATTAAAAACAGGGTGGTCATAAAAAAACTTTACCGATATATGGAGTTCTAGCGGCCAGTCCGTTCAACCGATGGAATTGAAATTTGAGATATAGCTATTCAGAGGTATGAGCTCAACATCCTGCGAACGGCAACAAAATGGCGCTCACGGTTACGGTTATAGTTACAGAAACGCGGAATTTTCCGATGGCAACACCCATTTTTTTTCATCGCAAAATGCTCAGCGCATGCGAAAACCCTAAAGAGTGTTGGAACGGTATGGCTTTTGCAATAAACGGACGATTTATGCTCGCACAAAATCAGCTCTACGAATACCCCCCAAATAACCCGACCAATGCGCACGAATGAAATTTGAATATGACAAAGACAAAATACCAATCACGGAACATCCTTTGTCAGATAGTCAGCGTAGAAAATGGATAAAAAGTAGGGTGGGAACGTTAGTTCTTCAGTCGGAGCTTGCAGATGCCAACAAAATGACATCGTCTGTGGCGAATTGATAAAACTATTATCAAAATGAGATGAATGCTGCGAAAACCTGGCGCGTTTACCATCGAAACCATCGCCAAATACGTGGCCTATGCATTTCACAAGCTCTTCGTGATTTAGTAATGAAATTCGAAGAAATTGGCTGTACCTGTGATAGTCTGCGATCCAGACGACCAACTGTTCCTGAGGATACTGTTATGGAAGTGCATCACATAGTGACCAAAGGACGCATGCAAAATACAAAAGGTGCAACTCGTGTATTTGATATACCAAAATCAATGGTCTTAAAAATACTGCGCTCTTTAATCCGTATATTTCCTTGCCGATACCAGCGCGCCCAGATGTTGGAAGTGAGAGACCATCAAGAACATATAGACTTTGTTAATGAATTTCTTATCCAATATGATGGATATAACGATGGGCCTCTTCGCATATTATGAATGGGCGAGCACATTTCACCTTAATTGGTAACGTCAATGGACTCCGCGATTCCCTGATCTCACTCCTATGGACTTCCGGTTCTGAGGATATCTAAAATCTAGAGTGTACATGTGCAATCCGCAAACTTTGCCGGATTTGAAAGATTCTATCAAACGTGAGATTGCAAACATCCCTCATGCGATGTAACGTTCGGCTGTATTGTCCACATTTGCCACCATGCAATGTGTAATTGCCTGTGATAGCACCCATGTGGGAAATATGTTATCAAAATAAAAGTTTTCTTTTTTCCGATGTGTGTCGTATGTGATCAGAGATTAGTGTACTGTCATATGCAAATTTACTCCTTGCGCCCCAATCGTGTTTTTGGGGGGGAATCGCAGAACAGTTGTTTGTGCGTGCATAACGTGTCCGTTTCTTGCGATACATGTACGGTTCCAACGCTCTTTAGTGTTTTCGCATGCCCTGAGCATTTTGCGATGAAAAAAATGGGTGTTGCTATTGAAAAATTTTGAGTTTCTGTAACTATAACCGTAACTGTGTGTGCCATTTTGTTGCCGTTCACAGAATCTCAAGCTCATACCTCTGAATAGCTATATCTGAAATTTCACCTCGATCGGTAGAACGGACTGGTCGCTAGAGCTTCATATACCGGCAAAGTTTTTTTATGACCACCCTGTATATAACTATTACTTAAATACCGGAGTCAGTATTTTAATGCTTTCTGCTTGCATACTTGAATAGCCCATCTATTTTTCGCTCTCTTGAAAATCGCATATTTGAATCAGAAATTTTATATTTTCAAGTTCAAGAATGTTTTATGTAATAAAGTTGTAAAGTTGTAACAATTTTGAGATGGAATACGTATCTTATTTAATAAAAAAAGAAATCTATCTTCAAATAGACCGACTAGTATTTAATGAAATTTTTCATACTACAACACCTAAAATTCCCTAAATGCTTTGATACATATGAATCCTCTATTTGTAGCATCTTGTTTTAATGTTAAATGTTTAATAATTCATCATATACAATTTCATTAATGCGTTATCGCTGCAAATTGTAACCCTTTGTAGTCCTTATTTGTGCCTGACACTAAATCATCTGTCTTTTTAAAATTTGTTTTTGGCACGGAAAATGTAAAATTTATCATTAATTTTATTTTATTATTTAATATTATTATTTATTAGTAAAATTTACTAGTTATTTTTTATATAGTGTAATTGAGTCGGTCATTTCAAAAATCACATAAATCACAGAATAAAACCTTTTAATAAATTTAAAATATTAAAATACAATTATTCACAAGTGAAGTTTTTATGGATTTTTTGGGCTGATTACAGTTTTTACTTCAATAATTGTAAATATCGAATAATTTCTAGAATTCAGGAATAACAAAATTAATAATAAAACAGAAAAACTTTTACTGACTTATGCTGTTTTAGCAATAAACGAGGTTGGGGCATTTAATTTGAACAAAACAGACATATTAAGCATATTTTCAATTAATAGTTAATGAAAATGACATTTGTAGTTTTTTGACATTTTGTGTTTTTATATAATTTTGTTGCGTAGTCTTATTCTTCATTATTCATAATTGGATTATCCTCAACAATGGCAGTTGACCAAATATGTTCTGATAAAATGGTATATGCTCTTCCTGAATGCTATTCTAAACTATTAATTAACATTTTCAATCACGGCTTTGGCTGACTGAAGGGTCGCAGGGATTGAAAGTTTTTTCATCAAGTTAAACAAATCTTTAGCGATCCATCAATAAATTTCTCGGCTGTGATAGCCCCTTCTTTATCAGAATCATTAATAAATTTTAACATGTGGTCTAATAGTATTTTAAATATAATGCAACAACACAGAACAAAACTATTTTGCCCCCTTGTTATCAATGCCGTTGTGATCCATGTTAAAATATGAATTTACCTTATTTAAGATTTTCTTTTTATCAAAACAATGAACTCATATTTGCCATAAAGAAAAAAAATTCTGCATTGGTATGTGTAGTAGTGGTAGATGTTGCAGAAAATGAAATATAATGGCTATACCGTCATCTTGTATTCAATGCAATACCCACTTAAGACAGACTTGTCTATTTTAAAAGAAGAACGGAAATTTAAAGTTTGTTGTATTGTTTGAAAAGGTTTGGTTTGGTTTATTTGTGTCGGCCGATTATCTACGCAAGGGATATAGGCCCATGGGGAGGTGTGCCCTTCGTGGGAGTCTTTCTAAGGGAACCTATACCCGTATTTACGCAAGGTTCTAAGAAAACCACGAAAACTCCAAACGGTTAGGCCGACGGCTGCGATTGGATTCGAACCCAGTACCTGCCGTATACCAGTTGAGAGGTCAGAACCTCTCGGCCACTGGTCGGGCATTGTTAGAAAAGGAAGGAATACACTGACTTTCATGGTTATTATCCAGGTCATAGTTCTACTTTTAACACAGCAATTACGTCAAAAAAGTATATTTTGAAAAATATTGACTTGTGTGGTTTTTAAAAACGCCGATTTAACTGTAGGTAATTTCTTTTTAAAAAGTGGTGTCGACCAAATAAAATTTGTGTATAAGACGGCGGAGTAGTAAGGATTAATGTAATTAGTTAAAAATTAAACCATTATAAAACTGAAGAATCACATAGCATTCTTAGATCATTTTATAGTAAATTTATGAAATAAAGGTGATAATATTTTACTAAGTGTTTGCCGTAAATCACCTTTTAAAAATATGCGTGCTACCAACCAATTAATAATGATGTGTACTGATTATTGGTATACTTACTTTTTCTGCAAACTCGTCTACATGTAGAAATTATAACGGTTTTTAAACTTTTCAATACTAACACCTTATTTTGATATCATATTTATACCTTTGGTAAATTGTACTTTCGGAAACCAAATTTGAAGCCATTTAGTCAACTTGTTTAAGAACTATGCAGGATTAAAGTTTAGAACTCTTAATATTAAATTCCTTTGCATAACCTGCTAGCTTGTACGGTTTTTATTAACGCTAAAATTAATGTACGGCTTATATTTTGCCTTATTTATCCTTATACGATGTTAGCAGCCATTGTTTGAAATTTTTCAGTAGGATAATTTTATTTATAATATTTCTGTACAAAACAGTTCAACAGTTCTTACCCTGTAAGTTAATCGAACCTTTTATTCATTTTGAGATCTAGCGGCCTCACAGACCGTTTTACTGTAGTTATGCGACATTTTCTGTCACAGCAGTTAAAGGTTAATCCTTAGAAATTCGGATTATTTGTTGATTATATTGGACAAAAATTAATACGAAATGTCAATGGTTGTAAAAAACTGTACAACGATGCAATTATGCATATGTAATTGTTGCAAAATAGAATGAAATGTAGATAGATTTTTAAGGATAATTAAATAATTACTTGGAAGAGTTAGCTGTTATTTTCGATTAAAAATTTTCAAGCTTTGACCATATCAATTTTTGTTAAAAAATGGATGTGTAACAAAACAATTATTTTTTTCTAATATACATTTATATTTTAATTAATTCAGGAAACAAATATAAATAATAATCTTTAAATTTTAATACAGATTGTTTTTCATAAACTTCAAATTTGTGGATCTAATATTACAATTCTTTCTGCTGAGCAGTTTTTCAGGTATTTTTTGAAAAATGATCAGTTTTGCAATCTGTTTCTACTGGATTAAAAATAACCTTCTCCAAGGTAGGAGTAGCAGAGTTGAGATTTACTTCAACAAAGCGAAAAATGTCGAGATCCGGACTCGAACCAAAATACATAGGCATACCGCGCCAATGCTTCCGGGTAATACTCTAGCTAGCATAATTTACTCTAATTTGTTGGACATGTCTACGAACTGCACAACTAGTTTTATTTATCTAAGCTATAACTACAGCATGCACATGATGTAAGTGGGGTAGCAAAATAGCACGGCAAACCAAGGACAAAGATAAGAGGCCTGACCTGTTCATTTTTTGCTCTGTTGGGATTAATCCCAATCGTGCAACTCTAACCTTGAAAATGATTTATCAAGTTGAAAAAATTCTTTGTCTTGATTACGATTTACACGTTGAGTGCCACGTCAGTCACCGGTGAGACACTGAACTTTCCCTTTAAGGCCCCACAGTAGGCACAGAAAAAGACCCGGATGATAATGTAAAGTCTATGGGGCGTTCTTTTCAAATATTTCGCCCAAATTTTAATATTTTGACATGATTTTTTTGCACAAGATAGCTGAGGACAATCCACAACCGGACTAGTTTTTAATTCTTCAGTTTCTGAAATTGAAACTATCGTAATATAAAAAATATATAAGCAAAATCGAAAAAAGTAAAAACTGGGCCGGTTGTGGATCGTCCTCAGCTATCCTGGGCAAAAAGATCATCTAAAAATATTAAAATTTGAGCGATATATTTGAAAAGAACGCTCCCATAGACTTTACATTATCATCCGGGTCTTTTTCTGTGCCTAATGTGGGGCCTTAAGACGCAACACTAGTCATTGAAAAAGACCCGGATGATAATGTTGTCTATGGGGACGTTCTTTTCAAATAACTCGTTCAAATTTTAATTTTTATGCATGATTTTTTTTTTTTTTTTTTTTTTTTTTTTTTGCATAGAATAGCTGAGGAGGATTTACAACCGGACTAGTTTTTACTTTTTCGATTTTGGTTATATATTTCTTTATATTATGACAGTTTCAATTTCATAACCGGTTCTAACCGGCTTCGAAAGTTAAAGTACATTGGCCTCCAAAAGTTAAGGTACAACTGGTTTTGTGGGTCTAATTTAGAAATGAATGAATATAGTAACAGCAAATTTGAAAGAAACCATTATTTATTAAATGCGAAACAGAAATTTACTTAGGTTAAACGTTTAAATGAAATTACAACAAAAGAGCGCTCATGGTGAAAAATTCCATTCTAGGAGAAATCCGTACATCACAGTAGTATGCAGTAAAATATGACAGAAACATTAACGAATTTGTTCTAATACGGAATATGTCTATCACGGACTTGAATGCATTGGCAACATCGACTTTCCATGCTCTCAATTAAATTGTCGGACACCTAAATAGGTAGCGCAGAACAGACATGGAATAAGCATTGTTACAGCTTATTAAATGACATTGGAGGAGGACTTAAAGTCGCAACCTGTCTTCCAAGATAGTCCCAAAGATGTTCTATCGGATTGAAGTCTAGAGAGTGAGCCGGCCATTCCATTCTCTCCAAATCGTGATCCTGAAGATAATCCTCAACAACCACAGATTGGTGTAATCTCGCACTATCATCCATTAGAATGAAACCATTGCCAATAGCATCGGCATATGGGCGCACATATTAATCAAGGATCTCATCCCAATATCTTGCGCAGTAAGAGTTCCTCCATGGCACACATGCCCCATGTGTCCTCAGTGTCATTTTGATATCCTGACCATACATCATATTTTATCTGACTGCCCGGGTCTCCGACACTTGTACAGAACCTATTTTAATTCTTCATCACCACTCTTGACAAACCTCATTGGGAAAACACCTCATGGGGCACTTTTTACCTTTTTAAAACATGCAGGACTTTATTCTGAAATATAATCTCTTCACTTGTATCATTGTTTTCGTGACTTGGACACTCTTGGCACGTTAATGACATGTGGAAGGGAGCTCTATCCAGATTTACCTTCTTTAGGATTTACTTCTATATTCTACTTTTTAGTATTTTAATTTTTTAATTTCTACAATCGCCTGACTGTGTCTGGATGCGATACCCACTAAACTTAACTGAATCCTCTGTTTTCGATGTTTTGCCTTTTGATGTTAGTACTGAGGAAACTATGCGATGACATCGCGAAACGTATACTTTTGTACGTTTTTGTTTTTAATTTTAAATATTTTTAGATACACGTTTTAATTTAATTGTTTTTAAATGCATTCAAAATTTGTCTAGTGTTTCATTATTAATTTAAATATTTTTTATTTAAATGCGTTAAAATGTACGTATGGCTTAGGTATTAATAATTAAAATTTTAAATATCGTTACAAATTCTATGTGTAGACGACCCCCTGAAAACTTAAATATAGCATTAATTAATAAACGTTAATATTAACGATATACAATCATATATTTAATAAATTTTTCCTTCTTAGCTACAAATTATTTTCTTTTATCCATCAATGTCATAAACAGAAATGTTCCAACTTTAATGTACAAAATAAATGAAATATATCACTAAAATAAGTGCTATTTAACTTAGTAGCAATAAATTTATATTCGTTAAGTGTTCAGTTCTCAGACTATAATAACGAAAAATTACTTATTTCATACAACTATTACTTAAATAGCGAAGTTAATATAATAAGTCTTGCATCTTGCATACTTGAGTAGGTCATCAATCTTCCACAACGTTTTGAAGGCTTCCGTAATGCTTTATACAATATTTTTATAATCTTTTCTTATATACAGATAACGTAAAGATTTTTTTTTTCAATAAAATTTAATAAGACTAAATAGAACCGCATGGGTCTATATACTTTAAAAGTCATTGCCAGAAAAATCATCAATACAAAATTTATTAAAAACAGATTGAGGTAAATTTAGAATCTCTAATCTAAAGAGAAAATTTTTCTGTTTAGTATTAAAGTAATGCTTTGACGATGAACGGTATTTTTTTTATTTAATTTTAATTTAACATTATCAGCTAATATTTTCAAAATATCGATAGATAATTTAAAAAATACTCTGTACCTATTCTTAATAAGCTATGACAGATGGACAGACAGACATAGGAATGATTTCATAATGGTTCTATGCTTATTTTTTAAGTATGGAAAAGTTAAAAAAGGGAAAAAATGTCGAAATGTAATAAAAAGTAATCTTTAAAGCTTCCTAATAACTGATTGCATAAAAATCAATATTGCAAATTTATGTACCTGATAAATTCAACTTAAGTTCGATTTATGAAATAAAAAACTGGTAGATCGTTATTCTTGAATTATATGAAGACAAGTTCTTGGGTTGGGAAAGAGGAAAAAATAAATCAAAGTGATTCTTACAGAAAACGTAAAACAAAGAAAATGACGTTTATGAAAAGAGATATGATGGATGCTGTTCCTTGGTATGTATGAGATAGAAAAAGTGACTAATGGTAAGATTAGAAAAGAAAACATCAATTCAGATGCTCACCAACTTGATTTTATTAATATTATCAATCTCAGGAATGTACTGTAGACAGTTTCTATGTGACAGTCGCAGTTATTATTTCTCATGAAATTAATCACATTCTTACAATCTTAGATAGCTCGCATGGCAATATTTTGCTGCAATCGTAACTTATGTATCTTACGTACAAATTAATATTAAATCCATACTAGGTCTTTAAAGTGGAAATGTGGCAAGTTTAGAGAAAATATAGATCCAGTTTTATTCGAACACAGTATATTATAAATACATGTATCATGCAAATTACTTATGAATTATAACAAATAGTGTCAAATTTTCATATCCTACCGCAACAGAAAGAAATCTTGTGAAAAACCGAGTCATGAATAGATCAAATTTTTACAGACCCGAACCAGAAATTCTTGCTTACCAGAAATTTTGCTTTTCTTGTTTGCTCCTCATTTCTTTAGTTCATTCTTTTCAGAATGTGCAGCAAAGCTGACTCTTTGAAGAATTATTTTTATTGGACCTTTTTCGTGATGTTCTCGCTTTTTTAACCAATCAGAAACGCGCGATGTCATGGATTGTATCCTTGCGAGTTGAGCAAAAGACAAGACCATTCGGCGAAGACGCAGATTTTTCGAGATTTTGTACGATTTTCAACTTGTTAACATCCCCGTTGTCTGTATTTCGTGTATGATGCCATTTTTTTGTTTCTAAATTTCTTCAAACATCCACTATGATTTGAGAAAATAAGATTTGAGCTTCAGTTTTAAATTGGGATATTCAATTTATTTGCGGTCAATAAAAGATTAAAACTAATAGATGTTTTTTTAATATATATAGAAACTCCAAATCGTTGAATTCATTCTATTGTTTTACGACTCCACGACTTGAAAGAACACAACGCAACAGTGAAAACCTGGTAACATTCCAAGAATCTACGCACCGAATGAGTGCTTACTTTCAGATTTGCCACAGCATCATACATGTATGTATGTTAATTACAGTTAATTACTTGATATGATACTACAAAGTACCGTTGGGACACTGTAATATCTGCACCAAAGTCGAGACTTTAGGGAAAAAAGCTCTACAAGGTGATTCCGAATTTTTTTTACAATAAAAGAGGGGTGATAGTACACATCAAGACAAACAATACTAAATAGGACACCAAGGGTCCAAAACGTTTTCCTAAGGAAAGAGCCGTCATTAAAGTTTAGGGACCAAAATTTCAAATAAACATAAAAAACGGAAAAATCGGTCGATTGATTTGCGGTTTTCACTAAAATTATTCTTTATGTCGGCATTTTCTTGAAATTAAATTATAAAGATAAATTTCAAAAAATGCCGATAGAGGGCGCTTTAGACTTTGGAGTAACGAACAACTATTTTTTGCCGGTATTTTTTGCATCTCATTAAAAGTTTTCGTAAGTTTACACTCAAACTTAAATTTTAAGCTCAAAATCTGTAGTTGGGAGTGGTTAAGTAACACAAACTGAGCTGTGTTCAGAGAGTTCAAATTTCAAATGATTAAAAAAAAAACGAAAAAATTGGTCGATTAATTTGCGGTTTTCACTAAAACTATTCTTTATTTAGTTATTTTCGAGAAAATAAATTATAAAGATAAATTTCAAATAATGCCGATAGAGGGCGCTTTAGACTTTGGAGTAACGAACAACTATTTTTGCCGTTATTGTTTGCATCTCTTTAAATGATTTAGGACGGTTAGACTTAAACTTAAATTTTGAGCTGAAAATCTGAATAGTAGAGAGTGGTTAAGTAGCACAAAGTGAACTGTGTTCTAGGGGGAGGGGGAGGTTCAAATTTAAAGTAATTATAGAAAATGGAAAAATTGGTCGATTCGTTTGCGGTTTAAAAGAAAACTATTCTTTACGTCAGTATCTTCTTGAAAATAATTTTTAAAGATAAATCAAGGGCGCCTTAAACTTCAGAGGAACCAACAATTCATTTTAACCATTATTTTTTGGTTCTAATTAAATGTTTGCAAAAGAATTTTAAATGTTCTCGGAAGCTTAGATTTAAACTTAAATTTTGAGCTCAAATCCTGAATCGTTATGAGGAGTTAAGAAGCGCAAACTGAAGTGTGTTCAGGAGTTAAAATTTAACCCTCTTTCCTCCTCTAGCACAATTCAATTTTTCGCTCCGTAAACACTCCCAACGATTCAGAATTTCGGCCCAAAATTTAAGTCTATGCATGTGAAAGCATTTAATGAGATTAAAAAAATAACAGTTAAAAGTAGTTGTACGCTACTCCAAAGTCTAAGGCGCCCTCTATCGGCATTTTGTGAAATTTATCTTTAAAAATTATTCCCAAGAAAACACTGATTGATCAAGAAAACTGCTGATTTAAAAATTAGTTTTAGCAAAAACCGCAAACGAATCGACCAATTTTTCCGTTTTTTACAATTATTTAAAATTTGAACCCTCTGAACACAGCTAAGTTTGTCTACTTAACCACTCCCAGCTATACAGATTTTGAGCTCAAAATTTAAGTTCAAGTCTAAGCTTACGAAAGCATTTAAAAGGATGCAAAAAATAACGCCAAAAAAGAGTGTTTCGTTACTCCAAAGTCTAAAGCACCCTCTATCGGCATTTTTGAAATTTATCTTTATAATTTATTTTCACGAAAATACCTAAAAAAAGAATAGTTTTAGTGAAAACCGCAAATCAATCGACCAATTTTTCCGTTTTTTATAATCATTTGAAATTTGAACCCTCTGAACACAGCTCAGTTTGTGTTACTTAACCACTCCCAACCACAGATTTTGAGCTCAAAATTTAAGTTTGAGTCTAAGCTTACGAAAACATTTAATGAGATGCAAAAAATACCGGCAAAAAATAGTTGTTCGTTACTCCAAAGTCTAAAGCGCCCTCTATCGGCATTTTTTGAAATTTATCTTTATAATTTTATTTCAAGAAAATGCCGACATAAAGAATAATTTTAATGAAAACCGCAAATCAATCGACCGATTTTTCCGTTTTTTATGTTTATTTGAAATTTTGGTCCCTAAACTTTAATGGCGGCTATTTCCTTAGGAAAACGTTTTGGACCCTTGGTCTCCTATTTAGTATTGTTTGTCTTGATGTGTACTATCACCCCTCTTTTATTGTAAAAAAAATTCGGAATCACCCTGTATAGCTAATCTTTTCATACTCGCCGCCCTGGCGACCAGTTTGGTAGTCAGGTCTTAAGATGTGGTCATTGACTTTTTCTGTAAAAGGCCTTCAACGATGTCTACACATACATTAAACCAATATATCGTTCATTTAATGCAAATGATTTAATTGTATATTAAATATTATGCGAGTTGGCTTATTTACATTTCACTTTGTGAAAAAATTTTTTTGAAAGTTGAGTTGTATAGTATTTCACCTAGCAGAATGAAAATGAAGTTTGATTAGATTACATGCTCGAATTATTTTTTCATGGCAAGATTGATGCCTGGAGAACTTGCTATATGAATTATTACCTCCATAAATTATTTTTTTCGATCATTGGAGAATGAATCTTTTTTTGTTTACTTTGATGGAAACAGATTTTGGGAAGTTAATTTAAATTTCACTGAAGTAATCTCAAAATATACATGTACTTCAACGTAATTCATCTCTCAAATATTTTTTTTCAAGCGATCTCTATAAAAGTATAATTTTTATACAGTTTTATCCGGAAAAATAATTTTGTTAAAACAGGCCGCTTGGCCTATGAAAGCGAAGTGGTCATCACGACAAACTGTTGATGACAGCCAAATGCATTAATAACAGCAATAATGTGTACAATAATTTGGCGAATTATCGCCTGCGCTGGTTAACATGAAATTGGCTGCATAGCATATAAAGAGTGAAGTGGGTAAACCCGGAAGTGTTGATGACAATCACATGGCTTAGGCTTTTATTATATAGATTATTTTAGTGTGACTAATGCGAATATCTGGCGTATACTGTAAAGAAAAAAAAAACTTTACAATTAAGTTACATGTTTAATGTTTAATGTTTGAATGTTTTATTTTATTTTTTCCAGGTTTAAAAAGAAAAGGCGAGTGAGAGTTGCTATCACTTGTTGGCTACGTGGTGGAGTGGTGTCTCTTACAGCTAGCATGAATAAGAGTTCCTAATTTATGTATTTTAAAAATCTATATTGGTTTGAAAAAAACGATTTTTTAAATCCATTCTCTATTAAAGGAACGCATATGGTGCTACAATCGACTAAAAAAGCTTACAATAATTTAATAGCCACGTGCTTTTACTTTATTAGATTTTATAATTATCCAATTAGCTTCAATTTAGACATACCGATTTAATTTGATAATGCGCTTTATTTATTAGATTTGGAGGGTCATTGATAAAATATAAAGTGTAAAAGGGAAGGATTATCCCCTTTTAATGCTGATAGATGAGTTTTTAAAGCAGAATTGTCGTATTTGTTTCAAATTTTGTGTACCGGTTTATTGTAATAAGGAACTTTTGTCATAAGATTTGGATGTTCATTGGTTAAGAATAAAGAGGTGAGCAAGATGCTAAACCACACCTCTTAATTTAGAAAAATGTGACTATGTTACAGAGCCATCTCATTTGCTTCAAAATTAGTATGATTAGTCTGAGAGCTAAAGTGTCCGCACAGTCTGTATGTATAGGTATACATGTGTGTATGTATGTACATAAAGCAGTAATGGTTGATAGAAGTATCCAACTTAATTGAAATCTTATATCTGTTACAGGCCAAACCCGATTTTCGGCCAAACTAGATTGGCCTAGGTCAAACCGGTCTATCCTAACACTTATCGGATAAACTAGTTTTTCCTAGGCCAAACCGGTTTATCCTAACACCCATCGGATAAACTAGTTTTCCCTAGGCCAAACTAGTCTATCCTAAGGCCCATAGGACGAACTAGATTTTCCTAGACCAAACTAGATTGGCCTAACACTTATAGGATAAACTAGTTTAGACTGCTGTTTATTGGTCTGAACTAGTTTATTCTAGGCTGATCTAGTTTATCCTAGGCCAATTCAATTTGGCGTGATTTTATTGAATTCAATGACCGCCTCAATGCCAACATCTTTGTTTGTCCTAGGCTGATCTAGTTTATCCTAGGCCAAAGTAGTTACGTGTTTTTAGCTCACGGGTGGGAAAGACAGAGAAAGAATGGCTCACAAGTTCTGTATATGCATGTACACATGTATGTACGTAACGCGGTAACTCTTGATAGAGATATCCGATTTGCTTCAAATTTTGGATCTAGGTTTATTTTGATAAAGTACTTTCCTGATTAATTTTAGGAATTCATTGGATAATAATAAAGGGCGGCGAACGGGAGGTTAATCTCCACCGTTAATTTAGAGAAATGGATTTTTCTTGCAGAATTATCAGTTTTCATTTAAAATTTTAGATATAGGATCATTGTGACAAGGCGCCTCCGTGATTAATTGTGGATGTTTATTGTTTAAGTCTAAAAGAAAGGCCAATTTAGGAAACACAACATAATTTAGATAAATAGTTTTTGACGCAGAATTGATGAATTCGCTTCACTTTTTGGATATAGGTTCTTTCTGATAAGGCGACTCCCTGAATAGTTTTGGCTGTTTAATGGTTAAGTATGAAGGGAAAAATGAAAGATTACCCTCTAATCTAGGAAAAACTTGTTTATGCAATTGGCGTTAGGATAAAATAGTTTGGCCTAGGCTAATCTAATTTGTCTCGAAATCGGGTTTGGCCAGTAAAAAACATGTCTTTCATAAGAATAAGTATAAATGTGTATAAAGAGTCATTGCTTATAACATCAATAGAGAAATTTAACATGTCCACCGTAGAGACATGATGCATTGGACATGGTGTTTGCTTATTTTTTTTTCTCCAAACTCGTTCCAACTGAGATCAGACTTGCATTTATTATTATTATTATTGCATATTCGAGCCAGATCGGAGCTGAACATATTTTGGAATCGAACAACGTTTTCCATTTTTGAGAAATTAATTACCTGTCAACATATAAGCTATTCTTGTCATAGCGTCAAGTTTTTCTTTTCCGTAAAGTCGTAAGTGGAAATTCGATTCAAAACGTAGCTTTAATAGTATTTTCTCAAATATGCATCGCTTTTATGAAAAGATGGTTAACGCCATTCGATTACATATGTTCTGAGTGAGAATGCCTGTTAATCTAATGTATTTCGGAAATTGAATTAGTTCTTAAATGTGTTAGGATTAGCTCTTTTGGATTTGAGAAAAGCCTTAAGCTTAAAATTTTAAGCAAATTGGATTATTCTGTACTATAACCAATTTATCTAATTTAAGGAAGGAAATAAATTGTAAGTTTCCCCCTTATATTTAACCGAAGAAACACTAAAATGAATCAGTAAAGCGCTTCATCAGAATGAACAAATCCAAGATTTGCAGCAAATCGTTCCCCCCTTATTCCTCTCCAATGACCTCCCAAAATTAATCAGATAAGCTCCTCATAAGAATAAACCTACATTGAAAGTTTGATGCAAATCGAGTATTTCTATCAAGAATTATTGTGTTATGTACTTACGTACATACATAGATACAGAACCTACGGCCATTTTAGTTCGGGCTTTGGCAGCCTGCTGAGATAAAAACACGTCAAATTACATCATTTCTATCAAGGGTTATCGCGTTACGCACATACGTACGTATATATGTGCTTACATACATGCGTACATACATGCAGAACCTGTGAGCCCATTATTTATCTGGCTTTGACGCCCGTGAGCTAAAAACAAGTAAAACTAAAATGGCCTAGGATAAACTAGATCATATTAGGACAAACAAGAATGTTGGCGTTGAGGCGGTCATTGAATTGAATAAAATCACGCCAAATTGAATTGGCCTAGGATAAACTACATCAGCCTAGGATAAACTAGTTCAGACCAGTAAACAGCACTCTAAACTAGTTTATCCTATAAGAGTTAGGTCAAACTAGTTTGGCCTAGGAAAATCTAGTTTGTCCTATGGGCCTTGGGATAGACTAGTTTAACCGATGGGCGTTAGGATAAACCGGTTTGGCCTAGGAAAAACTAGTTTATCCGATGGGAGTTAGGATAGACCGGTCTTGCCTAGGAAAAACTAGTCTATCCGTTGGGCGTTAGGATAGACCGGTTTGGCCTAAAATCGGGTTTGGCCTGTAACATATACATTCTTATAAAGCATCTCTATGATTAGATTTAGAAGTCCATTGGTTAAATATATAAGGCGTTACGTGGACTACATCCCCCCCCCCCCTCTTAATTTAGATAAATGAATTTTTCAGGCACAATTATTCGATTTGCTTCAGTTTGATAGCTCGTTTCGAAGGTACTTTCCTGATTAGATTTGGACTAGCACTGGTTAAGTAAAAAGGGGACGAATAGGGAAGTTAATCCCATTTCGTACTCTGGGTAAATGGGTATTTATTATTTTCTATTTTTTTAAGAGGCATTACTTTTTGAAATAAGGTATACTAGCTTTTGAGCCCAATGTCAACAATTTAACTTTTTCTTTTAATTTTAACTTTAACTTTTAACTTTTAGAACTTTTCTTTCTTATTACTGCAGATTTTCTTTCCACATCCTTTATTCTGTATAAATGAAGCTTTTAAAAATATTCCTAATAGTTTAGCTTCCAAACACGCGCACTTGAATTACAGCAACGTGTATACGTATATAAATACCTGTATCTAATATAAGTTGCGGAAATATTCCTGAGAAAATACTTTGCCCATTTTTAAAAGTGTGATCAAAAATACTAAAATAACGGATTTTTGCTTCAGAAACAACCATTTATATTATTCTATATGTGCGAGAAAATGTTGAAAATAATGAAAATATTCTTCGCTTCTCTGTAGCAACATTATACGGCGTCGATCAATATGCAACATTGTTCAAATATTTTAATTTTAAATTTGACCCGAAAATGTCGTTTTCAGCCACATCAAAACAACTAAATGTTTTAAATATTCAATTACGCATATAATATTGCTGGTAATCGATAATGGTAGAAAATTCTCGTACGTTTAGAATTTTTTTAAATCGGGGTAACTCTTTAAAAATTTATTACTCCATCTTCAAAAATAAAAGCATCTTCAAAAATAAAATAAAATAATTTTTTTAAATCGGGGTAACTCTTTAAAAATTTATTACTCCATCTTCAAAAATAAAAAGAAAAAAAAAGCTTCATTTTGAAAAAGGGAAAAAACTGATTTTCCCAAAGTTATTTAACAACAATTAAAACAGTTATAAAAACAGAAAGAAAATTTCTCATTGGCACAATTTATTTACATGTTTTAGAAATTAAAGTTATAAATTAACTGTTTTCAGCTCACAGGTTATCAAATTCTGAGAGCTAAATGTGCCCGAAGATTCCGTATGTATGCGTATATATGTGTGTATTATATACACGTAACGCGATAACTTACATATCCAATTTGCTTCAAACCTGGTATACAGTTGGCAAAAAAAGTATTTGTACACTCTAAAATTTTTAATTTTTAACTAAATAAAAACAGATATTTTGTCAAAAATAGTTTTAATACAGTCTGTTTACCGTGCGTTTTAAATTACACAACAGAAAATTTCGATAAAGATGTAAAATAATTTTCTAATAGGAAAAGTTTAAAAATTTCTTGCAAAAAAAGTATTTGTACATTTCTCCATCCTGATATGTACTGTGTTTTATAGTGTTTATGGTTCAAAGGACTACTTTTACAGAAGCTGTTAATATTTTTTAAGTTCATATTATATTTGTCTGACATTTAATCTAATTTGCTCTTGAAATAATTGAGTATAGAACCTAATACTAGAGAGGCACCTCTAGATATATGAAATCCTATGATTGAGCATAATAAAAATTTAAATTCGCAACAAGAATTTGTAAAAGCTATTAAATTACCATTTACAACTATTGGATGTATAGTGAGAAACTATGAATAAATTAAAAGCATCGAAATTCAATGAAAACCAGGACTTCTTAGCAAACTAACAATGAGGGAAAAAAAGGAGTGTTGTTAAAAAAGCTTTAAAAATCTTATGCGTTCGGTTCAAAAATTTGCTGGAGATCTTGCAACATCTTCTCGCATCAGAGTAATACCTCAAACAATAAAAAATATTCTTCTCAATGCAGATTTAAAAGGAAGAACCTCAAGGAAAAATCCATTCGTCAGCGAAACAAATAGGCGAAAACGCATAGTATTCGCTTTCGCATACAGAAGTAAATCATTGGATTTTTGGAAAACAGTAATTTTTTCTGATGAGGGAAAATTCGGAATTTTCTTACCATCTAGCATTCGAAAAAATTGGCGTAAATATAAAACTGCTCTAGATCCAAAACGTATATTTCAAACTATCAAGCATGTTGGGGGGAATATTATACTTTTGGAGTGCATAGCTTCTAATGGAGCAGGACATTGAAAATTTATTGACAATGGAAGGACAGGTTTAACATACATTGATGTGTCGCGCCATAATTTATTAAACTGTGCCAAGAAATTATGCATAGAGGAAGCTTTTCACTTTCTGCAGGATAACGACCAGCACATGCTTACGACAATACTCGAAGACGACTGGTAACTCCTCTAAAACCTCTAGACTTGAATCCAATAGAAAATTTGCAGATGCTATTGGATGCAAAAATCCGAAAAAAATATGTATTGGTAAAAAACAGTTTTAAAGAAGCTCTTATTGTGTCATGGAATAACATTAACCAGACCGATACAAAAAAGTTGGTGGAATCAATGTCACACCATCTAGAAGTAGTCATAAACGCTAAATGAATTCGCACAAAATATTAATTTGTATCATTTTACTAATTTTTCATTAATTATATTACATTAATATAGTGTACAAATACTTTTTTTGCATTATATTTTTGTATATTTGTATTTATAATGTAAAAAATCGATTCGTTTAATTTTGTTTTTGCTTCTATAATATTATAATGCATTAAATTAATGTATTACAGTATTTTTTGTTTAAATCTTTTGTTTAATTTCATTATAATTTAAAAAAATGAAGTGTACAAATACTTTTTTTGCCAACTGTATATATATATTCTTAAAAAGCACTTCTCTGATTAGTTTTGGAAATTCATTGGCAAAATGTATAAGACGGTACGACGAGCTAATCCCCCCCCCCTTAATTCAGATAAATGTATTTTTCATGCAGAATTATCCGATTTCCTTTAATTTGATGGATCGGTTACTTTTTCTGATAAGGTGCTTTCCAGATTAGATTTGAAAGGTCACTGGTTAAATAAAAATGGGGTGAATAGGTAAGCTAATCATATCCATTAATTTGGGCAATTTTTTTTTTTTGGGGGGGGGGGGGCAATTACTAGTTTTTCAAGTAGCATTGCTCTTTGAAATAAAATTATCATAACCTTTAATGTCGAAGTCATCAATTTAACAAGGGACTTTTCTTTTTTATCATTGTTACCACAAATTTTCTTTCACACATGTTTTTATACTGTATAAATGCGGGTCTTTTAAAAAAATTTCTAAAAGTTAAACTTTTAAGCAGGTACATTTTAATTATAGCCACCATGTATGCGTACATAAATACTTGTATGCATTAGATTCGTAAATATCTCTGGAAAAATATTTTGCCCTTTTTTAAAAGTATGATCAAAAATACTAAAATAACGGATTTTCGCTTCAGAAATAACCATTTACATTATTCTATATACGAGAGAAAATGTTAAAAATAATGAAAATATTCTTCGTCTCTCTATAGCAACATTATACGGCGTCGATCAATATGCAACATTGTTCAAAAATTTTAATTTTAAATTTGTACCGAAAATGTCGTTTTCTGCCACGTCAAAACAGCTAAGATGCGCCGTGTTTTAAATTTCCAGTTACGCATACAATATTGCTGGTAATCGATAATGGTAGAAAACTTCTCGTACGTTTAAAATTGTTTTAAATTGGGGTAAATCTTTAAAAAATTATTACTTCATCTTCGAAAATTAAGGGAAAGAAAGCCTCATTTTGAAAAAGGAAAAAGATTGATTTTCCCAAAGTTTTCCCAAAACAACAATTAGACAGTTATAAAAACAGAAAGAAAATTTCTCATTGGCACAATTTACTTACACGTTGAGAAATTAAAGTTATAAAATAATTGTTTTCAGCTCACAGGTTATCATACTCTGAGAGCTAAAATACCCGTAGATTCCTTATGTATGCGTACATATGTGTGTATGTAAACACGTAACGCGATAACTTGGAATATCCAATTTGCTTCAAACTTGGTATATATATTCTTATAAAGCGCTTCTCTGATTAGTTTTGGAAATTAATTGGCAAAATGTATAAGACGATACGAGGGGCTAATCCTCCCTTAATTCAGATAAATGCATTTTTCATGCATAATTATCCAATTTGCTTCAATTTGATAAATCGGTTAATTTTTCTGATAAGGTACTTTCTTGATTAGATTTGAAGGATCACTGGCTAAGTAAAAATGGGGTGAATAGGGAAGCTAATCCCATTCATTAATTTAGGCAAATGATTTTTTTGTCAATTTTTATTTTTTTATGTAGCATTACTCATTGAAATAAACGTATCTTATAACCTTTAATATGGACATCATCAATTTAACAAGGCACTTTTCTTTTTTATCATTGCTACTGCAAATTTTCGTTCTACGAGTTTTTGTACTGTGTAAATTTTGGCCATTTAAAAATATTCCTAATAGTTAAACTTTCAAACAGGTACACTTTAATTATAGTCACCGTGTATGCATACATAAATACTTGTATGCATTAGATTCGGATATAGCCCTGGAAAAATATTTTGCCCTTTTTTAAAAGTGCGATCAAAGATGTAGGATTTTTGCTTTAGAAATAATTATTTGTATTACTCTATATGCGCGAGAAAATATTAAAAATAATGAAAATATTCTTCGCCTCCTTGTAGCAACATTATACGGCGTCGATCAATATGCAATATTGTTCAAAAATTTATATTTTAAATTTGATCCGAAAATGTCGTTTTCTGCCACTTAAAAATAGCTAAGATAAGAAGCTTGTTTTAAATTTTCAGTTATGCATATGGTGATCAGTTATGCTAATAATAGAAAATATATTGTACATTTATAATTATTTTAAACTGCAGTAATTCTTTAAAAAGTTTTAGTTCGCCATCAAAAATTAAGGTCATTTTGAATGTCATTTTGAAAAAGAAAAAAACTCTGATTTTCTCTAAGTTACAACAATTAAATCAATTGTAAAAATACCAAAAATAATTCTCAATGGCACAGTTTATTAACACGTTTGAGAAATTAAAGTTATTAAATATCCGTTTTCAGCTCAGAGGCTATCAAAGTCTGAGAGCTAAACACCTTGCAGGCTCTGTATATATACGTACATTTGTGTGTATATGTATGTAAGTTGTGCGATAACTCTTGATAGAAGTATCCAATTTGCTTCAAATCTCGTATATATTTTAATAAAGTGTTTCTCTGATTAGTTTTGACGGTTCATTGGTTAACTATAAAAGGCGTTACGGGGCCTAATCCCCCCCCCTCCTTAATTTATATAAATGGATTTTTCATGCAGAAATATTCGATTTGCTTAAAATTTGATTTATCGTTTTTTTCTGAATAAGTGCTTACCTGATTAGACTTAGAGGATTACTGAAGTAAAAACAAGATAAATAGGGAAGCTAATCCAACCCCTTAACTTGGACAAATGGTTTTTGTCTATTTTTATTTTTTTCAAAAAGGCTTCTCTCTGAAATAATAACATCAGCCTTTATGCTACAATTATGTCATCAATTTAACTAGGTACTTTTCTTTGTAATTATTGTTATTGCAGATTTTTCCCCACATGCTTTGTACTGTCTAAATGAATATTTTAAAAGAATTCCTGATAGTTTAGCGTTCAAACACGTGCACTTTAATTATAGCCATCGTGTATGCGTAACATAACTATTTGTATGTATTATGGGTTGCGGAAATACCGCTGGGAAAATGCTTTGCCAATTTTAAAAAATGTGATAAAAAATAATAAAATAACAGAATTTTTCTTCAGAAATAACCATTTATAATATTCTACATATGAGAAAAAATTTCAAAGAAAAGGAAAATATTCCTCGCCTCTCTGTATCAAGATTATACGGCGTCGATCGATATGCAACATTGTTTAAAAATTTTAACTTTAAATTTGACCCGAAAATGTCGTTTTCTGCCACGTCAAAACAGCTCGGATGCGCCGTGCTTTAAATTTTCAGTTACGTATATAATATGGCTGGTGATCGATGATGGTAGAAAATTTCTCGTACGTTTAAAATGGTTTTAAATTGGCGTAACTGTTTAAAAATGTATTACTTCATGTTCAAAAATTAAAGAAAGATAGCTTCATTTTGAAAAAGGAAAAAGATTGATTTTTCCCAAATTATTTAAGAATAATTAAAACAAATATGAAAAGAGAAAGAAAATTTCTTAATGGCATAGTTTATTTACACGTTTGAAACATTAAAATTATTTAGTTTTAATCTCAAAGGCTACCAAAGTCTGAGAACTAAATGTGCCCGCAGATTCTATAAGTATACGTAAATATGCATGTATGTATGTACGTAATGAGATAACACTTAACAGAAGTATCCAAAACAAATATTGGAAATATAAATAAAATTTTAATTTATTTAAAGCGAAAAAAAGTTTAAATTTAAATTTAAAAATCTGAATCATTAATAAATCTCAAAAGTTAAAAAAAAAGATGAATTTCAAGATATATTATGAATTTCAGATGAGCGAAACCATAATAATATAAACAATTAAATTGACTAAAAGCACGAAATTTCTTATTAAATCCAACTTAATATGAAAATTTCAAGTTTCAGCATCGGGGTTCGAACTAAGAACCTCATGTATATAAGTGAGATACTTCACTTCCAAGCTGTTATACCTATACGAAATCCTTTGAAATTAAGGTTCTCTTTTAACATTTAAATCGCAAAAATGAACGGATGAAATTTAAGAAATTGATTTAATTAAACTAATAGACTTTTTTAAATTTTATAATTTATCGTGTGATACGCGATATTCAGCTATCAGCACACAAAATTTGAAGCCTTTGACTTATTTTTGATTTTATTTTTTACGGACTTTGTGACGAACAGACAGACACAGACGAATAGAGTTTCGCTTGAGTAACGAAACTTTAAAACTAGCTTTGTAGATTTACAATGCAATAATACTACTTTACTCTACAAAAATATGAAAAAAAGAAAAGCAAAATCTAACATTAACTGACAAAACATCACATTAACAATTATAGATAATTTACCACAGATATCGGATAAGTTATGAACAATGTTTTTCTTTCAGTGAGAGTAAAAATGGTGTTTTGAAAAAAAAGAAATGGTTTTGTTGAAAATGACCAGAAAATGTTTAATGATCAAAAATCGTGTCATGGTGTGTTTGACGTGTCATAAACATGCGTGAATTCTGATGTCTTTAAAAAATATAGTATTAAAAAAAAGCGTTTGTGACAATACTTGCGTTAAATTGTTTTTGTAAATACGGATAAACATTATTGGAAATCGATTAAATGCCTTTTCCACAAGGTGTCTAATTTCTCAGAGAAAGTTAACTTTAACTTTTTTAAAACTTAGTACTTTAACATGACTTTTTTTTTTTCTTAAATCATCGTATAGTTGCCGTAATATTCACGACAACACAATTTAACCGATTTTCACATAAACTACTCGAACTTGAAAAAAATATGTAAAAAAGTTGTAATTAAAGAGATATTATAAGTCTTATTACTGACAACTTATTGAAGCTAATGAATATATATGTATAGATTTATTAATCTATATATATAGGGTACCCAACGAATAGGACTCTGATTGCAAAATTAAATTTCGCAATAACAAAGATCAATAAAATTATTCAATAAACCGTTTGTTTAAAGTAAAAATGTTATACAGAAGTTTCGACCGGTGAATATTTTGAAGTTCAGAGATTGTGTTCCGATGGCAAAAAATGCTTGATTTGACGTTTTTCTTGTTTTAGATTTCTTGCAGAGAACGAGTTTTTCGGCTTACAATGCCATATTTTAACGATTTTTGGGATTAATTTTTGTAAATTTCGAAATTTCAAGAATTTAGTTCAAAAAATCTTTAAAATATGGCATTGTAAGCCGAAAAACTAGTTCTCTGCAAGCAATCTAAAACAAGTAAAATGCCAAATCAAGCTTTCTTTGCAATCAGAATACAATCTTTCTTAAATATTAACCGATCGAAACTTCTGTATAACATTTTTACAGCTTATATAAAAAACAAACCGTTTGCCGCTTAATTTTACAGATCTTTGTTTTTGAGATATTTAATTTTGAAATCAGGGTTTTATTCGCTAAACACCCTGTATATATATATATATGTATATATATATATTTATGCAAAAAATAGGGAGGAAAAAAGCAAAATTTAACATTAGCTGACAAAACACCTCATAAATAATTATAGATAATCGACCGCAGATATTGTATAAGTTGTGAACAGCATTTTTTTTTTTTTTTCTTTCAGTGAGTATAAAAATGATGTTTCGACAAAAAGAAATGGTTTTGTTGAAGATGACCAGAAAAAGATTAATGATCAAAAATCGTATCATGGTGTGTTTGACGTGTCTTAAACATGCATGAATTTTGATGTTTTTAAAAGATATAGTGTTTAAAAAAAAACGTTTGGTGGCAATACTTGCGTTAAATTGTTTTTGTAAATACGGAAAAACCATTATTGGAAATCGATTAAATGTCTTTTCCACAAGGCTTCTAATTTCTCAGAGAAAGTTAACTTTAACTTTTTTAAAATTTATTACTTTAACATGACTTTTTTCTCTTAAATCATTACATAGTTACCGTAATATTCACAAGACAATTTTATCGATTTTGATATAAACCACTCTAACTTTTAAAAATATGTAAAAAATGGTTGTAATTAAAGAGATATTATAAGTCTAATTACTGAAAAATTATTGCAAAACAATAAAACGCCAAATATTTTAGAGTAACAATAATTTTAGAGTACTTTATTGAGAATTTCATTGAGATATTTTAAAGTACAAATAAATGCATGACATAATATTTAAATGTTTTAATTGTCTTTTTTATGCGGTTCTTACCAGTTGGTGAACATTTCAACTAGTTTTTTGGATAAGGAAAATCCAACTGTTTAACCTTTTCGCGACGGGAGCCTTTTACAAAATTTTTAATGTTTTGTCAGCGGTTTTTAAAAATAGAAATTTGTGCTTTATTAAATCGATAAAATGCTTCGATTAGATAAAGCAAATGTTACAGTAAAATTTCACTGGTGGGGACAAACAAGGATTCTTAAGCCTTTTTGCGGCACATATACGTTCCGCTCGTCCCCAAGGGGTTAACAAATCTTTTGATACAAATTCTGATTAAACACATTTATGTTTTACTTTTAAAAAAATCGAAAGAAAATTTAGGAGCTTATGGTTTTTAATGCGAACCGCAGTTTAGCCAAAACCCATCGGTGAAGTTCAAAAATAAATCTCGAGCTACTAATTTCTGTAAGTGAATGTTCAATTTAAATCAACCAACAGGAAATACTGATCTACTCCTTTAAACCTCTGTCACAAAATAACTGAAGCTGAGTCGAAATCTACTCATCTCGCGATTTAAAAGCCAACTTCTCGTAAAGAGTTGAAACAAATCGGGTGAACAAGTTATTTTTAAGCATTTTAAATCAAAATGAGTAATTTAAATAAGCAATTTTAATCAAGATGAGTAAAACATATAAGAAATAACTCACTCATGATCCAATAAATTACGGCTCTTTCCTGGGAAGCCAAATCTCCATTCTTTCGTTTTAAGAGTGCACGATTGGTTTAAATTAGCTTTATGTTCAACTCTATATAAAATTCTTTGAGAAAATTATAAGAAACTGAATTGAATGAATTCTGTTTTGTAGAACGTTCTATGTAATCTGATTGCTTTAATCAAATAATGAGACTCCTGATAGGCATTTCTGTAAAATTCCTTAAGATTGTGAAAGTCTATTTTTTTTAACAATATATTCCCAAACTTGTTGAAGTTCTATGTATCCTGATTGGTTGTTTTCTGTTTTCGAGAACAATCGATGGGCTCTGATTGATAGAATTATGTATCTCAATTCGTATTGGGAGTTTCTAAGAAAATTCTGTCAGATCCTAAAAGCTAATTTTTTCTGCCAATGTCGTCAAAAAATCACCAAATACCACGTAATTTGGCGTTGTTCTTTCTTTTGGCATAAAAATATGTTATAGCATTAGTACTCTTAAAAATTTATTTTCAAACAAATCTCGCCAATGTCACCAGTATTTTTCAAAATATCGCCAAATTTGGTGAAATATTCTCAGCTGTGATATTTCCTTTACTGACAAATGTTCTATAACTTAATGATTCAACTTCATTTCTGTTGAAATGCATTAACCCGTAATGATCCCAAAATGATCCGCTAATCAAATTATCTCGAACACCTTACCTAGTCCAATAGTCTTCTGGTATCCCAAAACGGTAGAATACAAAAATTAGTCAAAATCATTCGAGCAGTTTTCGTGGGTGAAATCTGGATCTATGCACACACAGAGACACAAGATTCACGCATTAAAATAATTATGAAATGTTAAAACACATATTCAAAATGAAAAACAGTGCAATGTCGAGGAGATTACAGAACAATTTTTGATTTACCTAAATCCATTACATTCTTTTAATTTGGCTATAGTATTTCCCTTTTTGATTAACCAGATTGCTAATGTTAGTCAAAAGGTGATGAGAGTCATGTAGTACTCACAATATATATAACAACTAAGTCATCATTTTCTCTACTTTACATCTCAAAAAATATGCTGCAACACTATTTTCTTTCCCCACAATAGATCGCTCTTGTTGTAAATATTCATTCTGTATGCATATGCAAGTAAATATATATATATATATATATATATATATATATATCTTTGAAATGTTTCTTTTCCAACCAAACCTATGCAACTATGTAACTCATTTATGAAGCCACAAGATTGATTCAGGATAAATTTTAACTTTTCCGTTCAGAATTTGAATATTAGGAAACATACGTAAATAATACATTATTGGGCTTAGCATAGTCCCAGAATTATTCTATTTTTATAGTAAAAAACATAGTTTTTATGATTAATGTTTTCTCTCTAAATACATCTTATCATACAAAATGGCATGATTTTTTTTTTCTTTTAGGGGTAGAACTGGAGTCATTACTGACGGCATCTGTCCGCAATTATACAAGGACATTTTTAACAGTGTATAGTATTATTACAGAGCAAGTTTCTATACAAATATATATACCAAATTTCAAATATCAAGCGAAGAATTTTTTTAAGGTGTTACGGAACAGATATTAGAATATTTATTTTTTAAAGCAATATATTGACAAAGTTAACTGATTTATAATTGAACTCCGTTACAAATATACGAACACAGATAAATTTCTATTCATAGTTTATCTTTAAAAAAAAATAAAGCAATTTTACACACATTTTTTCTTTTCAATATTTTTGCCAGAAACTATACTTTGATTTTTTTTAACAGTTTTATATTGACATTTTGTATGCAGTAAACTAAAAAAAATTAAAAATATGTTGATTTTCTCCAAAACATATGAATTTTCATAAAAATTTTCTTTTCCCTTGTTTAAATGTCTATAGTTAAAAAGTTTTGATAGCAAGAGTAAATATTTAAACTAGATTAATTTAAGACACGATTTTTCAATCGGTAAATTAATTATGAGAGACGTAAATTTTCCAGGTGGGTGAAAAAAGTTCGGGCCAGGATTCAAACCAGGGATGTATTGGCTGAAGCCGCCAATGCTCTTCCAACTGAGCCATCCCGGTCACGAACACTGGCGGACTATTTCACCCAATTAACCTCAACGATCATATAATCTGGTTTGATACAATGGATCAGCTCAACAGAATAAATCGAAATCTGTTGAGCTGATCCATTGTATCAAATCAGATTATATGATCGTTGAGGTTATTTGGGTGAAATACTCTGCCAGTGTTCGTGTCCGGGATGGCTCAATTGGAAGAACATTGGCGGTTTCAGCCAATACTTCCCTGGTTTGAATCCTGGCCTGAACTTTTTTCACCCACATTGAAAATTTACGTTTCTTAGTAAATATTTAATTCATTGCATGGATATGAATGTCGGAAATTTTATAGCAACGCAAGTAAAGATGTTTCATTTAATACTCTTATAAAAAATAAATCTTACTCAAAGTAGATTTTTCGAAAAAATTTTAACTTTTTATTTCTATTTTAAACATACCTTAAGTGTTTATTCAGTAATTATAACTCTCAAAATGAAACTTTAATAAAAGTATTTTCTTTTCTAAAGTTTTTAAGCAGAAAAAAATGTTTCAATCTAAAAATATTAAATTAAGAATTTGGACTTTAAAGTATTTAAGTACTGTCGTAGATTAAAAAAAAGAAAAGAAAAATAAATAAACACCATCTATAAATTTGGCAATAAACAAGAAAATGTTACTGTAGTAAAATTTTAGAAATAAAGACTATTTTTAAATTATATATATATAATTTGTTTCTAAGGATGTTATTTCGGGAGAAAATAAACCAGTCCAAACTTCGATTTTTTACAATGCAACATCTAATTTTTACAATCTTTTTTAAATATTCTCTTCAAACTATGCTTAGAAACGAAATTTTAAGTCATTTGGATTTGTATTATAAGTTTTTGCATTATTAACATTTACAATTTAGAGCTTCTGAAATTAATATATGAAAAAAATATGAATTGCAACCCACAATATTTTGATATATTTATATATGTTATGTCCTACTTTATGCGATTTCTAAATTTCAAATTTTATTTTGAACATACTTTTTTAATTCTGTTAAAAAATCTGCTTAAAAAATGGTTTGATGTGGAGTCTGTGACGTGCATAATAGCATAATTTCAAAAGTACATAATTGCACTATATGGCCGAAGGTAATCGGCCACTTGCGATTTTAGACGTTATATTAAATATCTAGAAAAATACATAAGATATTATTCTGAAACACCAAATGTGTTCACAAAATAATAAAGGTCATATATTTTCGCGAATATTTTTCCTTAAATCTTATAGGATATTATCAACAAATTGAAAAAGAACGAAAATCTTTTGGATAACCCTGTCAAAACTAATGTAGTAAAAGCATTCAAACTGCAGATTATGATTAAGAGATTCATTGTAAAAAATTCTATTCATTTTTATAAGGGTAGCATGAATACTCGAAGAGAAATTAAGGTTTTTATAAAACAGGTTTTTTAGAAAATAGGACAAACAACGGTGTACATAATACCCTGTAATCAGAATTAAAAAATAATAATAGTTGTAAGAAAAATGAGCAGGTTAACTAATTAATGTTTCACTGCGCATGCGTCAAAGAAATCAAATTATAATTTGCTTAATGTGATAGCTACATGTATAGAACAACTTTTGAGAAAGTCTCAAAAACATAATTTGAAAATTCTGAAAATGATCATCGATAGAATAAGCTCGAAATCCGTTGTTCCGAAAAAGAAGCAAAAAGATGAGGGGCTGTATCCAAATATATGTGCAGTAGTACAAGCTACATTGTGTATGCTACATTGACAATAACCATTGGATGTATGGATACAGCCCAACTCCTCGTATTTTTGTTTTATTTTGAAAACAACAGATTTTGAGCTTATTCTATCGATGACAATTTTCAAGTTATGATTTTAGGACTTTTATAAAAGTTGCTCTAAGCATTTCGCTAACACAATCTGCAAATTACATTTTGATTGCTTTCACGCATGCGCAGTGAAAAATTATTTAATAAACTTACCTATTATTCAAGCAAATTTTATTATTTTTAAATTTTTATTACAACATATTATGTACAATGTTGTTTGTCATAATATCTGGAAAGAACATTTTTATGTGTTAAGAACTCTGAAAATGATAAGCAAAAAACTTCGCGAAATTAAGTACTGTTTTTATGAAAAGCTTAATTTCTCTTCGAGTATACATGTTATCCTCATAGAAATGAATTTTTAATTCTAATTATAGGGAATGGTGTATAATGTTGTTTCTCGATATTTCCGACAGAACGTTTTTTTATGTTCTGGAAATTATAAGCAAAAAACTTGGAAAAATTCGGGGCTGTTTTTAAGGAAACCTTAATATTTCTACGAGTATACATGCTATCCTCATAAAAATGAATACAGTTTATTACAATAAGTCAAGTAATAGTATAATCTGCAGTTTAAACGTTTTGCTACATTAGATTTCACGGGGTTATCCAAAAACTATTCGTTCTTTTTCAATTTGTTAATGGTACCATATAGGATTTAGGGGAAAATATTCGCGGAAATATATTACCTGTACTATTCTGTTTACACACCGGGAGTTTCAGATCTCTCATGTATTTTTCTAGATATTTACTAAAACCGCTAAAATCGCAAGTGGCCACTCACCTTTTTCCATATAGTGTATATGAAGAAGATTATTAGAATATATGATAGAATATATTAGAATATTTTTGCTGCCAATAATCCAATGACCCATAGGCATTCCATATTAGTTAAAATCCTTAATATTTTTTGTGTCAATTTAGTTTGCATAGGAAAATAAAACTGTGCATCGAATTTTACATATTTAAATATTAAGGTAAAAAAAAAATAAATTTTATGCATTTATGCGTTCAGCATTTATGCATCATATTTCCGCACTCTCCATTTAACTCCTACAATTATATTTAGTTTGAAAAACTATGCACAGTTTTATTTATATATATAAATCAAACTGCCATAAGAAATATTGGGGATTTTAATTGATATGGAATGCGCTTCGGGGCCTTTTGAAAAATTCTTCATAATACTTAAAGTATTCAGCAAAAGTCTCATTTTTTTAAACTAATTGTTTGATAAATACATGCGATAATTTATATATTGTGTGAACTTGAATGTTTTTAAGTTGTGATTTAAAATAATAATAATAATAATAATAAATGTTTTTGAAAGTTCCTTGTCCTCTTAAACACACATTAAAAGGTGAAGATAATTTAAGATAATATAAAGTTAAGTAAAAAAAAATTAGTTTGAGGCTCCTTGTCCCCTCAAACAAACATTTAAGATGAAAATACTTTAAGATAGTATAAAGTTAAATAAGTATATAAAGATAGATACAAATGTTATACAGACCTGCATACAATAAATCTAGCAAAAGTGAAAAATTAGCAAGAGCCAGTAATTGAGCCCAGTACGACACAATTTTGATTGTGTGGTAGCTTCAGAGTTCTGAGCCTACTCTTCTCTTTTTTTTTTCGGTGTTAAATTAGTCCAATTTCCCTTTTAAATTTGTCCGGTTTTCTATATTAGAATTTTTTCTTTTCAAACTGGCTTCCGCAAGAATCCCTTACATTTGGGAATTGGGTTCGCACCTATCAACCTGACTTCCGCTAGAGAGTCGAAATAAGAGAAGTAAAAGTTAAAGGACCGCGGAAGAAAAGTGTGCGCTCCGCACTTTAGGAATACTGCAGCGTTTCTGGTCGTGGTTAATTTTTCACTCCAGTTGGGTTTATTGTATTTATCGTACGTCTGTATAATATTTGTATACAGACGATTATGATTTTAATACAAGCGTTGTTTATGTGTGTGTGTAACAAAAATTAGAATTAATACGTTTTGTAAGAATTAGAAAACAATCCAATAACTTAAAAAAAATAATTTTTATTTTTATTAAACGATCCCAAGTTCTTGACAACGTTTATCGATCTTTGCATAAATTCCCATATAACGCGGCTGCTTTTTGGGTTCGGTCTAATGTTTCTTACTCTCCATTTTGGATAGTTAAAAACTCAGCAGTAAAACATATAGGAATACCAAACTCTCGCCATATGGCAGAAAATTTTTTAGTGCGAGCCTTCCATAATCGTCAAGAGAATATTTGCCGACTCTTCTCGCTTATATCAATGAACTCGTTCCAGGAAAATCAGCAAGTTCTGGAATGTGCATTTTCGTTGTTTGGATAAAATTTTAATCGGAACATATGCTCTGCGCATATGTTGTCCCTTTGCTAAGTAAAAGATAATCCATTAATCCTTTGCACTCGAGAGGTGATTCTCACTGACCACTACTGTCCCGCGTAAATGGGTGCTGCAAATGCTCTGGACACCAGTATTTTAAATTGATTGTCTTGGCATTACCTAATAGCCGAATAATCTGTGATAAAAGATGGCAAAATAAACTGTAAGATATTAGTGTTGTATAAAGCATTTGGTGTCCCGATTTACGAGAAAAACCTGACTACACTAGTGGTGAGTGAGAGTCACTCGTCGCGTGCAAAGGGTTAAAAAACCTTATTCTTCCGAAATGTTAGGTTAGTTTGGAAGAAAACTTCGCGCATCTATACAAGATACTAGTACTTTGTGATCATTTCTTAATACACATTTTGTAATTGCTGGGCCACAATCATAGTCCATACCTTAATCACAACAAGTCTATTTTGAATGTAAAGAAATAGATAGTCTATTTAGAAAATGAATAAAAAAAATTATACATTTCTACAGTAAATCAAGTCTGGAAACAGGTAACATTTATGACAAAGTACAGAGTGTCCAGCAAATAACACCCTAATTTCAAATTTAAACTTCTCAAAAACAAATATCGATAGAATTATGCGGTAATCGGTTTGATTATTAGGAAAGCTGTAAAAATGCTATACAGAAGTTTCGAAGGGTGGATATTTTGAAAAGATTATGTTCTGATTGCAAAGAATGCTTGACTTAACATTTTTCTTGCTTTAAATTGCTTGGTTTGAATGAGATTTTGGGCGGACAACGCCATATTTTAAAGTTTTTTGGAACAAAATTTTTGGAATTTCAGAAATTTCAAAAATTTAGTTCTAAAAATATGGCTAAGTACCCTGAAAAACTCGTTCTCTACAAGCAATCTAAAGCAAGAAAAACGTCAAGTCGAGCATTCTTTGCAATCAGAACATAATCTTTTCAAAATATTCACCGTTCGAAACTTTAGTATAACATTTTTACAGCTTACCTAATAAAGAAACCGTTTACCGCATAATTCTATCGATTTGTGTTTTTGAGAAATTTAAATTTGAAATCAGGGTGTTATTTGCTGGACATCCTGTATGTGAAAACAGACTTGTTTCGCAGTAGGTGTGTAATATAACAGATTTTATGCACTTTTTAAATGAACTGATTTAAAATAGTCTCTTTTTTTTTCAAAATGCACTTACATGGCCACTATGGTTGTGAACCCTCAGTTAATGGCCTGTAATTTAACAATACTCTACCTTCATACTATGTTATCTTCTGATATATTAACACGTTGACGTTGAGTGCCACGCTAATGATTGATATTGAACTTTCCGTTTAGGCAGCGTAAGTCATCGATGTCTGACAGTGTAAAACATGAAATAAAACTTAAAAATATGCTGTTTTATATAATTATAGAAAATTTACTTACCTTTTATTTATTAAAGGATTATATCATCAAATAAAAGGCAGCTTAAATGGAAAATTCAGTGTCAGTCACAGGTGACTGACGTAGTACTCAACGTGTTAATTCAAAATAAAAATAAACAAGTAGGTAAGTGGGATCGCAGACCGCACAAAGGGTTTCGTTTAATATTTCTTTTAAAACAACTTGTCCTTCAAAATTTTACGATTTGTAGTATGACACCAGGTATTCAGTTGCAAGTACACAAAATTCGAAGTTTCGACTTATTCAGTTTTTGTGTACAGACTCTGTGACGGACAGACAGAGCATTGAGACGAATAGTGTTTTGTCATATAAACGACACCCTAAAAAACGAACATAAAATAGAAAGACAAATGTAACGTGAAAGAGAATAAATATAATGAGAATAAATATAAGAATGTATTAAGGGGACAAGGGACCTTTAAAATCATTCTTTTATATTTTTAAAATTGCACTTTAAATATTATTCAAAGGTACATTATATGCATTATATCATATATTTATTACAAAAAAAATGTAAAAAAAATTTTTTTGAACAAAATAGGGAAATTTGTGTAATATTTTAGATTTAACGAGAACTTTTCAAAATGTCCCATGCTCATTCCATATCAATGAATGTATCCAATATTATTTACACAAGTTTGATTTACATATACTGGGGGGCCCCGCCCCCCTGCTCGCTATGCTCGCCAACCCCCCGCGTAATCGCTTCGCGATACCAAATTATTGGCTACCCCTGCTTGCTGCGCTCGCCAATATCCCTTGGTATGAATAAGCAGTTGCAGACCTTTCAAATGATGTGTCACACGACTGGTGTTGTAAAGAATTTAAAAATATGCCCCCTGGGGGGCAGAGGGGGAAGCGACACAAAAGACATTCATAATATGAATAAGCAGCTGCAGACCTCTCAAATGATGTCACACGACTGGTGTTGTAAAGAAATTAAAAATGTGCCCCCCTGGGGGGCAGAGTGGGGGTGACACACAAGACATCCATAAAATGAATAAACAGTTGCAGACCTTTCAAATGATGTGTCACACAATTGGTGTTGTAAAGAAATTACAAAATGCGTCCCCTCTGAGGGCAGAGGGGGGGATGACACACAACACATCCATAATATGAATAAGCAGTTGCAGACCTTTCAAATGATGTGTCACACAACTGGTGTTGTAAAGAAATTAAAAATGTGACCCCCCCTGGGGAGAGCAGAGTGTGGGGGTGACACACAAGACATCCATAATATGAATAAGCAGTTGCAGACCTTTCAAATCTTGTGCAACACGACTGGTGTTGTAAAGAAATTAAAAATGTGACCCCCCCTGGGGAGAGCAGAGTGTGGGGGTGACACACAAGACATCCATAATATGAATAAGCAGTTGCAGACCTTTCAAATCTTGTGCAACACGACTGGTGTTGTAAAGAAATTAAAAATGTGTCCCCCCTGTGGAGCAGAATGGGGGATAACACACAAGACATCCTTTAAATGAATAAGCAGTTGCAAACCTCTCAAATGATGTATCAAACGACTGATGTTGTAAAGAAATTAAAAATTTGGCTAAATATTACAGTTATCGCCAAGTTGGCGTCACTTTTGACAACTAATTTTGGTCGCCAAATTTGGCGATATATCGCCAAGTTGGCGACAAACTTGGCAATTGTTGGTGATGGTAACCTTTCCTCTCTTTATGGTAACCCATATGGCGATGCATAGACGGAGCCCTTTCCTGATTGGTCTATTCGACTCATGGAAGGAGTGGACAACCCGTATTCGTTAGTTCCGGAAATCTTCCACATCAGCATCATTCCAGGAGTCATTCATTTTAAGGCTAGTTTTTTTTACTATAGAAGGATAAATAAAAATGTGCATCGAGTTTTATATATCTCAATATAAAGGTAAGAAAAAAATTATTTTCCAAATTTTTCTGAAATTTTCAGCATTTTTGAACCTATTTTTACAATTAACTACTTATAACTTTTACAATTATTTTTATTTTCAAAAATCCATGCACAGTTTTATGACATATTATATTATGACAAACAACTATAAAAATTTGAAAGCATTCAGGGAAAAAATAATGCGCATAGAGCATTTTAAAATAAAAATATTACAAAAATTTCCCTATTTTTCTCAAAAAAAATTTTTTTTTACATTTTTTGCGATAAATATATGCTATAATGAATACAATGTATCCTTGAATAATATTTAAAATTCAATTTTAGAAATATTTAAAAAAATTATATTAAAGGTCCCTCGTTCCCTTAAGAAATGTTTTATGTTCATTTATTCAAACTAAGCCTACTGATTTTATTTATAATTCTACGTAGAAAAACTCTGTACTTTTTCTTTCGAAATTGGGTTCTTTTCCTATTCAGTTTATAAATCAAGAGTAATACATGTTTAAACGATCAATGTCTGCTGAATAAATTTTAAAAGCATGAAAAATTTTCTGCTTTTATCGATTACAAGCTTTATTAAATACATAACAGGAAATCTAAAATGTGCCGCATACTTTTCTTTCATTTTTATTGTTTCTTAGCCGTTTGACAAGAGAAAATCGATATTTTTAAAGCAAAATTTAAAATTAGAATTTTGAACAATGTTGTATATCGATCGGTGCAGTAAATATAGTTAAAAAATAAAAAAATAAAGAAAGAAAAAATTACTTCAATCTTTTTAGCATTATGTCTTAGTATGCGTTTATATAATAAGGGGAAATATTTATGAGAGCCATTGCATAAGAAGTTTTTCCGAAATTACACTTCGAATACACTTAAATCTCGAAGCATATTTTTTTTTTTTTTTTTTTATATATAAAAATTGTTTTAATTGAATTTTTTGTTCATTATTTTAGGCGCATATAATTAAAAAAGAACTTTATTTTAAACTTTACTTTTATTAAGAGACAAATGAGGCATTCACTTGTAGTAAACTGCAATAAATATCAGCATTATTTGCTTCCTAGTATAACAAATAACGTTCTAACATGTGAATATAGGCATAACTATTTTGTCTTCTTTCTTGAAAAGTAATTCAAAGCTTAGCCCCTGAGGAAAAAGTATCCTAAATAGTTAAGGTGTCTCCACCTAGTTGATGCGTAGAAAATACAAGTTTTTCTTTCTAAAGTCATACCAGCTTTAATGAACACTATCCGAAAAATCAAAATCATTAATCCTTTCATTCTTGAAAATAATTTTAGACCAATTGTTTTGTTTCTTCATATGTTTAGCTACAGACTGAATGCGAGCTTTGCTGGACCCACCAGTAGCCGAGAGGTTCTGAAACTGGTAGACGGCAAGTGCTGAGTTCGATTCCAATCGCGGCCGTCAGCCCAACCGTTCGGAGTTTTCAGTGGTTTTCTTTGATTCTCGAATTCCCTTGCGTAAATACGGATTAGGTTACCATAGAAAGACCCTCCACGGAGGGCACCCCACCTCATTAAGGACTATATCCCACGTGCTGATAGTTGGCCGTCATAAACACAAACAAGCGAGCTCTGCGGGTCAGGTTTGAAATGTGAATACGGACGTGGATTAACATATTTAATGATTTCTGAGCCTGACTTTTTTTTTCATAGTTCATATTGAAACCATTTTCTAGATCTGTTTTTCAATTTTCTTTGCTGTCATTCTTTTGCTTCTGAGAGTACGAAAAATCAAATTTTCGGATCGTTAGGGAAGAATTTTCGGTCTTCCAGTAACTCATGAATATTATAGGCAGTTAGATTCAGCAAGAATTCTCCGAATGTTCTCCAAAAGACAATCTGTCTGGACAATCAATCAAGTGTGGATATATTAAGATCTTCAATCCTCTCCTTTATGTATTTTTCAGAGAAAGATGAGGCATCTACTTCTAGCAAACTAAAATAAATACCAGCATTATTTGCTTCCTTGTTTTACAAATGACGTTCTAACATGTGAATATAGGTATGTCTTGATTCTCGAAAAGTAATTCTAACTTAGCTCCTGAGGAAAAAGCATCCCAAAAAGTGTCTCCATTTAGTTGATGGGTTGAAAATACACGCTTTTATTTCCAAAATCATACCACCTTTTATCTGAAAGATAAAAAAACTAAACGCAATTTTATATAAATTACGAATTTCGAACAACAAAAAATACATTGCAGAAATTAGATATTTATTTAGGTTGAAAACTACGTCCACGATTTTGTATTTGTAATAGTTCTCAGTTACTTACTAGAAGGTGTTTTTAATTATAACATATATGACAAAACGGGAACAATTTCGTTTTTTACAAGTAAATTTACAGTGTACAACATGAATTATAATCCAAAGGAAAGTAATTCTGTAGCATCAATACTCGTTTGAAATTTTATTTCTCATCTTGGTGTGTGCATAAACATATTGTATGCATATATTTATACAAGACATTCTTTAATTAACCACGAACCAATAAATTTACAATATAGAAGAAATTAATTTTGTGGCATTAACACTCATTTCAAGTTCTATTTCCCATCGTAGTGTGTGTAAAAATACTATATGCATGTTTTATTATTCATTTTTTCTTCGCGATATACCCTTTTATTTTTTTTATTACGCTCAATTACCGGAATATTCACTAATTTCCCATTCTTTAATAATATTTATCACGAATTCTATTAAATTCTCCTTAAATTAATCATCATTTTACTCAATTAAATAAACAGCTTTTTGTTTATTCCTAAATTGCCCAATCATTTTTGACTAAATTCTGTTATTTAGTGTGAATTCGAATGTTAGAGTCATTTCTTTTTTATTCTCTTTGCTTATTTTTATATAAAGTTTTTCTCGGTTTGGGATTTCTTGTTTACTTCTAATTTTTCAACTCATTCGCGTTTCTGGCAGGTCTCTTCGCAGAATTATTTTCAATAGAACTTTTCGCGTGTCGTTTTTGTTCCTTTATCAATCAGAAATTCTTGATGTCGTGGATTGTATCCATACGAGTTGAGCAAAAAGCAAGAGCACTCGGACAAAACACACGATTTTTAAAGATTTTAGACAATTTTCAGCTTGTTAACATCTCCTGCTGCCTGGAGTTCCCATATGACGCCAATTTTTTGCTTCTAAATTTTTTGAACATCCACTAAGGTTTGAGCTTTAGTATTTAATCCCTTAACTGGTTTATTCTTTTCCGTTCAATAAATTAAAAATAGCGGATTCACACCCCTATTATTTAAATAAAATATTCGTAAAATTTAGTCTAAACATTTCCGCCTTTCAATAGTATGAAAATTTTCTTAAAAATAATAGTGGTGTCAAAGAGATTTAAATGATGAAATAAGAAAATTCGTTTCGCCCAAACCGCGTTCGGGCAAACCAGTTAAAGGGTTAAATGGGAGCTGTTTCAGTTATTTTAAGATCAATAAAACTTAAAACTGTCAGATGCCTATTTATTACATGCAGAAACTCCGAATCGTTGAATTCATTCTATTGTTTTTAGCTATTCCACGACCTGCAACAATCACAATGGAATAGTCAAATTTGCCACAACATCACGTGCATATATTTATACAATACGTTTTATTAATTAACTAAGAACAATTAAATTTACAATTTGCCAGTGCTATATGGGATTAAAGTGAAAACTTAAAATACTTTCCTCTACATTTATTCTCGTAGTATGAGACATTCTGTATGAAATTTATTAGATCGTTATTATGATATTTCGAACAAATGTAACATATGAATTAATTGTTGAAACATAATGTATATGGGGCAAAAAAAAATTATTTTTTGTTCGCCAAATTGTTTTACTACATTGCATATATAAAAATACTTTCTCGACATTGTATATATAAACCACTCCAATAAACTGTCATGATTCTTATTACCATTTCTACTTATGAAAATTGTTATTCTTTCTTACAGTTTGTTTGATGAGTAAAAAGAAACCCAACTATTGAATTACTTCATACGACTAAATAAGTAAAAACTACGTAAACTAAATACGACACATTAATTAAAGGAACACAATGAATTCAATTCTTGGATCTATTGTACTATATCCTTATCACGTATTCCTTTCTTATTTACTCCAAGGCATATATTTTCATTATTCGCTGATATCAAGATATATTATTAAGGTGTATCGATAATGTCCGAAGGAAAATATGCTTTATAAAGCAGGTATTTGGTACAAGACTTAAGAATATTATATGTAAAGTATAATATTGTGGAATACATTTTCGCGAACAACACACTTTACGTTCCAAGTAATGGTATTACGTTATTTACTTTCAGATGAATATTGATTGCACTGCACTGGAATGTAAGATCTTCTTAAAAATATTTGAGAATGAAATTAGTTTAGGTACAGAAATATACTGATAAGCTAATTCATTTATTTTTTGTTACTACAATAAATGTGAGGAAGGTAAATATTTTCTAGATTGTTTCTACGTTTTTTCTGTTTCTATGTTTAGTAGTTTCGGCTCTGCATTGATTATCAGTCAATAAGGACAAACTATTTCTCATATGTATAGATGTTTTATCAATTAACTAAAAAAATTTAAATTTACAATTCACTAGTGTTATTTGCGATTAAATAAAAATATACTATCCTCAACATTTTTTCTGTATAAAATTTACGAGATCATTGTTATGGTATTTTGAGCAAATGTAACAGAATGAATTGTTGAAACATAATATATCTGGTGCAATTTTTTTTTTTTTTTTTTTTTTTTTTTTTTTTTTTTTGTCTTCCAAAATATTTTATTTTTCTCGACATTGTATACACTATATTGCCATTGATTATGGGACACTTGCGATTTTAAACATTTTACTAAATATCTAGAAAAATACATGAGGAATCATCTCGAAACTTTTAGTGTATAAATATAATAGTATACGTCATACATCTCCGTGAAGATGTTTTACCGAAACTCCATAGGGGACCGTCAACAAATTAAAAAAGAATGAATATCTTTTGAATAACCCTGTCAAAACTAATGTAGCAAAAGCGCTCAAACTCTAGATTATGATTGAATGCCTTATTGTAATACACTGTGTTCATTTTTATGCAAATAGTATGCATACTCGCAGAGTAATTAAGGGTTTTATAAAAATGGCCCCAAATTTTTCTAAGTTTTTCCCTTATAATTTTCAGAGTTCATAATATAAAATAATATTTTTTTCAGAAAATATGACAAACAACATTGCACACAGTTCCTTGTAATCAGAATTAAAAAATAATAAAAATTGTATGAAAAATGAGTAGGTTTACTAAATAATTATTTACTGCGCATGCGTCAACGATATTAAAATTTCATTTGCATATTATGTTAGCTAAATGTATAGAGCAACTTTTGTAAAAGTTTCAAAATTATAGCTTTAAAATTCTGAAAGTAATCGTGTACAGAAAAAGGAAAAAATCCGTTGTTTCCAAAATGAAGCAAAAAAATGAGGGATTTTATCCAAAAGTAGTCGTAACATCCCGTATTGTGTATTCTATATTAACACTAATCAATGAATATATGAATACAACCTCTCTTGTTTTTGCTTCATTTTGAGAATAACGGATTTTCAACTTATTCAATTGATGATTATTTTCAGAATTTTCAATTTATGATTTTGTGACTTTCACAAAAGTTGCTCTATACATTTAGCTAACATAATATGCAAATGATATTTTGATATCGTTGACGCATGCGCAGTAAAAATTTATTTAGTAAACCAACTTATTTTGTATACAATTTTCATTATTTTTTAATTCTGATTACAAGGTACTGTGTGCAATGTTGTTTTTTATATTTTCTGAAAAAAAATATTATTTTATATTAAGAACTCTAAAAATTATAAGGAAAAAACTTGGAAAAATTTGGGACCATTTTTATAAAAACCTTAATTACTCTGCGAGTATGCATGCTATTTGCATAAAAATGAACACAGAGTATTACAATAAGGCATTCAATCATAATCTAGAGTTTGAGCGCTTTTGCTACATTAGTTTTGACAGGGTTATTCAAAAGATATTCATTCTTTTTTAATTTGTTGACGGTCCCCTATGGAGTTTCGGTAAAAAATCTTCACGGAGATGTATGACGTATACTATTATATTTATACACTAAGAGTTTCGAGATGATTCCTCATGTATTTTTCTAGATATTTAATAAAATGTCTAAAATCGCAAGTGTCCCATAATCAATGGCAATATAGTGTATAAGCGTTTCCAATAAAAAAAAAACTGTCATGATTCTTATTATCATTTCTACTTATGAAAATTGTTACTCTTTCTTACAGTTTGTTTGATGAGTAAAAAAAAACCCAACTATTGAATTACTTTATTTATATACGACACATTAATTACAGGAACACAATGAATTCAACTCTTGAATTTATTGTACTATATCCTTATCATGTATTTCTTATTTACTCGAAGGCATGTATTTTCTTTATTTGCTGATATCAAAATACATTATTAAGGTGTATCGATATTTTGTCGGAAGGAAAATATGCTTTATAAAGCAGGTATTTCGTAAAAGACTTAAGAATATTATATGTAAAGTATAATATTGTGGAATACATTTTCGCGAACAACATAGTTTAAGCTCCAAGTAATAGTATTACGTTATTTACTTTCAGCTGGATATACATTGCACAGCACTGGATTGTTAAGGTCTTCTTAAAAATATTTCAGAATGAAATTAGTTCAGGTACAGAAATATATTATTAAATTGATTCATTTCTTTTTTGTTACTACAATAAATGTGAGAGAAATAAACATGTTCTAAATTGTTCTCAACCCCGCTTTTTAACATCTTCATGGGGGCAATTTCTAAAATCGCGGAAATACATGTTTAATTAATTTTTTAATAAATTTATTTTCTGGAACTTTACGCTGCTACATTAAACGGCGTTTGAGGAGGAAGATATTCCAGAATTTTGAATCTCTCATTTGGCCCCTTTAGCGGGGGTTATAAATTCCATCTCAGATCACACTTACATACGAAGAAGTAAATTCTCCCCAATTTTTATGTTTCTACGTTTACTAGTTCCGGCTGTGCATTCATTATCAGTCAATAAGGAGAAACTATTTCACATATGTATAGATGTTTTTAAATTAACTAAGAACATTTAAATTTACAATCCACTAGTGCTATTTGCGATGAAATAAAAATATACATTCTTCAAAATTTTTTCTATATAAATTTTATGAGATTTTTATTATGGTGTTTCGAACAAATGTAACAGAATGAATTGTTAAAATATAATATATCTGAGGTAAAAAAAAAAAAAAATGTTCGCCAAATTATTTTATTTTTCTCGACATCGTATATATAAGCCACTCCAATAAAAAGGAACTGTCATAATTCTTATTATCATTTCTACTTATGAAAATTGTTACTCTTTCTTACAGTTTGTTTGATGAGTAAAAAGAAACCCATCTATTGAATTACTTTATTTATGTACAATACATTAATTACAGGAACACAATGAATTCAACTCTTGAATCTGTTGTAGTATATCCTTACTACGTATTTCTTATTTACTCGAAGGCATATATTCTCTTTATTCCTTGATAATAAAATATATTATTAAAGTGTATCGATATTTTCTCTGAAGGAAAATATGCTTTATAAAGCAGGTATTTGGTACAAGACTTAAGAATATTATATGTAAAGTATAATATTGTGGAATACATTTTCGCGAACAATTTGTTTTACGCTCCAAGTAATAGTATTACGTTATTTACTTTCAGCTGAATATGCATTGCACTGCACTGGAATGTAAGACCTTCTTAAAAATAATTCAGAATAAAATTAGTTCAGGTATTGAAATATATTTTTAAACTGATCCATTTATCGTTTGATACTGCAACAAATTAGAGGGAGATAAACATGTTCAATATTGTTCTAAACCCGTCTTTTTAAGCCCTTCATGGGGGCAATTCCTAAAATCGCGGAAATACATGTTTAATTAATTTTTAATATATTTATTTCTGGAATTTCACACTGCTATCTTAAACGGAGTCTGAGATATAGGAAGATATTCCAGAATTTTTAATCCCCCTTTGCACCTTTAGGGGGGGGGGGGGAATTATAAATTCTATCTCAGTGCACACTTGTAACCTAAAAAGTAAATCTTTCCCCATTTTTGTGTTTCTACGTTTACTAGTTTCGGCTGTGCATTAATTATCAGTCAATAAGGACAAACTATTTCATATATGTATAGATGTTTTATCCATTAATTAAGAACAATTAAATTTACAATTCACTAGTGCTATTTGCAATTAAATAAAAATATACTTTCCTCAACATTTTTTCTGTATAAAATTTAAGAGGTCGTTATTATGGTATTTCGAACAAATGTAACTGAATGAATTGTTGAAACATAATATATCTTAGGAAAAAGAAAAAAAAATTGTTCGCCAAATTATTTTATCTTTCTCTACATTGTATATATAAGCCACTCCAATAAAAAGGAACTGTCATGATTCTTATTATCATTTCTACTTATGAAAATTGTTACTCCTTCTCACAGTTTGTTTGATGAGAGAAAAGAAACCCAACTATTGAATTACTTTATTTATATACGACGCATTAATTACAGGAACACAATGAATTCAACTCTTGAATCTATTGTAGTATATCCTTATCACGTATTTCTTTCTTATTTACTCGAAGGCATATATTTTTCTTTATTCACTGATAACAAAATATATTAATAAGGCGATCGATATTTTGTCTGAAGGAAAATATGCTTTACAAAGCAGGTATTTGGTACAAGACTTAAGAATATTATACAGGGTGATTCATAAAAGATGGGCAGAACTTTAAGGGGTTATAGTACACTTAAAGACAAATAATATTAAATAGGAGACTAAGGGTCCCAGACGTATTCCCAAGGAGATAGGGGGCATTAAAGTTTAGGGTCCGAAATTTCAAATGATTATAAAAAATGGAAAAATTGGTCGATTCGTTTGCGGTTTTTGCAAAAAATTTTCTTTATGCCAGTATTTTCTTGAAATAAAATTTTAAAGTTCAATTTCAAAAAATGCCGATAGGGGGCGCTTTAGACTTTGGAGTAACAAACAACTATTTTTTAACGTTATTTTTTGTATTTCTTTAAATGATTTCGAAAGCTTAGACTTAAACTTAAATTTTGATCTAAAAATCTGAGTCCTAACGAGTAGTTAAGTAGCGTAAACTGAAATTTGAAATTTGAAACCCTTCTGCCCCCAGAACAAAAATCAGTTATTCCCGATCTTTGTGTCGTAGATTAGGCTCTAACTACTGCCGCGTTTTGCTAAAATTATTCTTTATGTCAGTATTTTCTTGAAAATAAATTTTAAAGAAAAGTTTCAAAAAATTCCGATAGAGGGCGCTTTAGATTTTGGAGTAACGAACAACTATTTTATACCGTTATTTTTTGTGTCTCATTAAATGCTTTCTAAAGCTTAGACTTAAACTTAAATTTTCAGTTCAAAATCTGAATCGCTGAGCGTGGTTCAGTAGCGATGGGAGGGCGTTCAAATTTCAACTTCTGAACATAGTTCAGTTTGCACTACTTAACCATGCCCAACGATTCTGTGCTGTGATACGAGGCAAAAATACAACTTTCGTCCAGGACTGCATAGTCGGAATTCACTCATAAAGGCACTGGCACAGTTGGAAACGTCGCTCATGCAAACGTTAAAGCTCCATTCCTGACGCTAGTCACCGGGTGAAGAAGGAGACAGAAAGTATGCAAATGTCAAATGGGGAAGAAGAAGAACACGTATGCAAAATTTCGACACGATTCAGGCATAAAAACCACTGAACGGTGAGTCAAGTGTAAGTCGCTGTAGTAATGAATCGGAAGATGGTGCCCTTCACGAATAAGGAAAAGGCTGAGATGCATTTAATTTACGGAGCGGCAGATGGAAATGGTGCAGAGGCACAACGAATGTACGGAGAGCGATTTCCCACAGTTGCGTAACCGCAAAACTTTCGAGCGCTTGCACAGACAGTTGTGTGAGACGGGATCATTTCTCGCTTCCCGGTCGAATGCAGGTCGTGCAAAAAAGGACGAATCAGTAGTTGTTGCAGAAGCCATTCTGGATGTAGTAGCGGCGCAGCCAAGTACAAGTACACGAACAGTGGCTAGGCAGGTGGATACCTCACAGTCCATGACTTGGAGGGTACTGAAGGATGAACATTTGCTCCCGTTTCATGTGCAACGAGTCCAGAAACTGTCTCCAGGGGATTATCCAAATCGTATTGAATTCGCCCGCTGGTTTCTGCAGCAGAACTCGCTAAATCCACATTTTGGACGAACTGTGTTTTTCACCGATGAATGTACCTTCACACGTGAAGGTACATTTAACACACACAATGCACATGTATGGGCGGATGTCAATCCACATGCTACGTATCCACATACTCATCAGAGACGCTTTTCCATCAATGTTTGGGCAGGAATCCTCGGAGACCACCTAATCGGACCTACCTTCTTCCTGAACGCCTCAACGGTAAAACATACCTCACATTTCTGCAACATGTGCTGCCAGACCTGTTAAACGTTGTTCCTCCACGCATCCGGCGGGTCATGTGGTTCCAGCACGATGGAGCGCCAGCCCATTACGTACGAGACGTCCGCAACTATCTGGACATCACATTTCCGAACAGATGGATTGGTCGAGGTGGTCCTGTTGCTTGGCCTGCTCGCTCGCCAGATCTTTCACCCCTCGATTTCTTTTTTTGGGGACAATTGAAGGCTCTTATGTATGAGACACCCATTGAATCCCCCGAGGAACTGGTCGTCAGACTTTCCGCCGCTGTAGGGGAAGTGCTCGAAAAGCCTGATGTTTTCGCGAATGTTCGCCGCTCCATTCTTCGCCGTTGTTCTGCGTGCATAACCTCTGGTGGTCACAATTTTGAACATTTATTGTAATTACATGTTAATAAATATGCTTTGGTAACATAATCCTAATTTGTGTCTTTTTACCTCGTATCACAGCACACAATGTGTGGACATGGTAAACTGAACTGTGCTCAGGAGTAGAAATTTCAAACCCCTCTCCCCAGAAACTTAACCACGTCTAACGATCCAGATTTTGGGCTGAAAATTTAAGTCTAAGCTTTAGAAAGCATTTAATGAGACACAAAAAATAACGGTATAAAATAGTTGTTCGTTACTCCAAAGTCTAAAGCGCCCTCTATCGGAATTTTTTGAAAATTTTCTTTAAAATTTATTTTCGAGAAAATACTGACATAAAGAATAATTTTAGCAAAACGCGGCAGTAGTTAGAGCCTAATCTACGACACAAAGATCGGGAATAACTGATTTTTGTTCTGGGGGGAGAAGGGTTTCAAATTTCAAATTTCAGTTTACGCTACTTAACTACTCGTTAGGACTCAGATTTTTAGATCAAAATTTAAGTTTAAGTCTAAGCTTTCGAAATCATTTAAAGAAATACAAAAAATAACGTTAAAAAATAGTTGTTTGTTACTCCAAAGTCTAAAGCGCCCCCTATCAGCATTTTTTGAAATTGAACTTTAAAATTTTATTTCAAGAAAATACTGGCATAAAGAAAATTTTTTGCAAAAACCGCAAACGAATCGACCAATTTTTCCATTTTTTATGATTATTTGAAATTTCGGACCCTAAACTTTAATGCCCCCTATCTCCTTGGGAATACGTCTGGGACCCTTAGTCTCCTATTTAATATTATTTGTCTTTAAGTGTACTATAACCCCTTAAAGTTCTGCCCATCTTTTATGAATCACCCTGTATGTAAAGTATAATACTGTGGAATACATTTTCGCGAACAACACATTTTACGCTCCAAGTAATAATATCACGTTATTTACTTTCAGATGAATATATACATTGCACTGCTCTGTAAAGTAAGAGACTTCTGAAAACTATTTCAATGTGAAATTAGTTCAGGTACAGATATATACTATTAAACTGATTCATTCATTGCTTGTTACAACAATAAATGTGAGGAAGATAAATATGTTCAAGACTGCTCTCAACCCCGCATTTTAACCCCTTCAGGGGTGCAATTTCTAAAATCGCTGAAATACATGTTTAATTATTATTTTTTTAATATATTTATTTTCTGGAGTTTCACGCTGCTACCATAAACGGCGTCTTAAATATTCGAAGATATTGCAGAATTTTCAATCCCCGTTTGTCCCCTTTAGGGGGGGGGGGGGTAAAAATTCCATCACAGTACACACTTATATCCTAAGCTATAAATCTTCCCCAACTTTTCTGTTTCTCCGTTTAGTAGTTTTGTCTGTGCATTGATTATCAGTCAATAAGGACAAACTATTTCGCGTATGTATAGATGTTTTATCAATTAACTAAGAAAATTTAAATTTTCAATTCACTAGTGTTATTTGCGATTAAATAAAAACATACTTTCCTCAACATTTTTTCTGTATAAAATTTATGAGATCATTATTATGGTATTTTGAGCAAATGTAACAGAATGAATTGTTGAAATATAATATATCTGGCGCAAAAAAAAATTATTTATGTTTTGTTCGCCAAATTATTTTATCTTTCTCGACATTGTATATATAAACCACTCTAATAAAAAGGAGCTGTCATGATTCTTATTACCATTTCTACTTATGAAAATTGTTATTCTTTCTTACAGTTTGTTTGATGAGTAAAAAGAAACCTAAGTATTGAATTACTTTATTTATATACGACACATTAATTACAGGAACACAATGAATTCAATTCTTGAATCTATTGTACTATATCCTTATCACGTATTTCTTTCTTATTTACTCGAAGGCATATATTTTCTTTATTCGTTGATAACAAAATATATTATTAAGGTGTATCGATATTTTATCTGAAGGAAAATATGCTTTATAAATCAGGTATTTGGTAAAAGACTTAAGAATATTATATGTAAAGTATAATATTGTGGAATACATTTTCGCGAACAACACATTTTACGCTCCAAGTAATAGTATTACGTTATTTTCGTTCAGCTGAATATACACTGCACGGCACTGGAATGTAAGACGTTCTTAAAAATATTTCAGAATGAAATTAGTTCAGGAACACAAATATATTGTTAAACTGATTCATTTATTTTTTGTTACTACAAATTTTTGTTAAATATCTCTATAATTTCTTTTTCAAAAGCAAACGATTTTTTCTTGTAAAGTTCTAATTGAAACTTATCCAAACTACCTTTATTTGCGATTTCATTCGTTGACTTAGTTACGTTAGATTTTAATATATTTTTTTTTTCTATTAATACAGCTTCCATCTTAATAATATTTTCAAAGAAATGCAAATTATATTCAAGTAATAAATATATAAGAACTTACCCTTTTCATCTTATGCAAGGGCAATAGCAGCATATTATTCGAAGCTAAAGTCTTATTGAAATTAAACTTGTAAGTTTTTACTTATCCATAGGTCGCTCACTTCCCCGGCCTATGACGACCATAAAAAATATATATGTATAATATTACTAATTAAAGCACACTAAACACAGTTATAAATAATTAACGTTAGGACTGTATCTTTATAATTTTAATCACACACAATAAGCTGCGAGCACTCTGGTCGCCATTCTTTTCACACACTATAAAACAAAACATTTTTTTCTCTACTCAGTGCACTTCATATTTCAACCAAAGGGAGTTCACGACGCCCTTTGGTCTTACGGGACTTATAAATTCTGAAATGTCAAGAATAAACAAATTATAATTTAACAATTTGGATTTATTATATTTTTGAAAGAAATAGTAAACGAAACCCTCAATGCAATTTGCAATCACACTTATCCATTTTTTTTTTTTTTTTTGCTCCTATCAAGACCAATGTACAGTAACGGCCAAAAGTTTCCGGCCCGCATATTTTTGGTTAATTTGTAATTGTACACCCACATGAAGAAAGATTTCAAAGTGATACTTGTACATTGACATAATATACATTGACATATGATATTGACATAATAATTATGAACTTAACAAATATATTTCAATAAATCATATTGGAAAAAATAACTGGAAAAGAAAACGCACGCTCTCGAAAATTTCTGGCCATTTTGGCAAGTTTGGGAAAACATGGTGTTATAATAGAAAATCACAGTGATCATCAACATTTACAATTAGTATTTTGTTGTCATACTTTTAACATCAAATACTGCCAGGCAGTGAAGTGGTATCGGTTCAATGAACTGTTGAAGATCGTCTATAGTATTTTTTTTTTCAATTTTCTTGCAATTTGTGTGAAAATTCTGCTAAATAGGATTATTTATAATTCCACACATGTTTGTCAAGATCGTTCCAAAGATTTTACATTGTATTAAGATCGGATGATAGGATTGGACATTTCAAAAGAGGAAATGTTTTGTGGCAAAGGTCACTTACTTAATGAGCTTACACGTATACTTAGAGTTACTGTCATGTTAAAACAAATAGTTGTGACCAACATTTTGTCTCCAATAAGGCAAAAAATGATATTATTATACATTGAACTATTCATCTTGATGCGGATTTCAATTAACGGACAGCACATTTTCCATTCAATGCTCTTCACGTCACAGATCATGTCCTATACCTTCCTTCATTATAGAAATAACTTATCTCGAATCCTATCTCATGGCTTAGGTCATCGGATGTAGTGACTGCCATCATTGCCAAAAAGTTTGAATTTCAATTTTATGTTGCCAGTCGGTCCCGCTATTTTTTTTAAATTTTGAAAGATTTTTTTTTTTTAACACCGGTTTTTTCTTAAAGTCTCACGTCACAAAATCATCTTGACATAATACACCGATTTATCTTAGCAATATTTCCACTTAGTAAATTGCTAGATATTTCAGCGGCATTTTTATATGGTTCATCAACTTTTTTTCTCTGATGATTCTCCAAATTAAATCTCTAACTGTGCCAATAAATTTTACTAGCAAAGCTATCTATATTTTTAATTTTTTTTCTTAAAATTGTAACTGAAATAATCCTCTTTTTAAAAAAGAATATTTAAGATTTCGTAGAAATAAAACCGTATTACATGCTTTCCGAAATTTTATTGACGATATCCAAAAATTTTCACAATGTACAGCTTGATTTATATTCAAATAAAACCATTTCCCCAAGAACAAATTAAAAAGCTCAACAGTCTTTTCTAGCAACTAGCTTTCAAGGTTTGATTCAAAAATATATTTTTAACCAAAAATTAACTTTATAAAATGAAATTAAATAACTACCATATTAAAGAAAAATACATTTTTAAAAATTAAGTCTAGTTTTAAATTTTGTCTGTACCACTACTTTCAAAGAAGAGTTTTTACTTATTTAATCTTAAATTTTCGTTGAGTAAATAAGATGTCTTGGGGTAAAATCGCCATGTTAAGGTTTTACAATTTTCGCTGCTTACTTTTAATTACTTTTTATTGATTATGTACACAACAAAGAATATTTTTTAGCAATTATGTATTCATAAAATGTAACGGTGTGATTTTTTTCACCAATGCAATTTGGCGTTTTCACCCACTTATGCGGATAATAATTCCATCTAACCAAAACTAAAAAATAAAATATAATAATGGTATGTAAATTATCCAATTCTAAAGATACAAACTCTATAGCCCAAAAAATTGACAAATTTCTCTTACTTGCCATTAATTGTAAAATCAGGATGCATTAATAATCATTTGATATTTTATTTTTCTAACATGAAAAAATAACCAGCCCATACAAATTTCTCTGTAACCTTTCTGGTTTTCAACAACGACAATAAAGCTCTCTGCATAAAATAAGAAATAAACCCTTTTCGGATGTAGTTCCAGCATTGAAAAGGAACAACCAGAGTAATAACGGCAAATAACATTTTCCCCTGATACGTAATACGGAGTATATCTTAAACTACAAATTACTTCGTGAACACATCCAAAATCTTCCACAATATTTTGAAAATACATAACAAATACACTACAAATTTATCTAATAAAAAAGTATTTCCTAATAAATATACAGTCTTCAGATCACAAACCTTACCTTTCAAATTTTAGATCGGGTGTTGATGCTTACTTGCTTTTTCGAGGAATAAGGTCTAAAAGTGGAACAAATTCACTTATTGCAAAAAAATTTCGCTTATTGAACAAATTCCCACTATTAAGATATTAAGTGAATATACCAGAAAAAAAAATTTAACACAGTCTTTAAGAATTAAGAAGAACTTTAGACAGTTGAGACAAGTGTTGCCAAGATCGAGTGCATAGTTTATTCAAAAATTCATGTTTCTCATCAAAAATTTAAATAATTTTTTATATATATTGATATAATTATGTTTAAATAGATGATGTTTAAATAATGCAAAATAAGTTGCAGTTTAAGTATTCCTGATACGATTTTAAAGTTTCTGAATATAAACCACGTCAGTTTTGACAAAACTTGCTTTAACTCACAGTGGAATCTATTGCCCTGTTCGTCAATTTTTGTTTAGGCTAAGTTGACTGTATTCTGATCTATTCCTATACACATTATTAAACGTACATAAACATTCTATTAGAAATTACATAATAGAAGTTGTTTTAGTTGTATCAGTTTTTTCTGAAATCAAAAGAACTTGTTAACTTCGCTGTATTTATTCAGTACCATAATTAACGAAGAGGCGTATTAACTTTGTTTAACAACAGGAATTATACTATTAAATAGAATATTTCTATTCTGAAACAGTGGTATAATAGTCGAAGAGATTTGACACCTATGGTTTTTTTCATATGAATGAAGTTTATTTACGTTTTACTTTTTATTTTAATTAGTTTGTTTTCAGATTCCTATAAATATAATTAGTTTCGCTGTATTATTTTATAACTAATTTTCCCAAACTTTAAATTGCGTACATTTTACTTTATTAGTGAAAATTAATTCTACTCAATCCCTCAAACATTGTTTCAATTCTTAAGATATCTACTGCCATCTATCGGCAGTAGTTAAAATAAAACTCTCTCCTTTTCTATTTTCAGCTGATATAAAGAATTTCGCAGAAGCATAACAAAATTTAACTACTCACATGCATACAAAATAAATTAAATTGATAAAAATATATCATGTGCATATTATAAATTAACATTACATACCTACATTAACATTATAAAAAAACATGTTATGCATAAAGTACACATTTAATAAACATAACAATATGCATTTTCCTCAAAAACGGGACAATATAAATAGATAAGTATTAACCTAGAATAAAAAAATGAACGTTTTAATGCATAAATTATGTATTCAATATTTATCAATTAAATTTATCATTATCGTGGCATATAATTGTGATAGATTAAAAGTGAAGATTATATATTTTTTATAGCTTTTTTAAGCAAACAAATTGTACTGGTTCAATTGAAATGTTCGTTCTTAGAAATTTATCTAAATAACATTTGCATTAAATAGATAAATAAGTAAATAGAATTTTTAAAAATGCTGACAGCATGAAATAGAAAGTAATGCAATGAAGTAATATATAAAAAATTACAACAGAATCAACTTAATGTAATTTGATGTACACATAATTTTATAAAACATTATTGGAAAAAAAGGGGATAAACTTAAAAATTTGAATAGAAATATTACATATTTATATTATATATTATTATTATTTTATATGATATATATTATTTGTATTACTTATGTATTTAGTTTATAAGTTCATGAATTTAAAAACATTTAAGCATCTACAAACTTTTAAACTCATTTTAATTAAATTAATTTCTTCTTTGACTATAAACATTAAAGAAAATTAAAACAAGAATGAAAAAAATCAAGCGTCAAGCATAGATTATGAAATACTTTCCAACACATTCAGAATAATGTAACGAAACTGCATCGTTTAAAAGGTTAAAATATTATATCTGATTCAACAATACGGGAACGCATTTTCTATTACACTGGAAGTAATAAGTAGTAAACCTAAGCAATGTATATCAATTTAATTTTAAGTAAATAGCCGCATACAAATATGCCGCAAATACTATTTCTCCTCCCCATTACCTATATCATTATGTAATTTAATTTTTTGTGTTGTATTGTAAATTAATAACAAATAGTCTTTGTGTGGCATATTCTGAAAAATGTATATTTTAGAGCCCTTCATAAATGCATATCAATTTCATTATGTTTCGGAGAGAGTGGCATCATTAAAAAACACCTGAAACTATTTTATTTTATCGACCGTAAAGTAACGGTTTATTTTTGACTGTCTCTGTATTTGAATTATTCATGTGAATTACTAAAATTTGAAATTACTCAACAAAATCCTACTACAAATATATATTTAAAATTTCGAAGGATTCCGATGAATAGTTTTTGCAATATTATATGTGGGCAGATATACAGACAGAGGGATCAAATGACGACTATAGGTGCTACCTATTTATACAATCACGAACGCACTTAAAAACTGATTTAAAAGCACATACCTAAATGGCACATATTTCCATCATTTGTTACTCAATTACATTATTGCAACCGATTTCTTTTGTGTGTCTCTGTAAATCGATAAAAGTGCTATGAATGTGATCTTCTAATGTATAAAATAATATAAAAGTGATTAAACTTCTATATATAGATTTTGCTCCCATAAAATTTTTTTAATGAACCATTATGACCAATTTTAACATTAAATAGCTCTTAAAATAATTATTCGACTTAAAAGTTGTATCAACCAGCGTGTTTATCTAACATTTCTCTATTTTACGACCAATTTTCATATTTTTGTATGCAACAGCTCTCATAACCCTTTCGGGTCTGGTGTACTATTAATAGTACATGTCTTTTCATGGAGAATTACTTTGTTTTAAGAAATACTTTTGCTATTATTTACATGTAGTTAGGTTAGTATAGGTCTTTGCATTTACAATAGCACATCATTTATGTTTAGGCATTTAGGAATAATGATTATTATTATTATTATTTGCTTCATTCTCTTTGCGCGTTTGCGATTCTTTTATTATAAATATATATTTTACGCTATAAATTTAAAATAAAAATTGCTTTCCTGGAAGAATCCTTTGTAATAAATCGTAAAAAATATTAAAAAGTTGCAATATAAGTTAAATCTTATTGCAATACAATATTCTCTAAACATCTCCAAAAATCATTCCTTAGCCTATTATCATATGAATATTACCTGAATAGTTTGCAAATCAACAACATTCGTTATATTCCAGATCTTTAAATATTCATTAAACACTAATTAATCTATTTAGATAGGTAGTGTTAATGTTATTAATGCAAAAGTAATTTTTTCTAAAAACTTTAAAAACATCGGACCCGAAAAGGTTAATATTAACGAAAAAAGACTTTCTGTCACAAAAAATACATTGCAGCGGTAATAACAGCGTTAGTTTTTTTTTTTTTTTTTTTTTTTTTTTTTTTTTAAATAGGAAGATTAGTTTATTCCGTCATAATTTGTAATATTCGTATCCGATAAATTTCTGCATTTATATCAAATTATTAGTATTGCATTTATACCAAAAATTATTAATGTGAGCTTTTCAGTCGACTAGGGACAAAACGGAGTTTTGCACTTTATTCTGTAAAACTGATTTGTCTTCAGATAGAAATACTATGTTCCATTTAATAACAATTCGCCATTGTCATATCTCTAATAATTTTGCAAAAACCAGACTATTAGGATTTTTCTAGAAGGTTTATTATTTTTTCAGGTAATTGAGAAAATAAACTCAAAAACAACTTAAAACTTAAAAACTTCAAATGATAATTCGGTGCCTGAACCAATCAAAATGTTTTTGTAAATGTGTCAGAAATGAAAGCGTTTAATTTTGAGCTTTAATGTTTAAGTTATTTTATATTTAAATCAGTCATTTTCGAAATTTAAACATATTATTTTTAAACTAAAATGTATTACGAAAATGAACTTAAAAATTTAAATATTCCTAAAACTTAAATTTATATTCACATTTTGCCACATATATTGAAACTACAACAAACACAAAAAAGAATGTCCCCAAGAGAAAATGTTGCTAACAAGCAGTACGATAAAATATTTATGTATATTTAATAAAGTTTCCCCTTGATATCATTAAGCAAAGAGGGAGATATACGGACTTGATTATAAAGATTGCCTTATAGCATCGTTCCCGCATAAACGATGAATGTAATAAATATTATAAATGGGCGTCGTCGGTTATAATGGGCTATAAGGCTTTGTTGCCAGATGAATCAATCACCTGGGATAACTTTTTTTTTCATTATTATTATCTTCTCAAGTTATGAAAACTAGACAATTTCTGAAAACAACATGAACGTAAATGACTTTTCAACACTTTTCTAAGTTTTAGTTACAGTTAACCGTCAAAATTGAACTTTTTTTTGTAATTTTCCTGCAAAGTTTATTCAATTTGTTGTAACTGTTAGAAGTTAATTAAATTAATCAAAGCATATAGTGTTCTTAAATATTTATACAAAACTTTTAATATAATTATTTGAACATAAAATGAATAGTAAATATTTTACACATTTAACATTTTTTTCTTTTTCTAAGACTGATATTACCATTGCTTTCTAATAAACGATTATCACACTTCGAGAATAAAATAAAAAAAAAAACCATACACAGGCATAGATTATTAGACACTTTCCAACACTACATAAAAACTATTAGGTATTGGTGTTGTTTATGACGGCCGATTATTTGCACAAGGGATATAAGCCCTAGGGAGATTGCTCTGAATGGGGGTCTTTCTGTTGGTAACTATTTGGAAAAATCAATTATATTCATATAATGAAATGAGATATCGAAATAAACATTTAAAAAACACAATGCAAAAAATATATTCTTTTACATATTGCTTCTGATAGCCAGTAATAGGTGAGAATTGTTTTTTCCAATTCTGTGTATGATCTAAATAGTTCCTAATATACGAAAATAGTTACGTTTCTAAATGCATATCACAGCTGTAAACGCAAAACAAGTAGTTACGACTCATAGTCAGTCATATAACCAAATTCTTTTATGTATTTTCGTAATTTTATAAAAAATTCTACATTGACACTAGTTTATAGCAAACATGCTGTAGTGCATCTTAGTAATATGTATCAATTTATTCAAACATAAAATACGCTGTGTTTTTTCCTCATCATCCATATTGCCATGGAATTATTTTATCCATCCCTGTGAATGAACTAAAATTGTTCGGAACATATGCCATCGCAATTGTTTTCTAGTGCATCTAAGTGAAGTATATAAATTTCAATGTGTTTAAAATAACGGGGCATGATTAAAATACAATGCGAATTATTTTTTCCACATAGACCATAGTGTGACTGTATTTTTTTAGGAATCCCTGGAAACGAACTACAGATACTATGCTCTGCAGTTTTACTGCCGAACATTTCACGATAAATTTCAGTAACAAATAACAATTGCAGGGTAATCTGATTATATCTTTGCGAATTCGAGCACAAATAGACGGACATACAACTCGAATTTATAAGCACTTTCTTTCTTTCTATATCCTGACTAGGCCCCTAACTGTCAGGCTATGGCTCAGTTTTGAGTGAATGGAAACGAAGCGAAATGGCCTGATCGCCAATTGGCGGTGGTCTTTTGGGCAGACACTTATGTCATATTAACTATATAGGAAGTTAAGAAATGTAATTTATAAAGGTTTTTTTTTTTTTTTTATAACATTAACAAATGTAACGTTTTTTTTCTTAAATATAACAAGGTGAAACCCGTTGAATTTCGACGAAGGAAAATTTTTAAGTAGTAATTGCTTCATAGTTTTATAATAAATCTTCAAAATTAATTAGAGTACTATGTTGAAACAGGGACTATCAACATTAATTTGTCAACATTAATTTAGAAATCGGTTTGGTACTTACTAATATTCCATACAAATATGATTTAGAATATTTAAAAAGGCTTTTCTAGAATGTTTGTAGTTTTTTCCGACTCTGTTCGAGTGGCACCGCCATAAAATATAGTCTGTATAGAATCAGAGACCATTTATTCGCAACCATTACTTTTATAATCGGTTTATTATTTCCTGAGATTGCATAGAAATCGTATTTTAGGATTTTTTAGAATGCTTTTACTTCTCCTTTTCGCTTCTTTGAAATTCCAAATTTACATTCGACTGTTCTTAGAGGACATTTATTTACATTTTATAACAACCATGCCATATTCACCTTGGTATGCCATAGTTCTAGCATTTTTGGTATTTTAGAAATCGTGATTTAGAATGTTTTTTGTTCATGCAATCCTCTGGTGGTAGTGGCACCCAGGGGTGTAGTCGTAAAAATAATGGAGGATATACGCCCAAGGCAGAGAATATACCCTAGAATGTGTATACTATAGCTTTTTTGCGAAAAAGAGGATATATGGTGTTCTTTTAAAAAGTCCTCCCCCTCAAACATTTGCACATGCTATTATACTTGGCAAATTTGTTCAAAACTTTAATAAAAAACTACACTGAGAAAAAAAATATGCCGCGTTCAACTAGAACAAATAGTTAGTCACTTTCTAAACACCTAAACTAGAAATATAGATGTCCAAAGTATGCGAGTAGGGTAAACAACTAAGCCGAATAGGCGAAATGACTTGACATTTCTAGTCTTTTCTTTTCTAGGAGACGAAACGACATTGAACCGTTTCAGTAGCGAGAAATTATCGCTTGGTTTTAGGAATGATTTCTTAAGCTATAATTATAGTTACTAAATCAAATCTCCTGAGTTCGCATCTATTTGAAGGGATTTTTAGATAAATTTGACAACAAAAATATCGGAAAACGTACTTGAATTCTAGTAAGAGACTCTGGAACTCTCTAAGAAATGGAACTAAAATTTATAAGGATGACATGGAACTATTTTTTCTAGAGCCATTACTTAGATTCTATATGCCAGAACCATATTTTTTTCTCAGTGTATAATACTTTTTCAATTTCTAATAGATTTGACGAAAGTTACCAATATTATTAAGCTTTTTACAAATAAAAACTATATTATATTTTCTAATTGTGGTAACTTGGTAAAAGTATAAAATTAGTTGGAAAACGCCGAGAACTATTATGTTTGCTTTTCAATGAGTTGGCAAGTAATGAATTTTGATTTGGCAATTTAAGGCTCTCTCTCCCACCAATAAAAAATCTTCGCGAGGGCCCAGGGCACCGACATAAAATACAGTTTATATTTAAACAGGTTCTATAACCACCAATGTCCAACCATTACTTTTAAAAGTGATTTGGTATAAAAATCCTCTTTACAGTGTTTTTAGATTGCTTTTTGCTCACTTCACCTTTTTATATTTGGAATTATTTTTTGACTGTTCTTAGAAAGCATTTGCATCTTCTAAGAAATTGCTATGTCAAATTTCAAATTAATACCCTTGTTAAACAATTTGGAAATTGCACGTGAAGCGTAGCAAATGAGGTGCGTTCGTACGATAAAAAAGTTTTAAAAATATCGCTCTCATATATCAATCTCATAAAATTGTAAATAATTACAATTAAAATGCGCACCAAACAATGTTCTCCCTATACCATTATGCAATGGAATACTTTTGTGTGGCCTTGTAAATCAATAACAAATATTCTTTGCACCACAGATTATGCAAAATGTATATTATAATATGTACTTTATAGATGCATATCAATTTTATTACGTTCGAATAAATGTAACACCATTAAAATGCATTTGAAATATTTTTCCCCATTAACCGTGATTTAACGGAATACTTTTGATTGTCCCTGTAATTGAACTATGCATCCGATTTTAATAAAACTTGAAATAACTCGACAAAATTATGCAATAATTTTGTATTTAAAATTTCAAACGATTAAAATGCATTTGAAACTTTTTTCCCCATTGACCGTAATGTAACGGAATACTTTTGATTGTCCCTGTAATTGATCTATTCATCCGATTTTCATAAAATGTGAAATGACTCGACAAAATTATGTAATAATTATATATTTTAAATTTCAAACGATTCGGTTGGGTAGTTTTTGCGTTGTTATATGCGGACGGACAGTCAGACGGACGGACAGACAGACGGACTGAACGACAACAATAGGTGCTACATATTTACATAATTACGAACGCACCTAAAAACGCAATTTAGAACACATTTTACAATCCCAAGTGGTAGTGAAAATAACGTAAAATATAGCCTATATTGTAGCAAGAATTGTTACCATCAATTTGCAACCATTTCGTTCAAAATTGGTTTTATATTTCTTAATTGGTTATATTTTTTGAAATTGGTTTTATATGAAATTGCATAGAAATCGCAATTTAGAAACTTTTCAGAACGCATTTTGCGTATTTTCATCCCTTTTATCTTTCGATTTTTTTCGAATTTTCTCTTAGAGTACACTTACATCTTATAAATAATTATTATGCAAATTTCAAGTTTTCACTCCCAGCAATCTCACAAAAATTGCAATTCTGAACGTTTTTAGCTCTTGCAGCACCCAAGTGTTACTAATACAGATGTATTATAGAGCCTATATTCTGCATCACTTTCCAGCCACTACTTTTGAAATCGGTTTCTCAGAAAATTTTTGAAAGTGGAAAATCTCATTTCTTAGATTGCTCACGAATAGGCATTTAGCACGTTTTCATAATCTTTTTCGCGCATTTTCATCCCTTTTAAATTTCGAATTTTAAAAAAAAATGTTCATACAGATCATTTATATCTAATTCATCACGACCATAACAAACTTCATGAATGCATATCTACCAATAGCACAAAATTTGCATTTTTAGAACTTTTTTTACTCTTGCACCCCCATTGGGTTATTAGCAACTGAGAAAAACTGCAGTCTATCATGGAGCAAGGGCTATCACCATCATTTATACACCATTATTTTTTAAATCAGTTCAGTCCTTCCTACATTGTGACTTAGAACGTATTTTAGAACGATTATCATATATTTAATCTTCTTTTAAATTTCGATTCTTTTAAGAAATGTTGTTAGAGATCATTTACATCATATTATAAGTAACTATTATGCCAAATTTATTGTTACTAGTCCTTCCGTAAAAAAAAAAAAAAAAAAAAAAAAAAAAAAAAAACCGCAATTTAGAATTTTTTTTTTTTTTTTTTTTTTTTTGCTTTTACAAACTTATAAATAGTAGCGACATCGACATAAAATAAATACTATGTTAAAGAAGGGCTGTCACCATTAATTTTCAACCCTCACATTTGAAATCGATTTGGTAATTCCTTAGAAATTGCCATTTAGAACGGTTTTGGGAATGGTTTTTGCAAATTATCATCCATTTTAAATTTCGAATTTTTTTTAAAAATTCTTAGAGAGTATTTATACTTTATAAGTAACTTCCATACAAAATTTCATGTTTCTAATCATCTATGTAAATAAAGCGCATACTTAGAATGTTTTTTGCTCTAGTACCCCCTTAGAAATAGTGACAACGACATGAAATATAATACATGTTGGAGCAAGGACTGTTACCACCATTTTGACACCATTATTTTTAAAATTAGTTTGGTTTTCCTGACATCGAAGAGAAATTACTGTTTAGAACGGTTTTTGCATATTTTCGCTCCTTTTACTTTTCGAATTTTTTTTAAAGTTTTTACAGATCATTTGTATCTAATAAGTAACTACCATGCCAAATTTCATGTTTCTAGGTCTTTCAAAAACACAAACTTCGTATTTTTAGACTTTTTTGTTTCTGCACTCCCTTTGGGTTAGTGACATCGACACAAGATATAGCCTATGTTTGATGTGAAATGATGATGTTAGCCGGGGCAAACATCCTCATTTTGGTACCATTTTTTTTTAAACAAGTTCGGAATTTCAGGGATTACACCCTAGAAATAAACTTTATCTCTTTATAATATAAGTATAGATCGGTAACTACCATGCAAATTTTCAGATTTCTAAGTCTTTCATTATCACAGAAATGCATATTTAGAAAATTTTCTGCTTCTGGAACCCTCATAAAGTAGTGGCACTTAGCCTGTGTTGGAGCAAGGGCTGTATCCATCATTTTGACAAATATTGTTATTTAAAATGTGCCATTTAGATTAAAAAAATAATTTTGTAAAAGTTACAAATATTTAGGTTTTATTCAGTCTCTGATCTAATAAGTTATACATAGAAAACTTTTTCCTATGCTCAAACAAAAACATAATCTTAAACATTATTTAGCAGCGAAAAAACTTACCGAGTTATGGCACTTTCAATTTTACCTATTTTTAGCATTTCTGGTTCTAAAAACGCGTTTTATCAACAATTATCTTATTTAATTAGAGAGATAAAAAGCTGCTGAATGATTTAAAAAAAATCATTCAGCAGATTTTTATGAAAGTGATAGCGTTATCATAATTTAATATTCAAGCATCATAATACCTTTGAATAAATATAATCTATGAATATCATTGAATAGTCGGCACCTGTGCACTTATAAGTTATAAAATGGCTGTTTTATTACAGTGAAACATTGTTTCGCAAGAAATGAAATATTAACAGAAAAGCTATTAAAAATATTAACAGTGATTCCGGCATGGTTTTGTAAAACATTTAAAATGTATTGAAACTGATATAAATCAATGAATTCACTACAAGATATTATGATAGAATTGGGCATTCATAGCATTTGTCGTTCGTTTGCAGGAACATACTGTAAAAACTGTCATTTCTCTTGGAGTTAAAAAACCTTTTCAATATTTCTAATTTTTCACACCATTTTATTTTCCTCTGTTGCAATATACATGCATATATATATATATATATATTATCAAGAAAAAAAGCTATCAAATAGTATTCTTGAAAAAAGTATTTATTTCCTGTCCTCCTCCCCCCCCCCCCCCGTGTAAACACGTTTTTTTTTTCTTAATTGGAAATTTAAGCAAAAATTTTGCGGAAAATAGGTCAATAAAAGCAGTATATATATTTTTAAAGTAATACAAAAGAAATAACTTTGTAAAAAAAAAAACATCAGTTTTTAAGAATTTAAAGTTTATTTTTTTTTTGTACTTCAAAAAGTAATACCAAAATCTGCTTTATTGCTTTGATGTTATTTATTCTTATTCTTTCTTCAAAATTTTAACCATTATAATTATAATTTCCAAGTTCGTAAAATCCTTCCATCTACATCATATCAGTAAAATGAGAGTAAATCAAGAAACGTCATCCACGTGACCCTTAATTTATTAATCATTCAGTCCAGTTTCAAATGTTTAATCAGTGTGTATATTCATTAAGGCAAGAAATGAAAATTAGATTACAGTTAGTAAGTTAATGAGGCCTAGCAAATCGACTTTGCATGTCAAGGGTTTTAGATTTATGATGAATTTTAAAACCATGAAATGAAACGGCAACATATTGAATTTCAAATAAGTTTTAATTTGCTTTGAAGTGCTTTAAATTTAAAAAGAAAATTAAGTAGTCCACCATTACAAATTTTCTTAGAAATTGGGACAATAGTCTACGTCAATCCGAAATTAATTAATAGTTGAAATTAACTAATTTAAATGCACACTTTTATGAAAATTTAAGAAATAAATGTATTAGGAAGATATAAGAATTGGGTTTGTCTGTCTGTTCGTCTGCCTACGCTCTAACTTGCGCAAATGTACTGGGGTTTTCGCGCAACTGAAAAATATTAATAGTGTTTACCATAGTACATTCGGTATTGCACATGAAGTGCATGACATTAATAGTTCATCTACAGGGGCATTCAAAAGATTTCCACTACATTAATAAGGAGAAAAATAGTTTGGAGAGAATTTTAGTGACATCACTATTTAAAATGTATTGAAACTGATATAAATCAATGAATTCACTACAAGACATTACGATAGCATTGGGCATTCATAGCATTTGTCGTTCGTTTGCAGGAACATACACATACACACACACGCACTTTCGCCTTATTTTCGTCTTATTTTTCTTGCATTCCAGCAGAATTTTAATCAAGAGCAACACGAGTATATTATTCAGCCTGGAGTCAGAGCCGAAATCGAAGACGTTAAAAAGTTGGAGTCGGACATTTTCGCCACGGATTCTGCAGCCCTGACTGTAATGTATCCATCAATAAAGTTTTAGTGATGATAAAGTTATCAACTAAATAATCGGAATAAAGTATTGAATTAGAACACATGAATAAATAAAAGAATACATAAGTCTTGCAATTTCTAAATTTAAGTTTCTTTCCAAGATATTAATCTTGAATAAGTTATTTCAGTTTACATAAGACTCCAAGATTTCATTTTCCGTGAAGTAAAAATAAAGGAAAAAGCACTACTTTCTCCATTTGATTTTATTCATTCCGATTACAAATCTTTAACCACGATCATTATTATCTTCCCGGTCTATTTCATTCCCTCCCTCTTACTTGATACTGCTAAAATCGGAGTAAATCGACGAATATTTCGTTGATTATGTTACCCTTAATTAATTAATTGTCCAATCCCAGTTTCAAATGACTAATCAGCGTGTGCATTCATTAGGGCAAGGAATCAAAATGCAGTTACAGTTAGTAAGTTAATGAAGCCTCCCAAATCGGTTTAGCCTTTCACAGATGTTCGGATTAGGTTGAATTTTGAAGTCATGGGGTAAAACGGAAACATATTCAGTTTCAAAGAAATTGTAATTTGCTTTGAAGTGGTTCAAATTAAATAGAAACATAATCAGTTTGAATTTTCTTACAAATTGACAAAATCAGTCTGTGTCATTCCGAAATTAAATACATACGAGAGCATTTTTGTTAAATTATAAACAAGACTTTTATACCCGAAGTTTGAAGAGACCTTTGATGAGAATAAGAAAAACTTTGTGTTATTACCACATAAACGATGTAGACTTAAATTTTTACGTTTCTATCAAGAATGTTTTAGCTAGAATAGATTTTAAAAAAAGCTACCAGCTAAAGCATTAAAATAAAAAATTTAATACGAACACTCAAGTAAAAAAACTAGTAAATATAGAATTTGCAATTTCAGAATTTAAGTTCCTTGTCGAAATATAAATCTTGAATAAGTTATTTCAGTTTATAAAAGGTTCAAGACTTCATTTTCTATTTTTTTTTTTTTTTTTTTTAATAAAAGGAAAAAAAACCCTATTTTCTTCATTTGATTTTATTCATTCTAATTACAAATCTTTAACCAAGATCATTATTATCTTTCCGGTCTGTTTCATTCTCCCCTCTTACTTGATACTGCTAAAATCGGAGTAAATCGACGAATATTTCGTTGATTATGTGACCCTTAATTAATTAATCGTCCAATCCAGTTTCAAATGACTAATCAACGTGTGCATTCATTAGGGTAAGGGATCAAAATGCAGTTAGAGTTAGTAAGTTAATGAAGCCTCCGAAATCGGCTTAGCCTTTCACAGATGTTCGGTTTAGGTTGAATTTGGAAGTCACGGGGTAAAACGGAAACATATTGAATTTCAAATAAATTGTAATTTGCTTTGAAATGGTTCAAATTAAAATAGAAACATAATCAGTTTGATTTTTCTTCCAAATTGACAAAATCACTCTATGTTATACTGAATAAGTAAATTGATTGGATGCACAATTTTATGAAATTATAAGAAAAATTAATCAAAGAAGTGTGGATCTGGTTGAGAAACGTTGCAGATAACTTATTTTATTTTTCTCTTAAATGTTTAATCTTTTCTGAACAAAGTCCCTTCAATTTAAAGATTTTAAAGAAATATTTTAGGGGTTGTTTTAACTTAATAATTTTTTAAGCGACAATTAATAAAGTCGTTTGGAAATATTTTTTTTTAAATGTTTCTGTAGATTGATGTAAAGATATCAATAATTATTTATATTACGTACATGTTACATATAATAGCTTTGGATATTAAAATTCGCCTATATTTATCTTTATGTTTCACATTAACTCTTCTACTAATATAAGATCTCCATAAAATTTCCGTACAACTTTTTTTTAAAAATTTATTACCATATATATATACTAGCAGGCTATGCCCGCTGCGCTGGTCAATATTTCAAAATCAACCGTGGATGAAACGAACTGGTGAATTTAAATTTGTATTTTAAATAATTTGGACCTCCAGCAGCACCTTGCTCATTGCTGAAAACGAATCAGACACCATTGTGATATTAAATTATCTTAAACGTTACGCAAAAACCAGCTATTTAGAAATAACTATTTTAGTTTATTACTAACAGTGAACATTTGGAAGCGAAATGAGACCATTATGGCAACAGGATTTAAAATTTTCCCTTATCTGAAGAAATATTAATTATTACAGTCGTTACCATGGTACAACTTCTGAAAATTTTTTTCTCAACTTTTCATTATGTGAAGCCAGGAACCCAAAGCTACTCCCACCTAAAAAAGTTTATATATATATTAAACTTTGTCCGCGCGATAAAAGGCACAATTATGCAAGAATCATCTTCAAACTCGTCAAGTACATTGAGATTGTTAATATCTCAGTGGGAATTACAAATGAGCAAAATCGGCCCAAGGGGGTGGTAATTGGGAAGGGTTCAAAAATTTGAATAACATCTTAACATGGCTTTCACAAAAACAGCTCTTACAAAACAATAGCAGGAAAAAAAACATTTTTCGTTACAGCAAGTTGCCAACGATAAAAAAAAAAAAAAAAAAAAAAAAAAAAAAAAAAAAAAACCACACACACACACACACATTAAAATTCTCACTACAACAATTACTTTATTATTGCAAAATTTCCTCCTGAAAAATGAAAACAAAATTATTTGCTCATTCGTATTTAAGCATTTTCTCTTTAGTTATTTAAGATAAAATTATGTAAATTTGTATAATTTGGCGAACGATTTGGCGAAATTGGTTGACGTGATAATCAAGTAGTAGCCAATTTACACTTTTCATATTTCACAAAAGATTCCTACACAGACATCATATACGCAATAGGTTTAGCACAATTATCTTGCAACTACAATGTGGCAAAATCCTCGTTTTAGAATACCAAAGAAATTTATGTATATTTTATTATTTTCTATCATTTTAAACAGCAATTAACAATCAATAAAAAGTAACTGTAGAACAAAACAACAAATATTTCAAAAAAGAAAAAAATGAAAGTAAATAAACAACTTATCATCAGATAAACAACTATAGCTGGGTAACCATATGAGGCAAATAATGCCATTTTGGCGCCAGTGAGATACCTCGATGAGTATATGACCAAATCCGTGACAAAAATTCCGTTTGGAAAAAACTGTAGTCGGTATTTATACTGCATTTTCCCTACTTATGTATAAGAAAAAACTTTGACACAGATGTCATGTATGCACCACATTGGCGCAATTTTTTTCTAGCGCCAATTTGGAGAGCTTGGTTTTTAATTACCAATTTCATAAATATTTTTTAATTAATTTGTATTATTTGAAAAAAAATAATAAATAAAAAAGTTTAATTAATAGTTATAGAACAAAGTGATTTATATTATTTTAAAAAACAAAATGAAAGTTAATAAATAGTTTATTAATAAATAAACAGCCATAGTCGGTTTACCATGTGTGGCATAAAATCGCCATTTTGTTGCAATCGTACGAATGTGGTGCGTATATGACATCTGCGCCAAAACTTTAAAAAGTTGCAATTAAATTATTTTACAGTTTGGATGAGGAAGACATTTATACTAAAATTTAAACATTATACGCTTTTTTTTTTTTTTTTTTTTTTTTTTTTTTGCTATAACTGCTATTTATATATTTACAATTAAACATTAAAAAAATATCCTAAAAATGCTCTCACACATTTAAAAGAGAGTGAGAGAATTTAGTAATTGTGAACATCGCTCCGGCTTATGCCTTCTTGGTGTAAAATCGCATTGTTTGATGACAAAAGTAAATTCAAACACCCAAATAAACAAATAACATACAATTAACAGATAAAACCATTTTTAAAAGTAATTCTGCTATTTTGTCCTGTAAGACACATAATGGTAGAATTAGACTTTAAAAATGTTTTTTTTAAAAAATAGAAAAATGTTATTTACGTTTTATCTAATAAAATATTTAAAATGCATTTTTGTTAGCCTGCGCGAAAGAGAATAGCGAAAGTTTGATTGAAGAAATATTGAAGAGGAAATTCAGATTCAGGAAATTAAAAAAGACTTGTAAATTTTATTCAGCGGGAATTTTTCATTTCAAAATGTTGAATTTATCTATAGTAATAACGTAAAATTGCATAAATTTACTTTGAATTGCAAAATTTTCCCTTCAGTACTACTTGGTTATACCGTCGACCAATTTCGCCAAATTATACAAATCGCCAAGCTATTAGTCAGATTATATAGATTAGCATAAATTTTCATTTAAATAACGAAAAACAAATTAGCAGAACATATATAAAAGCAGAAATAAAATGTCGAATTAAAAATCACTTGATGACATAATTAGTATTTATATTATACTTAATATCAAGTGAATGTGACATTTACGATCATCCATTATTTGACATTTAATCTTGGAATTTGGGGGTAGATTTTTAATCGATGGGGTAATCTTTCCTTCTTCAGTTTTTAAATTTTAAAACTGAAATTTTTCCTGTAAGTGAAATTGACGAAATGGCGCAAGAAAAATTAACAATGAAACATTTTCAAAAAGAAATAAAAGAGTTATACTCATATCTATATAATTTACGATTGAATATTAAAATATACTCTAAAAATTATCTTCACTTGAAAAAAACAACAACATTATTGCGACCATTAAGAACCTAAGTCAGGCATTAAGTCAGTAGTGCATTTTCAGCTTAAAAACACATTCTTTGGCGACAAAAGCAATGAAAATGGTATAGAAATGAATAGTAACTCACAACTTACAGTGTCTTTTACAATCAGATCTACTTTTTTCTGCTGTAAGTTATATTATACGGAAATTCGATAAAAAAGAGAAAGAAAATAATAAAAATGGAAATAACTATCATTCAAAACTCATTAAATCAATTTCTGAAATTCATGTTTTTATTCTAACACCAGGGATAAGTCGCCAAAAGTTGAACCAATTGTTATATTTCGCGTTAATTTATTTTTTAAACATTACAAATATTTTTTTCATTTTCAAGATAAATATATTTTTATAATATTACGCCTCATTTAAGCGGTTTTTCTTTATTATTATTAATATTATCAGTAGTTATTTTCTGCTATTATTTGCAAGATATTTGTAATATTTCTAATAGATATAGCCATTTTAATTGTTTTAGCAATTATAATTTTCGCCAAAAACAGCTACTGGCAACCCTTTTGTCAAAAATAACCGAAAAATACGAAATTTACTACGAAAAATCAGAGTTATCCCTCTAAATTTGAATCATAAACCTTCGGAAAAATATTTCCTATCAAATGATACAATCGGCAAAAAAATCCATCGGGTAGTTTTTGAAAACACTCGTTTGGAAGTTTCAGAACTTCTGCTTTATAATATATATGATATATATAACACACCTACAGCAAAGATACTTAAAACAGTAGATAGAGTAACTTAAATGTTTTATGTCTGTTGAATAATTTATTCAAGCGAGTTACTGTCCGAGTAATGCCATAGCATGGCCTTCCCGGTCTCCTGACATTACTCCACTGGACTTTTTCTTTTAGGGTTATGTAAAAAAGCCGAGTACCGAACGAAAAGTTAACCGATTTCTATCAAAGTTGACCGACCTCTTTTTAGTATTTGATTTCTCAATTCCCCGCACTTTTGTATGTTTTTATCTTTGAGTAACAGACAAATTCTTCAACCCAAAAGTATGCAAAATATTTTCTGAAGTAATAAGGCATAAAATGGGCTATTTTTTTTTACACGACTTATAAACATGAACGTTATCGGCAGACTAAAACCAAAAACTTTCTGCGCACATTAATATAGGGCTAAAAAAAAATTCTGCAAATTTAATGTTTAATAAAATTACACGTTACATTATTTTGACATGGATAAAATTCTCATTTTTTACGCAATTCACGGATGGAATTTGTGTTTTTTACGCGCTTCACCGACAGAATTCACATTTTTTATGCAATTCACGAACAGAATTCGCGTTCTTTATATAATTCGTGTTTTTTGCGCGATTCATAAATGGAATTCAGGTTTTTTTTACACTGTCTTTGGACGAAAATCGCTTTTTCGCGCTGTTCTTTCTCGAGATACGAGTTTTTCGCTTGATCCTTTGTCGAAATACACGTTTTTTCGCGAGATTCTTTGACGAAATGCGCTTTTTTACGCGATTCTTTCAGAAATTCGTGTTTTTTACGCGATTCTTTCTTTAAATTCGCGTTTTTTTTTCGAGGACTTGAAATTCGCCTTTTTATCGCGATTTTTTGGCAAAATTTGTTTTTTTTTTTTTTTTTTTGGTTATCCTTTGACGAAATTTGTGTTTTTTGTGGACCCTTCGACGAGATTTTAGGCTTTCTTCGTGGAACTTTGACTAAAATCATGTTTTTTCCTTGATAATATGACGAAATTTGAGATCTTTTTTCTGCGAACGATTGAAGAAATTGTTTTTTGTACGACAACCGTTTGTCAAAATTCGTGATTTTTGGTGTCCAAAATTTCGGACTGATGAATTTTCAAAGTTTTCAGCATTAAATGCCTTAAAATTTGGAAAATTTGAAAATCGGTCCTGTTTTTAATTGTACTCTAACAGTAAATAAATCGTACATACGTAATTCGGGAAATATTTTTAATTCTTTGTTAAAAAAAAGAAAAGTTACAACAATAAAAATTGTTTTTTTCATAAAATTTTCTGCAAATTTCATAACATTTTCTGCACACGGCGTGCGCGAGTGCGTCTATATTATACAGCTCTGGACGTAACGTTGCAAAGTGAATAAAACGCTATGATCTATAAACAGGATCTTAAAATTAATGTATAAAGTAAAACAAAATAAAATAAATAAAAAATTGTAATTTAACAAATTACAACGACTATTCGGAAAATAATATTTTCAAAGACAATATTTTAGACATAGAAATCATTTCTATATTTTAAAAAACAATAATAACATAATTTTCATGATGATCACAGCGTAGCATACGTAAAGACAGAGTCAAATGAATATGCCTGGACATTTAGAGCTTCGTTAATATTTCTGGGCCAATTATAAACAAATATTAAATAAAATTTCAGTTTAAAAATTTTCGGTAATGTAAATTTTTTAATTTCTAAACATTGCATATTTTTAATTTTTACACCGTCATACACAGAAAAATTTACTTTTAAATGCAGCTTCTTTGAAACTTGTGCCTAAATTTGTCATTGAGTTATTAATTTCGTTTTTGAGTTATTATTATCGTGCCGACAGAAGTATTTTATTTCTAGACATTAAGCATGGACTAATAAGAAAACGAATAAAAAAAAAGAATTCCAATTTTGGACATTAAACATAGACCAATCAGAAAACAAATAAAATGAAATAAGTTGTGGAATTCAACCAATAAAAACATTCAGATATACTTCAGATTCAACAATTCTCTACCGATTACTAAACTATTTTCCAAATAGTAATAAAATAAAACAAAATACTACAGCAAATTTTCTTAATGGTGAGCAACCTAGACAGTGAATTTTTCTGCTTTTGGGATTGTAAGGTAAAATCATACAAATGGATAATGTTGGGAATTAATAAACGCATCCGTTATCAAATGTGTCCCTTATTCCGTAATGTCTACTATAGGAATTTATTATAATTTTTTTTAAAAAGCAAAATAATAAGAATAATAGTAATATTATGACTATAAAAGTTATGGCGATTTAATTTTACACTACATTTTTCTTAATAACTTATTTCTTTAGCAAAAATCAACTAAAAATATAATATGAAGCAATGTCGACCATGAAGTGACTATTTAGAAAGAAACCAAAAGCATTTTACCAACTATCACAGTTTAATTGTCATAAGAAATCAGATCCTTATCATTCAAATCTTTCCTCCTCATTATCACAGAATTTCAGCTAACAGCACACTCTCTTTAAACGTAGCTTTCCAAATCCATCTCTTACTGTCATTTATTAAAATTCGCTTTTTGATGTAAAGCAATCTTTTCGATACATGTTTTTCAAATCTGATTCACAATTCTTGCAATAACTTTACAAAATGCGTTACTCTAAAATATAAGAGCCTCGGTGTCGCCTTCAAATGTCACCTTTTGTTATGACACGACTTTGGAAATGCTCCTTCTATAAGAAGGTGGTAACGTTAATTGGGACATCAAAAGGGAGGGATAGAACATCCCATTTCAATCTTTAACGCTGTACAACCTTCGTTAGTATAGTAAAATACAATCAAAGATTTAGAATGTAATTCTATTTTAAATTTACTTTTAAAAGAGAAAAGTAACATTTAAATGTCTTAGACAATAATAATCCAAAATAAGATAAAATTACATATTATCCAAATAATAATGAAGCTCACTGGAATAATATTAATGTATTAAAGGTCTGAATAATTTTCCCAACCAATGATCCCAGAAAAATTTGAACATTATTTGTATTTTTTATGTTTTATAGGTAATAAAAGAAAAATAATAATATTTTATAAAATTATTTTATTTGTGAAAATTTGAAATTTGAAATCACTCCAGATATTGATAATTATGATAATTGAAGATAATTATATTGATAGATTATAATGGATGATAGACATCTGAAAAACATGTAAAGTTTCATTTTTAAAAGTTCTTGGAAATTCTAATACTTGTAGCAATAACTCTCGATACCTTATTTTATAATATTGAAGACACTTTATGAAGAAATGTTTTCTTAGTATACTTAGATTCTTTTTCACTCAATTCAGTAAGAGAGCTGTTGATGAAAAGAAACTAGTCTGGCAGTTCTCTTTGGGCCCTGTCTTGCATTAAAACCGTCTGAGCTTGAAATTATTAGTGGTTCTTGAGGTCTAGAAAGTTGGTGACTGCTAACTTACATGAAACTTGTATGTCTTCTTACTCGTTTTACAGCCGTGTATTTTATTATCTACAAAAATAAAACAGTTATTAGCTTCATCAATATTCCAATAAACATGACAGGATTCATTATTGTTTATGTTTTCACATTAAGCATTGTACAATTTAAACCACAAATATTACTACGACTTATTCTTCAATTATTAAATACTGTACAGTAATTTAATACCCTTAACTTTATAAGGGAGCATAAAAAATAACGGATTCCTGTTATTCCTGGATTCTCTTTCAATTCCCAATATCTATATCTGAATAACGAACAAATTCCACGGTCCCGGAATTTCCACTGTACAGATGTTTTACTATATCATATTTTAATCAAATGATTAAATGCAATCTAATGAAAGATGTCTGGAAAGTTTCTAAAATGTTAAAATTTTGTAGTATTTAAGTTTATATCTTTCCTCGAAGTGATTTTATAGCATGGTTTTGCATTGCACGAAACACATGAACTAAAACTACTTACATTAAAATCTCTATAACGGAGACTGTTTAAATCCCCTAAAATTATAATCATGTATGTATTCTATACGAATAATATTCGCCATTCATTATGGCGTTTAACCAGTAAAAAACTCTTAAAAAATCAGAAGTCATATGCTCAAAACAGAGGGTATACCCTAGAGTGTATATACTATAGCTTTTTGAGAAAAAGAGGGTATAGGGTGTTCTTTAAAAAAATCGAGAGGGTATATGGCGTATACCCCCGTATACTCCACTACATCCCGGCGTTTAACCATAAAAAGTTACATTGTGCTTGTATAAAACTTTACACTCTTGAAAGAGTTAAAGAATGAACTAAAGGGACAAACCATAGAATGACCTGTAAGAAATATTATTTCTCCAAAATAATAGATTAAGTTAAAGAAAAACAAATGTAATTACAATAATATTTTTTAAAAAGAAAAAAAAACTTTGTTAATATACAGTTTAATACAATAAATATTTTTCGCTACTTTTTAACTCATTAAACAGAGAAAATTTTATTTTAAAAATTTTATTTTACGTATAAATAAAGCAATGACTGTTAAAGGATTGTTTTTAAATAAATCGAACAAATTAACTAACTATCGCAGCTTAAATGACACAATAAATTTTACCCGAATCATTCAAATTTTTTCCCTTCATAGATTTTCAAGCTGCCAACAAATGTATAACTCTTCAAACGTAACTTTTCAAATCTGTTCATTACTTTTATTTTTTTTTTAATATAAAGCATTATTTTAAATATATTAATAACATTATTAATATTTAAATATATTGCAATATAAAGCATTCTCTTTGACACTAGATATTTTTCGAATCAGATTCGCAATTCTTGCAATAAATATACAAAATGCATTAACAGAAAATATAAGCACTGCGGTTTCACCATCAAATGTCACATCTTGTTATAACACGACTTTCGGCGTACTCCTTTTTGAAGAAGGTGGTAACATTAATTGGGACATCAAAAGGGAGGAATGATGGAATCTTTAACACTGTGCCACCTTCATTAGTTTAGTGAAATTTAAGATTTGAAATGTACCTCTATTTGAAATTCTTTTATGAAAGAAAAAAAAGGTAAAATTTAAATGTCTTAGAATTGTAATATAAAGAAAATAGAAAATAAATAAAAGTCCAGTAATTTTATTCATCTTGACAGAAGTTGTACGTGCCCTCTTACAATTTTGCATGCGCGTATTTTATCCTTATCCTCATATATAACCATTCCTATATTCTATCTATACCCTATCCGTATCCTTATCCTTATCTTCCCTACCCTTATGTATAACCCTCCATATAACGGACCTCTGTATAACGGAGACTGTTTCAATCCCCTAAAACTATAGTAATTTGTATGTTTTTACCTCTAATAAGCAAACATTTTTGAACGGAGAAGGAATTCCGTGGCTCCACAGTTATCATAGTTTAAAGGCTTTAGTTTGAAAAATTTTCGCCATTTATGATGGGTTTTAATGGTGCAAAGTTTCGATGTGCCTGAATAAAACTCCACACTTATGAAAAAATTAATGAAATTACTAAACAAACCGTAGAATGACCTGTAAATTGTATTTCCTCAAAATAATACATTAAGTTAGAGACAAACGAATATAATTATAATAATATTTTTAAAAAGAAGAATTTTTTTTTTATTTCTTAACACACAGTTTTAATATAATAAATAATTCCCCCTACTTTCACAACTCATTTAATAGTTTAAAAAATTATTTTAAAAATTTATTATAAAAGAATAAATGTCTGTTAAGTGATTCTTTTCAAATAAATTGAATTTAAGTAACTATCACAGTTTAAATGTCGCAATAAATTTGACCCGAATCATTCAATTTTTTTGTATCCTTTACCATACATTTCCAACTGACAACAAACATGTAATTCTTCAAACTTTACAAATCTATTTATTACGGGTTTATTTATTTATTTTTTATTTATTTATTTACTTTGCTACATAAAGTATTTTCTTTGAACCTAGATATTTTTCGAATCAGATTTACAATTCTTGCAATAAATTTACGAAATACATTGACAGTAAATATAAGCACTGCGGTTTCACCATGAAATGTCGCATCTTGTTATAACACGAATTTGGATGTGCTCCTTTTTGAAGAAGTTGGTAACGGTAATTGGGACATCAAAAGGGAGGAATGAAGCATCTTTGACACCGTGCCATCTTCATTAGTGTAGTGATGTCTAAGATTTGACATGTAACTTTATTTGAATTTCCTTTATAAAAGAGAAAATAAAGGCCTTTGTAATAAAGGCACTCTAGCATTTTTATGATCGTGACGTCAATGATTTAACAGGTGTAAGCGTGAAAGCGACATCTATCCTCTCTTTTACTTTAACTTTCTAGAGCGCGTGTGTCTCTTTCGGATTCTACAGTTATGTCTCGGTTAGTAGTAATATGTAAATTTGAAGTATCTCAGTTTACAGCGTATAAAAGCTTGGAGTTTGAGTGTGTGAACTGTGTTTCTCTGGCGGCGATTGCCCGCTGGTGTCTAGCAGAGTGTGTCTCTAGCGGCATAGCCAGCTAGTGGCGTCTAGCAGTGTGTGTCTAGCGAAGTGGGTCTAGCGATATTAGCCAGCTTGGAGTGTGTCTAGCGGCATTGGACAGCTAGTAGTGGATCCAGAGCTAGCGATATCAAGTATTGGCGATCCTCTAGTGAGTTGACAAGGAGTTTTGGAATTCGACTCGAGAAGTTGGCCGGTGGTAAGCAGTTAATAGTAATTACGTTGCCTAGTTCAAAGTTAATAAAGAAATATATACAGCCACGGGCTGTCTAATAAGATTTTATCTAGCAGCTTAACCGAAAGATAGCTGAGAAGTAATCTGAAGTGCCCCGATTGAGCTAGTTCCGGAGCTGTGAGTATAAGTTTAATCTTTTAGTAGTGTTCTCAGTTGTTAAAATTACAGACTTGCTCCACTCCCCTTGAGCCCTTATCGTTTTTAATAAACTGTTTTTATCTTATGTTCTGAGTTATGTCTGCATTCAACAGTCAGTGCGAGCACCCAACCGTTACAAATGACGCTCACCGTGTGTTAACCGTTACAGTTTTAGAATTGAAAAATAAACAAAATCTAAAGTAAAGAAAAATCATAAGCTGTACACTGAATAATGAAAGACATTAAAATGCCATTTATACATTAAATAAAAATATTTTTTTTTATTTTGACAAAAGTTTTATATGCTCTCTAACAACTCTGCATGCATGTCTTTTATTAGCTACAAAAAAGAACACTTATTAGTGTTCCATCAGTACGCATAAAAACAACTAGGTCTAATAGAACGGGTGGCAGCAGCACAGACACTTCATGAAATTCACTGATGAAATTCTAAGATTAATTAAATGTCGATTCACATAATGAATTTCAATCGGTCTACCAAACTTATGAGTCAACCGCTAAAATCAGGATTTTATATTATTTCCACCAAGATATGACTTGGTAGACCGATTTGGTTTTAATATGCGAATCGAGATGTCTTATCCTACAACTATTTCATATTTTATTAAGTCAAAGGAATAGATACAAGCTAATACTAACAATTTGAGAAGTGAGGTATGTTTTTAAAGTGCTGGAATTTATTACTTATTTCCTTTCTTCAGTGAACGGAATTTCCTTACATGGTTCTGCATTGCATCAAACAAATGAAGTAAAAATATCTTCAATAAAATCTCTATAACGAAAACTTCTATTTAGTGAGCAATTTTTTAATCACTAACATCTATTTATACAGTAAAACCGCCGATAACAACAAACAAACCGGAACCGCGTAATTTCTCCCTTATTCGGAGTTGCCCTTCTTTCTGAAGCAAAACCATACAAAGGTATAGGTGTCGTGAATAAATAAAAAATTTCAAACAGAGATGTTCACTATTCAGAAATATTTTTTATAGAGGTTTATTGATTTTGTAAGTTTTACCTCCGAATAACGGGAAGATTTTGTGGCACAGAAGTGTCAGCTATCCAGAAGCTTCACTGTTTACATTTATGAAACAAATGTATGATTCATGAAAGGGTTATTGTAAATCGCATCAAATATTGAATTGTAAAATCTTTTTCAAGAAAATGCATTGACTAATGTACAATTGCGTATTTACAGAATTGTTCTAAAATACAGCAAAATCGCTGAGTGGGGGACATCTAGGGACTAAGAAATTGGTTCGCTATTCAAAGCAAAAAGCACACAAAATGTCTTGGGAACGAAACCCCAGATGCTGAATAATGTTGACCTGGTATTTGGGAATAACAATTATGCAAGCTGTACTGTATCATATTTACTTATGTATAATGCGCAGGTGTAAAAATTAAAAAACAAAATTCTGGAAGAAATGATTAAGTGAAAGCATATATGATTTCATTTAAGGGAATGATAGACTTATTTTTTTATTTTTTTTTTTATTATTATTATTACAGCAATATGAAATTTCGTGCATATATACATTTCACGGAAATCATATAGCACACATTCAAAAAAATTTCTAATCTTATTAAATTTTTTAATTTTTTTAAATATTCTTAAATTTTTAAACGAAGTTTTAAAATGCTCCTCGTGTCTTAATTTTTGAGATATTTTCTTGCTTTTGCATTTTTATCACTTAAAACTCTTTTATAAAAAAATTGTGTAAGATTTTTTTTATCTCTTGAATAGATAATATTTTACAGATTTTTTTTTTCCATATCGATTTTCATCAAAACTTTGCCTTTTAATAAGAAAAAAATCAAATTTGACTACCTTAATAAAGACGAATTTTAAAAAGCTTACACAATTTTTTTCTAAACAATATCAGGATACTTCCTTATCAATTTCATAAACATTGATAAAGAATTACGTCGCAAGAAGCATTTCAAAAATCTAAAAACGTTAAAAAATTAGTTTTGAAAAAAAAAAACAGAATTAAGGTATATAAATACACTTACCTTTATTATTTACTTCTTAAAACCTTCATAAATGATATTTTTATAAGAAAAACTGCTTTGGTACTATTATATCACAGAAATAGACCTTTTTGCGACGTTTTTGCTACATACAATTTTGCTCGAATAAGGGTCCACTGTTCCCTTAACTTTTGGTAAAATCTCGAATGTGATCTGCATCGCATTTTTTAAATATATTTATAAATTTTAAAAAATGCTGACAGACTTATGCTGATCCTTTAATTTTAGAATGGCTTCTAATTTCTAAGAGCTCATGATTATATTGAAGACTTAATGGCACTTGTATATTAAACAGCAAGTTGATAGCTCATCAATAGATATATTGAGAAGACGTGGTTAAACGGAACGAGCCATTCTATTTCAGGTATTCTAATAATCCACTATCAATTTTACTAAAGGAATAGATTTCTGGCTCTTCTCGGCTCTAAACTAAGAAATTCATCGTGTACCACTCATTCCATTGTGTAAGGCTATCTACACAGCTATCTACATAGTTAGTAATACACGTTAAGGAGACATGGTTTAAGTGGAAACTGTACGTTTCATTTAATGTCAGTATTAAAATACATGAATAAAAAGATGATTTTTTGCATATGCTTAGCAGCAAAGTTTTCGTTGTTTTCAAGTAACTTGAAACAGAAATTTTACTTAATAATTTTTATACTTGTACATCTGAATAGTTGACAACTTTAACCCCAATGGGACGAGCGACACGTATACATGCCATAAAAAGCCTTAAGAATCCTTGTTTTTATCCCCTCTCCCCCCACAAAAATCTGCCTTATTTAATCGGAGCTATTTCTCGATTTGATAAGGCACAGACTTCTGGTTTTAAAAACCGGTCACAAAACATTAAAAATTTCGTAAAAAGCTCCCACTGCGAAGGGATTAAACAGCTGATAATTTCTGAGGTCAAGTATCGTTATTATGGTTTTATTGTATTAAAAAATACGCTTATTATAAACGAAGTCATTTCTTTTTTTACAAATAATGAATAGGCAAAACATGTATGAATACTTAAATCATTCACATAATTTTCACAATTCCTATATTTATTATACGAAATGCAAGAGAAAAAAAGTGAACAAAACACAATATTTTAAGTTTTAAAAATAACAATTGTTATCCTGAATATTAAACAAATGTTTCATGATTTAATAACGCAGTGGCTTCTAATATATATATATATATCATAATTTTATTAAAGATTTAATGACACTTGTACACCAGACGGCAATATGCCAGTTCACTAATAAATATATTGAGAGGCTGTGGTTAAACGGAGCAAGTCTCTCTATTTCAGGCATTCTAATAATCCGCTTTCAATTTTGTTGAATGAATTGATTTCTGGCTCTTTTCTCAGCATCGCACTTAGAAATGCATCCCACACTTCTCATTCCATTCTCAAAGACTAATATAGCCATCTACATAATTAGTAGTGCACGTTTATGCGACATTATTAGAATTGAAATTGGACACTTGATTTAACCTCAGTAAATATACGAATGTAAAGATGATTTTATAAATATTGCACATATTCAAAAATTTTATTGTTCTTAAGTAAAACATACAGTTAAACAGTAAACTTACGTAATAAAATGCTTCTTGTTTCTCTGTGATTCGGTACCTGTTTGATATAATTTATTAAGAAAAAATTCTGATTAAAAATACAGTGCCTATGAAATTTATCTTTACAACTCTGATCCTCCATGAAACATAAATGAAATTGGAGGATAAAAAATCTATTTATTGCATAATGAACAGCAAATTCCAAAATTTTATGTGATGTTAGAAGAGATCCACATGAGCACTTTTGGTTGCAAGGACAATGTCGAAACTGTATTCAACCTCTTCCATATACTTTGGAACATCTTCGTAGGAATTGTAGTGATGATCACATAATTCTGTGCTTCATCTCATTCAAATTGTTAACTTGTGTGCAGTACATACTATCCTTAATATAGCCTCACAGAAAAAGCCTAGGATGATTAAATACGGCTAACATGAGCAGTAAATTATTCCCACAGAACTTTTTCGTTGACAGTAAACGAAAATTGTTCCTCATAAATTGCCGTGGACAATAAACTGTTAAATTGTAAAAATTTCCTATTTTTTGTCAATATCTGCCATATTTTTTGGAGCACGTCCGCAAGATTGTAGAAATGGTCGCAGTAATCCTGTGCTTCACCTCTTACAAATCCCTAACTTGTGTGCAGCACACATTATCTTTAATATAGCCTCCAAAAAGAAAACTTCGGGTGGTTAAATCCGGCTAACGTGGACAATAAATTGTTCTTACATAAATTGTTTCTGGACAATAAACAAAAATTGTTCCTGCATAAATTGTTCGTGAACAACAAACGGTTCCAATTGTAGAAATATCTTATTTTTTGTCAATATCTTCCGTATTCTTTGTAGCAAGTCCACAGGAATTGCAACAATGATTGCAATAATCCCATGCTTCAGCTCATTCAAATCCCTAACTTATGTGCAGTACACATTATCCTTAATATAGACTCACAGAAAAAAAAGTCTATAGTGTTTAAATCGGACTAGCGTAGACAATAAATTGTTCCCATATAAATTGTTCATGGATAATAAATAAAAATTGTTCCCACAAAAATTTGTACGTGGACAATAAACTGTTCCAATTGTTGTAATTTCCTATTTTTTGTCATTATCTGCCACATTCTTTGGAGCATATCCACAGGAATTGAAGCGATGATCGCAGTAATCCTGTGATTTAGCTCATCCAAATTCCTAACTTGTGTATAATATACAGTATCTTTAATATAGTCCCACAGAAAAAAGGACTAGGGTGGTTAAATCCGGTTAACGTGGTGGCGAAAGACTTGGAGCGTCCTGTCCAATACACTTATCAGGAAAGTTTGCATCAACAAGCGCACGGACACGGAATACCCAGTGCGGAGGATCACCATCCGGCTGGAAAATCATATTAGTTTCTAGGTCTCCACACTTTAAAATTTACTATGGCATAAAAAAAATACTATTTGAAAATAATAATGAGCAATTTTCATCTTAGCTTAAAAGACGTAAAATTAAAAAATACTTTGATAAAAAAAATTTGAAAATGCTAAAAAAAAAAAAAACTTTTCCTTTATTTATTTATTTTTTTCACTCAGGTCTGTAATGTAAGGTATTTTTAAAGAAACCAATTAATTACGCAGATTTTGGAAATTTTCAACTGTTTAAGCAAAACATAATATTAATTTTAGAAAAATGTACCAAACTATAAAAAAAAGAAAAATTGGAGGAAAAGGAAAAAAAAACTATGTATTCACACCCACAATGCTTAAAATTTATTTTTTTAAAACCTTTCAGCACCATAATCTTTTTAGGCCCACAATCATTTAGAATCATATTTTAGCTCTATTTTTTATGCCGATAGTTAAAAACTCAAACATTTAAACCATTTTTACGTTCCATGTGCCCTTAAATATTTAAATATCTGGAAGTTTTGCATTTTTATAAAGTTTTGTAATGAGTTTTAAACCATTTTCCATACTGATTATTAATAGCAGATAATCTCGACATAATCGGTTACTTCGCATTATCGACAACAGAACAACATGGAATTAATCATGACCTTAAATAATATTTCTCCCAATTAATTAATCTAATATGATTTCCCCTGCATGACTGCCTGATACAATTTCCTCTCTCTTTGATTAGATCTTTGCCCAGTTCAATTTACATACTAACCTTTTTATCTCTTTAACCTGTTCAACCTTACTTTTTTCTTCTTTCATTTCCTCTTTTAAGGAAAGTAGTAATCCACTTAGTCGTGGTAAAAACGGCGGGAATATTTTCGCGGTCCTCGCTTGACAGTTGGCGCCATTTCACGTGAATACCAATGCATGGTATCGCATCTTATTTGCATGTGATACGAATTTCCGACGTTCCCGTCGGTTGCAGTGAGTGATGAGAATCGGCTGGTTTCCATGGCGACGGGATGTGCCGGACCGAAGACGCTTTTGTTGGCATTAATATTATATTCAGCTTTCCGTCTTGTTTGCGATGCATTGGAGATTAAAATGTTTAAATAGTTTTATTGTATGTTTTTGCTTGCGTATATTATATCATAAGGTTTTGAAAGAATAATTCAAATGTAAATCAGTTTTGGGCTCAATTCTAGTATATCATGAAATATGGTATTCATTTAATAAAATTGTTAAACATACTGGCTGGGAAGGTTTGTGTATTTAGAGCTGCTACAGTGTGTGTCAAAAAATTAAGAACAATAGCAAATTTTGAAATTTTTTTTATCATTGATTGAAAGTTACATTCCTTTCCAAGGGTCTAGTCGTAAAAATAACAGATGATATACGCTCTAAGCAGAGGGTATACGCTTAAGTCAGAGAGCATAAACTAGAATGTGTATACTATAAGATTTCTTGAGAAACAAGTGGTATACGGTGCTCAATTAAAAAATTTAGAAGGTATACGGCGTGTACTCCCGTATAACCTCCACTGCATCCCTGTTTCTATATGAGATTTAAATTGTAGTTTCCAAAAGAAATTTAACAGAAATATGCGATAACATTTATCTCAAACAATAGAATTTATCAAAAGAACAAAAATATTCGTGTCGAAAGTTTATTTACAGTAGCTCTTCAGTCTTTAGTAGAACAACAACAACAAAAAATCATGATTATTGCTGCAATCTGTTGGATGACTTTAAGTATGCGGTCTTTCATCATTAAGTGAAATCGTTTATTGTTCCCGGTTCGATTTTATACCAAGAATTCTGAAAATATCTTTTAAATGTTCAATAAAATAATACAGTGCTACAAAAGATTGTGACCACATGCTAATTTTGTTGTTTAGAATAAAATTTCGGAAAGGGTTACATATCTTGAATTTAGGCACAAATATGTATTTGTATGATATGATATGTAATTTGGATTTAATTGCAAAGCTTAAAAAGTATTTCTTTTTACAAGTGTTAAAATCTGGGTTGAAAATAAATTTAGTAACAAATGGAAATTAACTTAAGACCAGTATTTTCTTTTAAATCTTGCATAATGAGATGACGTCGTAATTGCAGTATTTTATGCGTTACTGATGTGCGATGATGTATATAGGTTAGTAGTCACGAGATTTAATGTTTTGGGATATACAACTGCTGATTTGAGCGTGATTCGCAGATAACCATTGGCAGAAAAGTAAAAGATAAAATAAGGGTTTTTTCGGATTGCGGGCTGATTGAAAGGCAACTTGTCCTAAAGATAGATAAATTTATCTGTTTATAGAATAAATTATTCTGTTGTAAGTACTTTTCTACAAGATCCAAAGCATTTTGTTGGAAATAAAACACGACCGCCCGGAAACAATTTGGTATTCCGCATCTGGCTGATGGTTTATTGGGGGATTCCGAATTCTCATCCGTAAGTTAAAATAGCAATACTGTTTTATAAGATGATAGATATGGTTGATAGAAATAAAATAAAAATAAAATCCCATTAAAAGTTTTCCAGTGTGAATTCCAATTCTAGTGCGAAGTCAGTCGATTATTCATGACGTCACAGTCGTCTTCTCTGGCCTTGAATATTTCGATGACAGCGCCCAGGTTCTAATTTAGAACACTTTCCTTGATGACAATCGTTGCATTTCTTTTGTTCTTTTTTTTACGTACAATAAACATGCTTTCTAACCCTGTTAACGACCTGACTCCTTTTAGGTAGATTTCGTAAGAAATACTACCTATTGCAATCGCACCAGTTTATATATATATATCTATCTATCTATCTTTATATATATCTCACTTTTTTATGGACACGATAACTTCTATAATTCTTCACCAATCTCCACCACTGGTACATAAAATCAAAGGGGTTAAAATCTTGGCTAAGTTCGTTAATGGGCAAAATCAGACCAAGGGGGTCGGAATAGGGGGCGTTTTTGTAAAAACCGAAAAAACGCTATAACTTCTTAATTAAAGTAGATATCGAATCGGTTTAAAGTTTATATTAATTCTTAAAAATGGGCCAAAAGTATATGCATAACAGATTTTTGATAAATTTAGAAGTGGGCTCAAGGGGCGAAAAAAAACAGGGATTTTGAGAGAAAAAAAATTCATAACTTCGTCAATTTTCAAGATATCAAGTCCAACTAAATTTTTTGTAAATGTTCTTAACATTATCTAAAACTTTTGTACTTACAAGTTTTTGATAGGACCAACTTTTACCGATGAAAAAAATTAAAAACGAAAAGAAAAAGGGCGCTGAAAAAAGAGAAAAATCCATAACTCCGTCAATTTTTAAGATATCAAATCTGATTAAATTTATTTTACATCTTCTTTAAAATATCTACAACTTTTATATTGACAAGTTTTTCATAGGACCAATTCGTATAGCAAAAAGAAATTAAACAAAAATAGGTGTTGGAGAAAAAAAAACTCAAATCCAAACTGCTTATATTCTGTCTCATTTTTAATTCATTTTTGATTTTAAACGCATCCAAATGGTAGATCCTCTTATTTAGAAACTGTATAAAGTGCCGCATTGGTCAGTTTTCTGATAAAGACAGAATATATTTCAAAAAAGACTACCAAAAAGGGTATTTTGAACAGAATTTCCGAAAGTCATCGGGACTGAAAATTGAAGGAAGTATTCAAATAAGAAATTGCGTTTTTTTCTGATTTGTTTTTAAATCAATTTTTGCTCTCAAATGCATCCAATTTACAGATTCTCTTATGTAGGAACTATATAATGTGATGCATTGATCGGTTTTTTGATAAAGACAGAATATATTTTGAAAAAGGCTACCAAAAAGGGTATTTCGAACAGAATTTCCCGAAGTCTTCGTGATTTGAAAATTTAAGGAAGTTTTCACATAGCAAATTGCGTTTTTTATGACTCGTTTTAAAATCCATTTTTGCTCTCAAACATATCCAATTTACAGATCCTCTTATTTAGGAACTATATACTGTGACGCATTGGCCAGTTTTTTGATAAAGATAGAATATATTTTTAAAAATGCTGTCAAAGTGAGTATTTCGCACAAAATTTTCCTAAGCAATCATGATTAAAGAATTAAGGATGTATTCAAACAACAAATCGGTTATTTTATGACTCATTTTTAAATTCAATTTTTTTCTCAAATGCATTCAACTGACAGTTTTCTGTTATTTAGGAACTGTATAGTGTACTGTTTTGGTCGATTTTTTAATAAATTCAGAATCTATTTCAAAATATGTTGTCAAAATGGGCATTTGAGCTAAATTTTTCTTAAGATGATTCTGATAAAATCAGTTTTTGCAGAAAAATGAAATTAAAAAATTTTCATAAACGGCCAAATGAAGTTATTAAACTGGGTTTATCTCTAATCATATGTTTTTTTTTTTTTTTGTTGAAATGAGCACTCTTCGAAATCTACCTCCGCCTATAGGCCCAGCCGACAGGGATTTTTTTGTGTTTTGTGTCATCACTACCGCATCAGAAAAACGTTACCAGCCATGCATTGCTATTTGATTTAACATCGTCTATCGCTCTTGTAAGTTTGTAATTGCTGAGCTGAACCCTCTTAGTGTCTTGGAAATAAGCAAAATTGTTCTATTGTTTTCTCTGCATTTTGTTTTAAATGCTCAGAAAATATGATTCTTTCAACATTATAAAAAACACTGAATTACGAATATGAATGCATTCCTTGAGAGTATTAACCATTCTAAAATGTATTGAAAATTAATTAAATCTATGGAATTGTATAATCTTGCTAATTGTTGCTCATATTGCAGTGAAGCCTGGAGTTTAGTGAACGGAATATTACATTCATAACACTTATAGGGTGCAACACTCTGTAGAAGTGTTAAAATATAATAATAAAAACAAAAATATCGTTCCCAAAGCTTATTGAAAAGTCATTTATGTAAACATTTAATTTAAATTTTTAACTATTTATTAAAAATAACAAATATTTTGCAACTTGTTCATTTGAATGTTTCAAATAATTCACTTTGTAGCATTATTTCTCTTATTGTGATAACTAATTAAATTTTATTGATTTTCATATGCAAAATATATGAGAGACAATTTTTTGCTAATTAGCACACTTAAAAATAAATTCGATAATAATAATATAAATATTTTATAAAAATGCTTTCCGACTTGTAATGAAAAACTAATTTATTTACTTTTAAGTAGGGAAAACTACGGAGGGCTGGCCCAATTTTTTACATAATAATTTTTTTATTTCTTAAATACTGAGCCTAGAATAAAGATTAATGTATCATTTTATTCGTTGTACAATCAGTTATCAAAATATAATTACAATATGAATTTAATATATAAGTAACTTGAAATCAGATTGATTTTAATCATGAGAAAATAACGGATAAACCCACATATGGAGGACTTGATCCACTTTGCTTTATGTTGAAATATTTATTAAAGGAAATAAAATTAATCTGAAAAAATGTAGAATAAACTTATGCTGCAAGGTTTCATTGTTATTAAAAATTATTTGGAAAAATGTAATATGTAAACAAACCTGCTTAGAAGGAATTCAAGGCACAGGAGAAAAATTTCATTTTGAACAAATTTTAATGTAACACTCTATCAGGAAAGTCTATACTAGTTGACACATACTTTGATTTCATCTCATTGTGCTCATCTTTTTTAAATTTGTCTATATACCTCCCTAACGCATTTTAATCAATGATATGTTATTTCGCAATGGCATTAGCACTTAAAATGTCTTAAGGCAATATATTTCATTCTTTCTAGCTTCTTCCCCTTTTTCTATTTATCTATTAAGGGTACTATTTAAATGAAATAAACGATGCTATATACTTAACTGTTTGTATTCCATTAAATTTTTTCTTGCTTTTATATAGCAATTTTTCACATCTTCCTTTAATGAACTTTTTACATTTTCTTTTTATATCATTCAATTTTACTGTAGCTTATTAGAATATATTTACATTATTTTTGAAATATTATCATCAATCCTTCATTACGTACAGTATGCAATAAAAGATTTCCCAAAACCTTTAATTAAAGGAGCTTTGACCATGGCCAACCTTTCCTCATATTGATTGGGTCAAGCCTCCTTATATATCACTTTTTGAAGACTAGCACATGATTATGTTTAACTTAATTACTGTACAATCTTTATGCTGGGAATGAAATCTCAGAATTTCTTCAATAAACTTATTTAAATATCTATGACATATTTTATTAGACAAAATCTTACAAAATGTTTTAAAAAAATACACTTTTGAAGATGAAAAAGCTTCATAAATGATTTTTCAAAACCTGTTTAAATTATCTACATTAAACAAAGACTATTGCTTGTACATTTAAGTAGCTTTGATTGGCAATTCTTGGAAAATCTTTGAAATTCTTTTTAAAAAACTGAAAAGTGGGTCAAGCCTCCCTTATGGTCAACCCTTCATCTGTCTTCTTCAGGATTTTTCCCACATATGAGGTTTTCCTCAACCAAAAACCATGTGTAAATTGTTTCACCATTCACTTATATTTTCTGCCTCTGCCTCACTCAGTCCATACTTCACCACATTCTGTCTCAGATTATTGCTCCTACGTTTTCTCGGTCTTACTTTTCTGTTCCTTCCTTCCGGTTGTCAGTTCATTAGTTAGTTCATCAGCCAGTTCATCCCTTCCTTTTCACATGGCCAAACTATCTCAACCTTTTTTCATTTATCTTCTGCGTAATATTTGTCTTCACATTTAATTGATTTCTTATTTCAATGTTTGTCTTGTCAATGTTTGTCAACCCTTCCTAATCTTTCCTATGCACTGTTTAAAACAACTGATCATTTTTTTACATCTCATATTAGGCAATTCTATTACAAAATATAGAACAAACATTTATATTATATACCCATTCATAAATATATAGAATTAAATACCATTCTTCCAGGAAACATCACATCCGTATAATACATAAAAAGAAATATTATCGTTGCTGATCCTTCCAGTAGATAGTTCCGTATGCATAAATAATATGCAAGAATCTTTATCTATTCATGAAGTACTATGCCTCATAATGCTAAATCAGCTTATTGTAATCTTCTATGCAATATTTGATGTCTATTCCAAACTAAATACTAATTTCGACAGTTGATATAGAAATTAAAAGCTGATAATTCATTTGAAAAATATGTCGGAAATTGCACTTTAAACATAGCAAATGAGGTGCGTTCGTACTGCAACGAAGTATAGAACTTCGGATACAGTATGTTATTCGAAATCTTTCGTGTGTCTCTGTAAATACCACCTGCTTTCTGTTATACAAGAAGCAACTTATAGTAAAACTCAGCAACGTATATTAATTTTATAATGTGAGAAATAACTTAGTGTAATTTAAATGTGCACCAAACAATGTTTCCCCCTACATCCTTATGCGAGGGAATACTTTTGTGTGGCCCTATAAATTAATATTAAATACATTTTTGACCGCATTTAGTAGAAAATGTATATTTTATTATGCTTCATAGATGCATATCAGTTTCATTTTGTTCGAAAGAATGTAACATCATTAAAATGCACTTGAAGCTAATTTTTGCCATTGGCCGTAATGTAACGAAATATTTTTATTCTGTCTATTATTAAGCTATACATCCGATTTTCATGAAATTTGAAATTACTCGACAAATTCATGCAATAATTATATATTTTATATTTCAAACAATTCGATTGAGTAGTTTTTGGGCTACTATGTGCTAACGGACAGACGAGCCAGACGGAGGAACGTGCTACGTACTTATCTAATTACAAACGAACCAAAAAATAATACATTAAAATGATTAAAAGTTTAAAACAGAAATAAAAATTTTAGTCGTTTGCAAGGAGCCACCTAAACAGGTACTATTGATGGGGAGGATAAATTTTAAACACGTACATAAAATACATAACAATCCGAGTATACTTACGCAATTTAGAACACGGACAGAAAAACCGAATGCATAAATACTGGTCATCTTAAGATATTGTAAAAACAAGGAATCCGAAAAAAGCCGAATATATTTGTAGCGACTTACATTGAATTGAACATACACAAACTTAAGAAGTCGAGAATTGTACATCAACTCTAACAAATAAGGTGTCTTTATACAACTCTGAAGACACCCATGAGACCAGAACTTTTGCACCTTAAATAGGGATGTCCCTTATTCGGAGTTTTTATTTTTAAAAAATCGTTCAGAAAGGCATAAAAAAATAACGTAACATTAAAGGTTACGTTTAAATGCACCAGAAGGCTATAAATTACATTAATCAAGTTCAACAGGAACAGGTAAGAAATTAAATGAAATTTTCAGTTTCTTACTATGTTAAATGATTGTAGAATTATTTATTTGTAATTCTACTGTACTTTTATATGCAAAAAGTGCAAAAAAAAAAAAAAAAAAAAAAAAAAAAAACTTACTTTAAGAAATCAATCAAAAGTAATTCTTTTCTTGATTTTAGTTTTTTTCCAACAAATTTTATAAATGCTCATTTGCCATACGTGTAAGTTTTAATCCTTCATTATCATCAGTATTTACTAGAAAATTATTCAAATTTACTTAGATTAAAGCATCTTTAAAGTGCTTTATTTCACAATTTTCTTCTTCACTTTTATAGTCATCCTCACACTTTTAACATTACTTTCGATGGGGATAAGCGCACTGATTGTAGGTAAATAAATGCTCGTCAGTTGTGCCGTATACCTCTCTACGAATATGACTATGACTGTCAGTCGTTTTGATAAGATCTCAAAAGTGGGTATTTTCATTTTCATCACAGACTACTTCATTATCTGAAATACAAAAACCAGCTCCTTTAATATTATTTCCAAGTGTCCTTTAAATGGAGCGTCTCTTATTCAGAAGTAAATATATTACATCTCTTATAACAAGGGACTAGGACTGAAATTTTTATTCTTTAACGAAAGCGCGTGATATGGCGCCAACGTTAAGGGGCCACTCACGTGATGTGGGGTGACGTCCAATAGCCAGTCACGCACTGGCGCGGGAAAATCTTTCACTGATTCTTTGTTATAAGAAGCATTCTATAGCACTGTTATAAGAAGTTAATGCCGCACTTCTACAGTGCGGCATTAACTATTACCACATCTTTACGTAAGCGGCATCGAACGTGTTAAATAGAGGTGTCCCTTATTTGGAGGTTTCACTGTATAACCACTTTTATAAATATTTAGATTTTGGTGTAATAGTGTTGTATTCTTATGCAAAAATGCATGAATATAAAATTTATTGCGATGTCATACATCAAATTCGGAAACAATAGGACTCCATCTTGAATACGACGTCATCTACATGGCAACGTAGAATCATGACCTATCATAGGATATCATTGAATTAACTAAGTATGATTGGATTTAATAGAATGAAGAAAAAATTAATTAATATCTTTAAAAGTTTTGATCTATTTTTATAAAATTTGCATGGATTAGACAAACTAATTCCGCAACTGTCATACATGTGAATTTTCGAACCATTCGGTAATTTTTCGTTTGGTTATTTGCGATATTACATGCGTTCAGACGAACTACTTTTATCTTAATAACATTAACACTAGCGATCCAAATAGATTAATTAGTGTTTAACGAATATTTCATTGTCTGAAAGGTAACGAATGTTGTTGTTTTGCGTACTCTTCAATTCATATTCATATGACAATACACTGTTAAAAAAATTCTGAAATTCACGAACATTTTTTTCCTGAATTTCACAGAAAAACTCCCTTTTAACAACAAAAGGGTATTTTCCGTTACAAATCACAAAATTCCATCATATTTCCTGAAAATAACGAAACGGATGGAAATAAAAACAAAAAACGGAGACACTCCGTTGTGTGGGGAGCTCCATGACCGAGTGGTCAAGGCACCACACCGCTAATTGCCTGCGAGCGCAGATTGTGGGTTCGAGTTCCATTGGCGCCATGGAATAATAAAACATATTTGAAAGGAAATCTTTAAAAAGCACAACAGATTTTCCCACTAACTCATAAAAGACATACTTTGTACCGTTTAGCATCAGCAGCTTTGGCTCAGTTCGTAAGAATTGGTTCCGCAACCTGAAGGTCCCGAGTTCGATCCTGAGGACGGCGTGAACTAAATTATTCCAAATTAACAATTAAGTAAAATAACCTAACAGCTTAGAATCCCTCGGTGATTTCGAATTCTTTGAAGATTAATCGCTAAATCATTTTTAAAAATTATATTAAATTATTACTATTTTAAATCAAACTTTGTAACGGAAAGTTACTGATCCTTACACCGGAGTTTTCCCTTCTTGTATTTCCCACAACGGAAAATCTACTAACGGAACGGTAAAAGTTCGGCTACATTGCTGCCGGTAGTTTCTCCTGGAATTCACAGATTTATTTTTAACAGTGTAGGCTAAGGAAGAATTGTTGGAGAGGTTTAGAAAATATTGCATTATAATCAGATTTAACTTTACTTTTCTAATAAATTTTGCACTTTATTACACATGATTTTTTTAGGAAAGTAACTTCTATTTTAAATTTAAAGAGTGAAATGTATGTTTAAAATTGAATCGCAAACGATGCAAAGAGAATTAAGTAATTAATAATTATTATTACTATTACTAAATGCCTAAACATAAATGAAGTCATATACTAAATGCATTGGCATATACTAATTTTACTACATGTAAACAGTACAAAAAGTTTTTATTAAAACAAAATAATACCCCAAATCAAAGACAAGTACTATTCATAGTACATCTTACCCAAAAGGGTTAATGTTGATTTTCTGCTGTGCTCCCGAAATTTCATTTGCATAAAATATTCTTAAATCAAATTTGGAAGTAAACTCTTAAGAACTTTTACATTTATTTCTAAGTACACAAATTTTGTTACATTGAAATTAAGAATAAAGAAATTACACTCGAATAAACCAGCATAAATAATAAACTTTGAATACAACATCTTAGCATCGTAATATCTAAACTAAACTCGCTACAAAATCACGTGCCATTTGTAAGCATAAAGTAAAAGATTTCCTTAAATATTTAATCATTCATTTAAACACGGAAAAATTATTTAAACGTTAACAGCACCAAACTGTGCATCTTAAAAAAAATGTGTTGGCATCGTTTCTGGTTGCTATGGAAGCCGTTTTTCCATTACTCAAAAGCCCTTAGTTTAAGAAATCCATCATATTCAAATGAGATAAAAATGCGGACAGACATTGAAATTCGCGTTCATTCCCATCAAATGCTTTTGCTGAATGCAAAAAATATTCACAAAAAATTCTAATTTATTTAGATTTATCTTCCTTTTAGTTGTGAATACGCTAAACTAGAAGCAGAAATTTTGTCGGACCAGAATATTTGTGTTTTTTCGCAGATTAAAGTGCAGATATTATAATATACTAGACAGATATCTACTGTAAAAAAAGATATTTATATATAATATCTGTACCATATTTTATAGATTAAAATTAAAAAATTAAAATAATTACTAAATTAAGCAAATTCTGGGGGAAAAATATCTTAATTTATAGACAATTTTTAAAAAAATCTGAAATTTCAATTCATATAACGATTTTTTTAATTAAAATGTTTTAAAATTTTTGAATCTCTTTAAATTTAACACTTTATTGTATTATAAATTAAATATATATATTTACCACTTTATTTATATTGTAAACATATATGTAGAATTTTGATGTAAAACTTGAACCATTTGCTCGATTTTATTGTTTTAATAGATATTGTGTAAAAGAAAGATATTTTATTAATTTGCCTTCAGAATTTATAAAAATGTTACTTAAAAAATTTTTAATACATTTTAAAGTTTAAAAAAGATTTTCGACACTGATTTTATTTTGAGGTATACATTTTCAAAACTTTCAAATGATCGTAAACAATATGAAAAATAACCCAAACCTATGGCAATTTATTAAACTAGGGGGGCTCCCCCCCTACGAGCTACGTTCATCCACCCCCGTCATGTCTCTAGAAATCAATTCATTTGATCGACTTTAAAAATTTATTAAATTATAATTAAATAATAAATAAAAAACAGTGGCGTTCACCCTATAAACGGTATTCATTATTTTCCGTTTCACGGAGGGGGTTTAAGGCCGATTGAGCTGCTGTTAATAGCTTTTTGCGTTTAATTAAATAGCATTATTTAAAAATTTAGAATCAACTAATATAAAAATGAACTTAGGCAAAAGAACCTTCGCTTTCTGGTATATTCCAAGTATGCCACAAGGTAATGTTTTTAAATAAGTGGATCTTAAATGTAACGTTTTAAATTTGACATAATTCTCATCAAATTTTATTTTATTTTCAAAACATTTACACGAAAATAATTTTATCGTTAAAAGGGTAATACTATTATTTGCACTGTTTTATTTTGTTTTTTAAATCTGACGTAATTTTTGCCATTTACGACTTTTAACACTTATTAATGAATTTAGTATTTTATATTTTTTTACCGTTTTAAAATTCACGAAAAAATGTAGTTTTTATTCCGTAATTTTCAATATTTTTCCTGCTTTTAACGCTTAATGTCAATTTGAAAGGGTTTTATATATATATATATATATATATATAATAGCCACGTGTCAATAAGAATTTAGTTTGAAGGACTTTATATTCTTTGCGCAATTTTAATAGTTGGCAACAATTTAAAATAATTTTCTTTTCTAAAAAGTAAAAAAATTCTTGATATTTTGAAAATTTTTTAATTAAATAATAGAAATAACACCTCATAAAATGAGCCAAATTAAAAAAAATCCCTGTAGGCTTTGCCTATAGGCGGACGTAGATTTCGAAGTGTGCTCATTTCAACATCAAAAAATAAAATTTCATTACTGAAAAAACCTAGTTTAACAACTTTATTTGGCCTGTTTTGAAAATTTTTTAATTTCATTTTTTTCTAAGAAGTGTTTTATAAGAAACATCTTAAGCTAAATTCTGCTCAAATGCCCATTTTGACAACATAATTTGAAATATATTCTGACTTTAATAAAAAATCGACTAATACGGCACATTATGTGTTTCGCAAATTACAAAAAACTGTCAATTAAATGCGTTTGAAAGCAAAAATGGATTTGAAAATGAGTCAGAAAAAACGCAATTTGTTATTTGAATAAAACCTATATTCTTTATCAGATCACTTCGGGAAATTTTGTGCGAAGTGCCCACTTTGACAGCATTTTTTAAATATGTTCAGCTTTTATCAAAAAATGTATCAATACGGCACATTACACAGCTCCTAAATAAGAGAACTTGTCGATTGGATGCGTTTGAGAGCAAAACTGAATTTAAAAATGAGTCAGAAAAAAAGGAATTTGTTATTTGAATACTTCCTCAAATTTTCAATCACGACTATTTCGGAATTTTTTTTTTCAAAATACTCTTTTTGGAAGCCTTTTTTGAAATATATTCTGACTTTATCAAAAAACTGACCAATACGTCACATTTTATAGTTTCTAAATAAGAGGAACTGTAAACTGGATACGTTTGATCGAAAAAATGGATTTTAAAATGAGTCAGAAAAAACGCAATTTGTTATTTGAATACGTCCTCAAACTTTCAGTCACGATCATTTCGGGAAATTCTTTAAAAATTACCTTTTTTGGCAAGCTTTTTTGAAATATATTCTGTCTTTATCAAAAAACTGATCAATGCGTCACATTATATAGTTCCTGAATAAGGGGCTCTGCCATTTGGGTGCGTTTAAAATCAAAAATGAATTTAAAAATGAGTCAGAATATAAGCAGTTTGGATTTGAGGTTTTTTTCTAATACTCCTATTTTTATTTAATTTTTTTTTTTTTTTTTTTTTTTTTTTTTTTTTTTTTTTTTTGCTATACAAAAGTTGTAGATATTATTGAGAAGATTTAAAATAAATTTAAATAGATTTGATTGTTTAAGAATTGACGAAGTGATGGATTTTTGTATTTTTTCACCTCCCTTCTTGTTTTCTTTTTTAATTTTTTTTATCGGTAAGAACTAGTCCTATCAAAAACTTGTAAATACAAAAGTTTTAGATAATATTGAGAGCATTTACACAAAATCTAGTTAGATTTGATATCTTGAGAATTGACCAAGTTATGAATTTTTTTCTCACAAAAACCCTGGTTTTTTTCGCCCTTGAGCCCATTTCTAAATTTATCAAAAATCTGTCATACATAAAATTTTGGCCCATTTTTAAGAAGTAATATAAACTTTAAACCGATTCGGTATCTATTTTAATTAAGAAGTTATGGCGTTTTTCCGTTTTTCACAAAAACCCTCCCTATTTCCACCCCCTTGGACCGATTTTGCCCATTAACGAACTTAGCCGAGATTTTATATCCCTTTATTTTATGTATCAGTTTGGAAGAGATTTGAGCAGAACTATAGAAGTTACTGTGTCCACAAGAATGTGAAATATACATATAAACTTTTTTACTAACGGTAGTTTTGGGATCTAGAGGTCACGATCGGCGTAGATCTGCAAATAATTTTTAGAAATTCCAACATTGGAGCGACCGCAATAGGTAGTATTTCATACGAAATCTATCTAAAATAAATGCAGTCTGCACACCGGCAATTTTTAACGTATAAAATGATCTAAAAATGTTTAAATTCCTATGTATAGTTTTTGTTCTTATATAACTCTTTGAATGGAGCGATCATGACAACTTTAACATTAAATATACATTAAAGTAATTATTCCGTTTAAAAACAGTCCACACGAGTGTGTTTATCAATAATTTCTCTATAATATAACCAATTTTCATATTTTTGTATGCAACAGTTTTCTTAATATTGACGAAGAAAGATCTCCAATCTAAAAATTCATTGTCAGCGGTGGTGACAGTGTTAGTTCATTTTTTTTAGAATAGAGAGAGACATAATTTAAAATTAAAAAACTGTACAAAAATGGAGATAATTTAATTTTATAGCTAAAAAGAAAATAAAACTCGTTTTTAAAATCATTCACCATTTTGAATTTTTCAAAGTTCGTATCAGTAATGTAAATGAACATAAAATCGCGGCAGACAACATAGTTCAACTTACAGCTTAGAGCATGTGCCATAAACAATTACACATGGAGATGAGTAATTAAGGCAGATTAAAGTGGTATGTTCCGGTGAGAGGAAACTAGCTTCATTGATTGACCGTTCTAGTAAACCATGCCTCCAAAAAAAAAAAAAAAAAATACTTATTTTATATACGTTGCAATTTGATTTCAAGACCCTGGCCATAATCTGGAAAATGATCTGATGGCTATAAATTTAGAGTTTGAGTTTCTTAAGGGTGTATTTCGACTCAAACTGCACATTTTCCGATTTATTTTTAAATTCATTTTTGCTCTCAAATGCTTGAAACTGGCAAATTGTTTTATTTAGATAGTACACAAGGTGCCGTGATTGTCAATTCTTTAAAAAATGCAGAAAATATTGCAAAAAAGCAATCAAAAATGGTATTTTGAACAGATTTTTCCAAAGCAGGAGAGCTGGGAATGAAAAAACGGTCATACTGAGAAGATAATTGTTTATAAATCAAATTCTAATGAATTGAGCATAAAAAGACATCCCACGGCACCTTATACGTCTCTTCAAAAATCCCCTCAGCAAGTTTCATGTTTCTACTTTTAAAAACTTGTCTGAAATTGTATCGGGAAATTTTGAGCTGTTGAAAATGGAAAAGCGTTTTTTCGAATACACCCTTAAATTAATCACTTAACTGATTTACCCGTACGTGGTATGGTCAAGATCACTTAACCTTCTCGCTGAAGTAAACTAATCTATAATTTCTCTAAGCCATTTAGGATCAGCTACTAGAGACGCATTATTTAAATTCATATAACTCAACAGATAAAATTAAGTTTTAAAAATTAAGTCATAATTAATATTCTCATAGACTATATGAATAAATGTAATATATATATATATTTATCATATTAAGAAAACATCCTTTTTTTTTTACATTTTAATAGAGATTATAAGGAACAAAAATTACAATTTTAACCTTTCCCTTGGCGGTCAGATTATTAAAGCTTTTTGCCACCACCAAATTTAATAATATAAAGTTTAAAACATAATTTTTTCTTGTAAAATATATTATATTTTGAAAGAATTATATGTTACAGTATTAATAATCTGAGAAACTTAAAATAATAATAATTTTTCACATTTTTTTATATTTAGTTTTTTTTCTCCATAGGTGACTAACACATTAAAATCTGTACTTCTACAGCGGAAAAAAACATAAATTTTTGCCCCGGTAAAATTTCTCTGAACGAACAGAGAAATCTAAATAAATGAGGACTTTCTTTGGACTTTCCTTGTATATTTGGCTTGGCATTTGATGGAAGTGCACGCAAATTCCGACGTCCCTTTTTTATCTCATTTGAATATGATGGATTTCTGGGACTAAAGGCTTTTGAGTGATGGAAAAGCTGTTTCCATACCAACACAAAACGATGCCATCATTTTCTCTTAGAGTGTGAGGTTGAATTCTGTAAAGTGTGGAAGGAATTTTTTTCGTACTTAAATGACTGATTAAATATATTTAAAAAGCTGTTTTGTTTAGTGTTTATAAATGAGATTTCATTTCATAATTGAGTTGAGTTGAAATAATAAGATACGTCTTTGGATTTTTCGGTTGATTATTTATGAAGATTTCTTTGAGAGTTATTCCTAGTTTTTGGAGAAGTATGAAAACATCTGCGTATTTCTAATAATTTGGGAAGAGTTTTTTAATAGCAACTCTAAGCAAATTATTAGTTATTTCTAAACAAAGTGAAGATTTTTTTTTAATAGTGATCAATTAAAAAGTAATGAAATAAAGATGATAAAATAATTTCAGTTCTATTGTCAGATGTACTTGTTATGAAAAGATAATGCAATTTTTATTTATTTGTCTATTTATTTTAGCACTGTTTTGTTTTACATTGTATAAACACAAAATAACAACATTATATGCTTTTAGTCATGACATTAACTACGAAATTTATGTTGGAACAGTAAAAAAAATCGGTCTAAACAAACGGTTGTTATGTTTGGATTCTTGCTAAATATAAATCTATAAAGGTGAATTCCATGAAAATGCGACATGGACATCATTTTTTAAATTTGAACTAAATTAATATTTTTTTGTTCCTATTGATAGAAAAAAAGTCAAATTTTATGAAAATAACAAGATATAATAAGATAATTGTAAAAATAAATTTTTATAGTTAATTATTATCAAGACTAACTTTGAAATCAAAAATCTGCTATTTTTATCTCTAGTTTAATGTCCCTTGAAGCATTTAAATATTACATAGATTTTTGAAACAAATGTATCTTTTAAAAAATTGGCTAACAGTTTGTTTAAAAACCCCAAAATTTTCACCTGAAACATTTTAATTATTTTGCTATTGCCCCCAAACTTTATATTAGTCTTCATGTCATGTCTGTCACAGAAAAAGACGATTTTTTTTTATTTTTAAAAAAATCTACTTGATAAAAATTATTAACACTTTATTTTCTCTTTTTATATGTCAAAAGGAACAGTTCATAAAAAAATTGAAAGATAAATTTAAAATTTGAGTGAAATATAAAGCATTACATTTTGGCATGTCTGTCACATTTGTCATGTCTGTCACGCTAGTCATGTCTGTCACAATTAGTTTTTCAAGCAAGTTTTTCTTTGCCTTAATCTCTTTCCTAGAAAGTTATTTTTGTAATTTTTAGGTGCGTTCGTAATTATATAATACGTAGCACCTATAGTGGTCGTTCAGTGCGTCCGTCTGTCCGTCCGTCTGTCTGTCCGTCTGTCTGTCCGTCTGTCTGTCCGTCTGTCTGTCCGCATATAACAACGCAAAAACTACCCAACCGAATCGTTTGAAATTTAAATTACATAATTATTACATAATTTTGTCGAGCCATTTCAAATTTTATGAAACTCGGATGCATAGATCAATTACAGGGGCAATCAAAAGTATTCCATTACATTACGGTCAATGGGGAAAAAAGTTTCAAATGCATTTTAATCGTTTGAAATTTAAAATACGCAATTATTACATAATTCTGTCGAGTTATTTCAATTTTTTTTATAATCGCGTGCATAGATCAATTACAGGAGCAATCAAAAGTATTCCATTACATTACGGTCAATGCGGGGAAAAAAGTTTCAAATGCATTTTAATCGTTTGAAATTTAAAATACGCAATTATTACATAATTCTGTCGAGTTATTTCAATTTTTTTGATAATCGCGTGCATAGATCAATTACAGAAGCAATCAAAAGTATTCAATTACATTATGGTCAATGGGGAAAAAGTTTCAAATATATTCTATACGTTTGAAATTTAAAATACATAATTATTACATAATTTTGTCGAGTTATTTCAAATTTTATGAAAATCGGATGCATAGATCAATTACAGGGACAATCAAAAGTATTCCGTTACATTACGGTCAATGGGAAGAAATGTTTCAAATGCATTTTAATCGTGTTACACTCATGCGAACTTAATTTTTATGCAACTATAAAGTACATATTATAATATACATCTTACATAATTTGTGGTGCAAAGAACATTTGTTATTGATTTACTAGGCCACACAAAAGTTTTCCATTACATAATGGTATAGGAAAAAAATCGTGATAAATAATTCAAAGTTAAAAGCCAAAGAGGTTGAATTTTAATCTGATGAAGCATCTCTACACTTCAAACAAAAATATATGATATTTTCAATAACACAAAACAAATTTCCAACAGTCTGGCATTTTTCAGTGACATCACATGGAAAAGGATGTATTGATGAGACTATTAAGAATCAGTTCCTTGATGCTACTCAAGCTAGAAGTACAAATCCTAGAGCATCATGTAAGTGTGCTGAAGCTGCGAGGAAAATTGGTCCTGGAATCTATTTCTTCATGAATCACAAGAAAAAAATACAAAGAATGAAAGAAAAACTTGATCTGACATGGCAAGTAATCAAAACAATGCCAGGAACAAGAAAGTTGCATTGTTTCCGATCATGTGTACCTGGAATAATATTATTTTCAATTTCAATGCTGGTGCATGCACTGAAAATTACCTCTTGGAAATTGCAACAAAGCAATATAGCCAATGGGTGAATGTTCAATAAGACAATAAGGTTTATCACGGAATAATAACACAAATTGCACAGACACAGCAAAAACATAAAATAAGATGCTTAGTACCAACTAAAATTAAAAGCATGTTTAAATTTGAACCTGAAGATCATGTTGTCTGGTATGAGAAAAACCAAATATTAGCAAATGTTTCAACTCCAACACTAGTCACTTCCAAGGGATTTTATAAATTTAACCGTTTGACTGCTACGCGGCGCAAAAGCGCTGCGATAGTTTATCTCGAAAACCGCGGCGCAGCGCTTTTGCGCTGCGAGTTCTTTATAATACAAAAAGAATTATTAAAATTGATTGATATTTGTCTAAATAACAGTGTTTTATATGACAACATTATTTTTTCCTTTAAAGAAATCAAAATATGTACCGCAATTTTCGTGCATTCTTGCAAAAATTGCTTAGCACTAAAACGGTTAAAATATTTTTTATAATTTATTTTGGGATTCTTTTAACATAATATACCAATGTTATATCATATTGTAATCTCCAAGTTGTGATAAAAGTAAATAAAGTAATATTTAAGAAAAAAATAAATACTTAAATTCACAGAAAATTGTACACGTGTCATGTCTGTCACAAAACTTTGTCGTGTCTGTCACGCTGATAAATATTTTATAATATTTTTCTATTTACAAATTTTTCAATAGTTTTCTTTCTGCTTCACATATCCAAGTCTTATTTTGTTTCCTAAAAAATTCTAGACTTGGTATGCATGCCAATTAAGAGCAAATGATAATAATATGTGTCTAGTCAAAATCTATGTCTAAATTTTGTCATGTCTGTCACGGCAGGTTTTAACACTCAATTAAATTAAGTTTTTCCTTGAATTAAAATTTTAGTGTTTTTTATAGCATAAGGCCTATATTTACATCACCCCATGCAATTTTTTAACTATCAATTAATATTTAGTACTTACAGATGAACAAAAAAGTTCTCTCAGTCATGTCTGTCACAAAATGAATTCACCAATATGTTACTACTGTATTTAACATATTAAAAAACACGGTTGTAATTTATTTTTTTAAGAATTGGGATGTAAAACATAACAGCTGTTTATTTGGAGCTATTTTCATGTCACATTAAAAGCGTCAATGCTTCTTGAATTACAAGACATTTATATTGGAGTACATTCTCTGACTATAAGTTTTCTTTTCTTTTCCGTTTTTATAGCACATTTTACAAGAAAAGTATTCCAAGATTACAGCTAAATCTAATTAATATTTTTTAATTACTTATTAAAAAATTTGAGTATTATACATTATCTATATACATGGCTGTAAAATTTAAATACTTTTTAATAAATTTCAAAGTTTAAATTATATTTTAATATTTTGATGAAAAATGAGATTTTATTGAATTAATATTCTCAGACACTGAAAAAATAATACTAATATTTGATTTTTTTTACTTAATTGTTTTTCTACAGGTGACTAATTCATTAAAATCTTCACTTCCACAGCGGAAAATAAAAATCATCAATTTTTGCCTTGGTAAAATTTTTGTTTCTAGCATCGTGAATTCAATCAAATCGTAAAAGAAGAGAGAAATCTAAATAAATGAGGATTTTCTTTGGACTTTCCTTGTATATTTGGCTTGGCATTTGATGGAAGTGCACGCAAATTCCGACGTCCCTTTTTTATCTCATTTGAATAAGATGGATTTCTGGGACTAAAGGCTTTTGAGTAATGGAAAAGCTGTTTCCATACCAACACAAAACGATGCCATCATTTTCTCTTAGAGTGTGAGGTTGAATTCTGTAAAGTGTGGAAGGAATTTTTTTCGTACTTAAATGACTGACTAAATATATTTTAAAAAGTTGCTTTTTTTAGTGCTTATAAATGAGATTTCATTTCATGTTCGAGTTGAGTTGAGATGATAAGATACGTCTTTGGATTTTTTGGTTGATTATTTATGTAGATTTTTTTGAGAGTTAATTCTTTGTTTTTGGAGAAGAATAAGAACATCTGTATATTTATAATAAGTTTGAAAGTTTATATATATATATGTATATATATAGCAAGTTTAACCCTTTCCGGCGCAGTGTGTCCGATCTGGACACACCTAATTTTAATTCCAAACTTGCAATTGGCACCAATAATATTTTAATAAAATCTTGCTTTTACAATAAAATCTTAAATTTAGGAGTTCTTGATTTCTTAAAAAGTCTTTTGTAAATTCCGGTGTCAGTGTAAATTTCTCATTTTAATAACAGAATTTGTCCGCGCCGGAAAGGGTTAAGTAAGCTAACTGTTATTTGGAAACATAGAGACGTTTATTTTAAATAGAATAATTTATTTTAATAGTAATCAGTTCAACAGTAATGAAATAATGATTGTAACATGATTTCAACTCTTTTGTCAGGTATACTTGTTATCGTTAAAAACTGACTCTAAACAAACGGTTGGTATGTTTCATTTCTTGTTAAACATAAAGCATAGAGAATTTTACCACTTCAGTTAACATATTAAAAAACGTAGTTGTAATCTTTAAGGATTGGGATTCAAAACATTGCAACCGTGTATTTGGAGTTAGTTTGATATCACACTGAAAGCGTCGACACTTCTTGAATTACAAGACAATAAACATTTATTTTGAAGCAAATGTTTAAAAGCTTTTTTTCTTTTACACACTTTTATTAACTTTGCTATAAATATATAAATATGGGATTTTGTAATTGATTTGTTGTTCACTTCCTGCCATGCTACGGATTTATAAATTATGTAGAGTTATGTGCTCTCATAAGCAATGCAATATTTCTGTAACTTGATTATCAATTATTTGAATCATTCAAATACAGTAATCTCCAATGTATAATCCGCAGCAGAAATAAGCCTGTTTCAAATCAAACTATTATTAATTAAACTTATTGAATAAAGTTAAATAAACACCAAGTGCAAACAAATAACACTAATAATAAAACTAATTATGTGCCTGCATATACACATAAATATTTTTTATATTGTGTGGGTTCTTATTACTAGTACTGTAATTTCATCAGGGAAGCAGCCTTTATAGTTCCATCTTATTTATTTTTAATATAATACAATTGCTGCTAAAGCAGCATTCCAGTCAAAAAACATTCTTACATCTCTCATATCTGTTTTGGCTAACATGCATTGCCTTACAAAACAGATCACAGTATCATTGAGCCATCTCTATTCAAGGAATTGTGCTATTTCCATTTCGATTCTATTTCAAAGTACTACACCCTTCCCCTCATAGTTCAAACGAACTACAAGCAATCTTGGTCTATAGCTTCTTCGAACTGGAACACTTTTCTTTGAGTCCTCATCATTATTTTTAGTCACATTGTCCTTCACAGATATATCTGTCATAACATCATTTTTACTACTCACAACAGTACCTGTTACAATATCATGTTCAGTCTGAGATTTGTTTGGTTCCATAATATTCTCATTATCACGTTGTTCTTTTATTTTTCCATTTATACCAGAAAAGCGGTTTTTATTAATTCTTTCATAATTATCATAAACATTGTAATTTTTACCATTATAACCCATATTTTCAAATCTTTCTAACATTTGTCTGTCATTGTGGTCTTTTTCTTCAATTCTTTCAGATTTTTCGTAACTTATCTCTCTGTTACGTCTTAACTGATTTACATGACGCTTACACATTATTCCGTCACATCTATTTAATAAAAACCATCTACTCCCTAATAATTTCATAATTTTCCCTTTTATCCATTTCTTCCCCTTTCCAAAATTTTTAACAAAAACTAATTCTTGAAGCTTATATTTGTGCAGGGGTTGCTGTATTTTAGGTTTTGATGGTAATACCAAATGAAGAATTGTTCGAATTGGCCTTCCAAACATTAATTCAGAAAGAGTTTTACCAGTCACCGAATAAGGAGTTGAATGATTTTCTAACAAAAGTCGTGAAATTGATAATGTTGTGTCATTTTTATCTAGCTTTCTAAGACAATTTTTCACAGTTTGCACATATCTTTCAGCCTGACCGTTCAACGACGGATGGTATGGTGGAATAGGTGGCTTCATTCCATTATTTTTAAGAAATTCCTCAAATTCCTTGCTTGTGAAAGCGGATCTATTATCATTGACTAATTTTACTGGCAATCCAAATGTCGCAAAAATTCTTCTTAATACTCTAGTAGTATTTCTACTATAGTCTGGGCACTACTTCTATTTCTAACCATTTAGTATAAGAATCAAATACTATTAAAAAAAATTTCCCTTCAAAAGGACCTGCATAATCTATGTGAATCCTTTCCCAGGGTAATTCAGACTTTCATTCTAAGGGTTTCATTTTTGGATTACTCCTCGCGCACATTTGGCATCTACTACATGAATTTACCATTTGTTCAATTTCTTTATCCATGTTTGGCCACCAAACCACCCCTCTAGCTTTTAACCAAGTTTTTCCAATTAGACTCGCAATTTCCTCTTTAATAACTAACATTTTTAAATCAGGTATACAATATTAATCAACAAAAACATCTACTTTTAATTCACCTAAAACAGTTAGAAAATCTTTAGTATAAGTTTGTAACTTAACTTTAGATTTAATTAAAGGTAGCTTACCTGAGAACAATTTATCTGCCACCTGCTTACTTACTATAGTATGCGCCGCCCCGCTATCAAAACCAAATTTAACATCCACACCATTTATTTTTAAATTTTTTTTGTCATATTACACTATTTGAGTTTTTGTCCGCACAATTGAAACAATATTCTTCTTGAACAGTTTTAATTTTACTGTTTTTGTTCTGTTTAACATTTTTCATCACAAACTTACGATTTCTACTACATATTCTTAGGTGACAAAATTTATGGCACAGATGGCACTCGGCATTCTTGAAAGGGCACATTTTAGGATTGTGGTGCTTCGAACATCTAAAACAAGGTTTCTCCGGCGCGAATTTTTCTTCCTTGGGCTTAACCCTTTAACGTTCATTGGTTTCTCTACGAAACCACAAAACTTTAATTCCGATATGCAACAACGACACCGGAATTTTAATTTTAAGAAAATCATTTTATTATGTATGTGAAAAATCACTTTTTCCTATTTACAAATATATTTGTTCTCAATTACCGGTGCCATTCATTTATTTCAACATCTTAGCGATGAAAATGCTTTGTCCGTTAAAGGGTTAAATGAGTCAGAGAATTTTTCCGGTTTCGTTTTCTCCCCTCTAACACGCATTTGATTTACAGCTGTACTTTCGCCTATATGTGGCGATTTCACACCGGCTTCAGCTGATTCAATGGATTCGGCATCCCATCCTATTCGCCACTTTTTATATTGTCTGAGTTCTTATTACTAGTACTGTAATTTTATCAGGGAAACAGCCTTTATAGTTCCATCTTATTTATTTAGAATATAATAGAACTGCTGCTAACGCAGCATTCCAGTCAAAAGACATTCTTACATCTCTCATATCTTATATGGCTAATATGCATTGCTTACAAAGCAGATCACGGTATCATTGCGCCATCTCTATTCACGGAATTTTACTATTTCCATTTCGATTCTATTTTGAAGATACTACAACATTACAATAGGCTCTAAAAGTACTAAAAACTGACAGAAAATTAATGAACTTATTTTCGTAAAATCAATTAAACTATGTAAGGCAAGCAGTTCTGTCTATAATGTAAATCCAAAACCGTATACTGAAAAAGAAAATAGTTCTTTTTAATTTTTTTTCAAACATTTAAATTATCAAAGACAGATAACAGAAATATTAATAATCAACTGTTAACAGTTAAATTGTTATCTGTTAACTGTTAACAGTCTGTTAAGATCATACTTGTAGCAATACTACTTGGACATAAGTATTACAACTGGTTGTAAAATTATTATAATTGACAGAAATTTACTGAACATATTCGTCGCAAAATCAAATAAAAGATGCAAGAGAAAACGTTTGTTATTACAATGTAAATTCAGAACAGCACACTGAAAAAAAAGATAATAATTATTTTTATTGTTTCAAGCATTTACATTCCCATAGACTCTTAAACGAATGCTATACACTTCTAGTAACACTAATTGGACAAATTTCAGTTATTTATTACAATTTATAGAAAACTACTGGACATATTCGTCGGAAAATAAACTAAGCAATGTAAGAGAAAGCATTTGTTATTACAATGTAAATTCACAAACAATTCTTTTACGACCCAGAATTTTTTAAGAAACAAATATAACTAGTTAGATCGCCGTAAATATTTGTCTTCAATCACAAAATAAGATTTCTGGGTCCAAAAAGAATTGTTTGATCCGCGGCTTATACACCCGAAATTACGGTAATTCTTTTATTATTTCAAACATTTACATTCTCAGAGATTCTTAACCGAATGCTACAAACTTCTTTTAACACTACCTGGACATAAGTATTACAAAAGTAAAAGCATTACAATTAACAAATAAATGCTGAACTTATTCCCCGTAAAATCATCTAAACGATTAAATTAAGCAATTATTTCTATAATATAAATTCAAAACAGATGATGAAAAAGAAAATTTCTCTTTATTTTCTCAAACATTTAAATTCTAAGAAACTGTTAACCGAATGCTACATTATTTATGTTTCATTTTGTATCAATTTTTTTAAATAAAAATGTAATACGTTAAATATAAACAAACATGCATAAAAATGGAAATTTAACTGGCGGCATAAAAGTTTTATTAAGTAAACAACTCTTTCCTAAGATGCTTGAAGATGGCTCGAATAAATAATAGATATCTTATGTATATAATTATATTCGTTTTTACAATAGTTTAGTTTTATAAAAAAGTTCTTTGTGCTTTTTTTAGTAAGCTATTTGAGACAAAGAAGATTTGTTTATTTATCTGTTTTTATTTTACATTAGAAACTGGCTATTATATTATGAGTTCTTTACGTTTTTATTACTGACGAAAACAGCAAATCTAGTTTCTTAGAAGGTCAGCTTAGATAATTTTACAAACTATTTTTTAAACATTTTCTCTTATCTGCCGATAATTTAAAATTAAATTATCCGTAAATGAAAATTTCAAAATTCATACAAGAATTAAAAGTTGTCATTAATTGATATTGCATTTATTTTAACAAGCCATTAAAACTGTAGTTTTATGAATGTTTTAAGATAAATATAAAAAACTTTCTTAAATTTTTGTGACAACTTAAAACTAATATGCTGGTAAAGTTTTGCATACAAGTAATAGTATTTAATACCTACATTTTAAGACACTTTCTTTTAAAGGGTTTCATTTTATATTAAAGAATCGGTAGAAATTGATAAAATATATTACGATACATTTTTATTTTTATATACATTGACATGTTTATATAAATCAGAGTGGTTGAAAAACAGACAAACAGTTCTTTTTCTCATTAACAAAGCCTTATTTAGAAATAATATTATAAAATAAATTGATCTTATGCATTTTTAAATCGGGTTTTAATAAAAAAAAAATACTTTAAATATTCGAAGTAAATAATAAATTAAATAAATCGTTACTTGTAGCACCAATTTAGAAGAGCCCCAGGACTCGATTAACTCCTTGAGGATGAGTAACCGTATACTTTCCACTTAAAGAAGATCAGAATCCCTTGTTATTCTCACCAGGTATTTTTTACTGTAAAGGTTACAAATTCTTATTATTCATTTAACAGCGATTATTATTATTATTATTATTATTATTTTATAATACAATTAACACCACGCAACGAGAGCACATTACTTAATTTTTATTCTTTTACCACTGGATTTTCAAAACAGAAAGTTTTCTGTAGTTGAATCGCGAAATTGCTCTGATTAAATGCGATAAACTTTACAATAACGAATAACTGGTGGGGATAAGAATTCTGAGAATCGCAAGTGGCACATATACCAGTCGCTCGCCCCCAGGAGTTAATAACCCAAATATTTATTACATGTAACCCTCTCAGTGCGAGTAATATATTTGATTGTTTATTTATTTAAAAAATGAAGCTTTTGAAAGAAAAATATTGTTATTAATGTTTTAAATTATTATTAATAATCTTAAATCTTCATATCAATGTTTTCCTATTTACCATTTAACAAATTTTTAAAATAATACGAATTTCTTATAACATACGGCTAAATTTTTGAGAAGTTGTTAAATCTAATAATGCATTTAATTCATCTATTAGAGTTTGTTGTTGTTTAATAGTACAATTATAAAATATTAATTATTATTTTTAGTGTTTTTCAAATTCTTATATAACCATATTTTTAATTGTATGTAAGCTTTTTTATGTGTATGATTTTAATCAAAACATTTAATCATAGACAATATGAATCAGTTGTTAAATTTCATTATATTGTAAATGCATTCTCTGCATTTAAAATACAGGTATTTATTGGCACTAAAACCTAAGACACGATATTTAAGCATTAAAATAAGGTTTCTTTAAGCCTAATATAAAGTTAATAGTTAAAGTTGCTATAGTATATATTTTTAAAATACAGATACTATTAGTTATATAGTATAAGATTGGATATATTTTAAAGAGTAAATAATTACTTTTTACATAAAAAATATTTTCAAACAATAAGAACAGTACATGTGCTGTCATTTCTTTTCTTTTTTATAGTTCATTCTTTTTTCTATTTCTTGCATAAATCTTTTCCAATAAAACATGCGAAATCTATTTATCCGACATTTATTAAATACAACATATACGGAAATTAAAAATATTGACTTATCATTCGTTCCATAAATAATCGTTGTATAAATATCCTTTTTTAGCAATAGCTGAAGAAAATTAGAAATCGTGATTAAGTAAAGGAATATATTTAATATATATATATCTATAGATACATACTACGCAGAATATAAAAAATTGGGCCTCATCCCCATATTTAATAAAACAACGGCAAATCATAATATATACAGGGTGATTCATAAAAGATGGGCAGAACTTTAAGGGGTTATAGTACACTTAAAGACAAATAATATTAAATGGGAGACTAAGGGTCCCAGACGTATTCCCAAGGAGATAGGGGGCATTAAAGTTTAAGGTCCGAAATTTCAAATGATTATAAAAAATGGAAAAATTAGTCGATTCGTTTGCGGTTTTTGCAAAAAATTTTCTTTATGCCAGTATTTTCTTGAAATAAAATTTTAAAGTTCAATTTCAAAAAATGCCGATAGGGGGCGCTTTAGACTTTGGAGTAACAAACAACTATTTTTTAACGTTATTTTTTGTATTTCTTTAAATGATTTCGAAAGCTTAGACTTAAACTTAAATTTTGATCTAAAAATCTGAGTCCTAACGAGTAGTTAAGTAGCGTAAACTGAAATTTGAAATTTGAAACCCTTCTCCCCCCAGAACAAAAATCAGTTATTCCCGATCTTTGTGTCGTAGATTAGGCTCTAACTACTGCCGCATTTTGCTAAAATTATTCTTTATGTCAGTATTTTCTTAAAAATAAATTTTAAAGAAAAGTTTCAAAAAATTCCGATAGAGGGCGCTTTAGACTTTGGAGTAACGAACAACTATTTTATAGCGTTATTTTTTGTGTCTCATTAAATGCTTTCTAAAACTTAGACTTAAACTTAAATTTTCAGCTCAAAATCTGAATCGCTGAGCGTGGTTCAGTAGCGAGGGGAGGGGGTTCAAATTTCAACTTCTGAACATAGTTCAGTTAGCACTACTTAACCATGCCCAACGATTCTGTGCTGTGATACGAGGCAAAAATACAACTTTCGTCAAGGACTGCATAGTCGGAATTCACTCATAAAGGCACTGGCACAGTTGAAAACGTCGCTCATGCAAACGTTAAAGCTCCATTCCTGACGCTAGTCACCGGGTGAAGAAGGAGACAGAAAGTATGCAAATGTCAAATGGGGAAGAAGAAGAACACGTATGCAAAATTTCGACACGATTCAGGCATAAAAACCACTCAACGGTGAGTCAAGTGTAAGTCGCTGTAGTAATGAATCGGAAGATGGTGCCCTTCACGAATAAGGAAAAGGCTGAGATGCATTTAATTTACGGAGCGGCAAATGGAAATGGTGCAGAGGCACAACGAATGTACGGAGAGCGATTTCCCAACAGGCGGTTGCCTAACCGCAAAACTTTCGAGCGCTTGCACAGACAGTTGTGTGAGACAGGATCATTTCTCGCTTCCCGGTCGAATGCAGGTCGTGCAAAAAAGGACGAATCAGTAGTTGTTGCAGAAGCCATTCTGGATGTAGTAGCGGCGCAGCCAAGTACAAGTACACGAACAGTGGCTAGGCAGGTGGATACCTCACAGTCCATGACTTGGAGGGTACTGAAGGATGAACATTTGCTCCCGTTTCATGTGCAACGAGTCCAGAAACTGTCTCCAGGGGATTATCCAAATCGTATTGAATTCGCCCGCTGGTTTCTGCAGCAGAACGCGCTAAATCCACATTTTGGACGAACTGTGCTTTTCACCGATGAATGTACCTTCACACGTGAAGGTACATTTAACACACACAATGCACATGTATGGGCGGATGTCAATCCACATGCTACGTATCCACATGCTCATCAGAGACGCTTTTCCATCGATGTTTGGGCAGGAATCCTCGGAGACCACCTAATCGGACCGTACCTTCTTCCTGAACGCCTCAACGGTAAAACATACCTCACATTTCTGCAACATGTGCTGCCAGACCTGTTAAACGTTGTTCCTCCACGCATCCGGCGGGTCATGTGGTTCCAGCACGATGGAGCGCCAGCCCATTACGTACGAGACGTCCGCAACTATCTGGACATCACATTTCCGAACAGATGGATTGGTCGAGGTGGTCCTGTTGCTTGGCCTGCTCGCTCGCCAGATCTTTCACCCCTCAATTTCTTTTTTTGGGGACAATTGAAGGCTCTTATGTATGAGACACCCATTGAATCCCCCGAGGAACTGGTCGCCAGACTTTCCGCCGCTGTAGGGGAAGTGCTCGAAAAGCTTGATGTTTTCGCGAATGTTCGCCGTTCCATTCTTCGCCGTTGTTCTGCGTGCATAACCTCTGGTGGTCACAATTTTGAACATTTATTGTAATTACATGTTAATAAATATGCTTTGGTAACATAATCCTAATTTGTGTCTTTTTACCTCGTATCACAGCACACAATGTGCGGACATGGTAAACTGAACTGTGCTCAGGAGTAGAAATTTCAAACCCCTCTCCCCAGAAACTTAACCACGTCTAACGATTCAGATTTTGGGCTGAAAATTTAAGTCTAAGCTTTAGAAAGCATTTAATGAGACACAAAAAATAACGGTATAAAATAGTTGTTCGTTACTCCAAAGTCTAAAGCGCCCTCTATCGGAATTTTTTGAAACTTTTCTTTAAAATTTATTTTCAAGAAAATACTGACATAAAGAATAATTTTAGCAAAACGCGGCAGTAGTTAGAGCCTAATCTACGACACAAAGATCGGGAATAACTGATTTTTGTTCTGGGGGGAGAAGGGTTTCAAATTTCAAATTTCAGTTTACGCTACTTAACTACTCGTCAGGACTCAGATTTTTAGATCAAAATTTAAGTTTAAGTCTAAGCTTTCGAAATCATTTAAAGAAATACAAAAAATAACGTTAAAAAATAGTTGTTTGTTACTCCAAAGTCTAAAGCGCCCCCTATCGGCATTTTTTGAAATTGAACTTTAAAATTTTATTTCAAGAAAATACTGGCATAAAGAAAATTTTTTGCAAAAACCGCAAACGAATCGACCAATTTTTCCATTTTTTATAATCATTTGAAATTTCGGACCCTAAACTTTAATGCCCCCTATCTCCTTGGGAATACGTCTGGGACCCTTAGTCTCCTATTTAATATTATTTGTCTTTAAGTGTACTATAACCCCTTAAAGTTCTGCCCATCTTTTATGAATCACCCTGTATGTGTTGTGTATATATATATATATATACAGTGGCGGTCAAAAGTTTCCGGCCAGCAAAATTTTTTCAGTTAATTTGTAAATATACCCATATGAAGAGGAATCTCAAAGCGATACATATACATTATATTGACATATTAGTTAGGAACTTACTTATAGAAGAACGTGTAAATATCAATAAATTTTATTGACAAAATTAAATAGGAAAAAAAACGCATGTTCTGAAAAGTTTCCGGTCACTTATCATTCTTTAGTTTTTTCTATCCATAAAGTGTTTTTTGGTTGTGTTTATGAATGAATCAACGTGTATAGCATAGTCTGAATTCAAATTTAAAAAGTTCAACAATTATTGTTCATAAATGAGTGATTAGTTTGTCGCTAAAAGGCCAATCTTCTCGAGATATTGCGGCTAAGTTATCGATCGGTAAAATCGACTGTAAACAATATTTACAAAATTATATAAAGATGGTTATGTCTTTCAGGACTTTCAGAGGTCCGGGAGACCCCGGAAAATTACTATCCCTGAGGACAGATTTTTCAGGAGAAAAACCATTGATAATCCGTATGAAAATTCCGTTGCAATATACTACGATTTACGGAATGAAAATATTGCTGAAATAAGTTAGTCTACAGTGTTATGATACTGACGTGATACAGAACTGTATGGAAGAGTCGGTGTTAAAAAATTTTCAGAGGTAAGAAAAATACAGACGTACCCTACTTTCATTTTCCAAAGAACACAAAGTCTGGTCAAGTGAAAACTGGAAAAAAGTTCTATTTTTCCATCAATCGAATTCGAAACACTTTTGAAAGTGATGGCAGACACAATGTCCAATGACCTTACAACAAAAGATATGATTCGACTTATGTTATTCCTACAATGAAGCATGGCGGAGGACACGTTATGCCGTGGGAAGTATTTTCCTCAAAAAGTGTCGGTCTGTTATTTGAAATCCACAGCCAGGTTAGCTATACAATGTATAATGATATCTTGCAAGACTATTTTCTGCCTTATTAGAGAAAAAAATCTGGTCGCATCTAATTTTCTTAACATTATAATGACATAAATAATGTTTGCAAACCTCGATAAGCAATGGTTATCGCACAAAAAATTTCATTTTTGAAATGCGACAACACACGACAACAAATCAACACACAACAGCAAACAACAAATCAACCGAAGGGCCCAGCATGAATCCAATAGAAAATCTTTGAAAAGAAGTTGACAAAAGTCTGCGGAACTATAAATATTCCAACTCAGCCGAAATTTTGCCAAAATTGCAAGAGATGTGGGAAAAACGTACCATAGACGATCTTTAACCGTTGATTGTATGAATGTCACGTTGCTGCGCCGCAGTACTTATTGTTAAAGCTAATAAAATAGTAATACGATAAAATACTAATCGTAAATGTTGTTGATCACTGTAATTTTCTATTACAATACTACTTTTTTTACAAACTTGTGAAGGTGGCCGGAAACTTTTGAGAACATACGTTTTCCTTTATACTTAATTTTGTCAGTTAAATTTATTGACATTTACATGTTCTTCTATAAGTAAGTTCCTAACTATTATGTCAATAAAATGTATAAATATCATTTTGAGATTCCTCTTCATATGGGTATATTTACAAATTAACTGAAAAATTTTTGCTGACCGGAAACTATTGACCGCCACTGTATATATATATATACAGTGAAACCTCTAAATAAGGGACACTCCGAATAAGGGACACCTCTATTTAAGGGACAAAACTTCCAGTCCCAGTCCCTTTATATAGGACGTGGTAATGTATTTACCTCTGAATAAGGGACACTCGATTTAAGGGACACTTGAAGATGAGATTAAAAGGACTGGCCTTTGAATTTCAGATAATGAAGTAGTTTGAGATGAAAATGAAAAAACAGATTTTTGTGAATTTATTAAACTGATAGACGGTCATGTTGAAACAAAGACATACGACACAAATGCATTTATTTATCCACAATTTTGATTCGACTTCAGTGCGTTTATCCCCATTAAAAGTAATACTGAAAATTATGAGGATGATTCTGAAAGTGAGGAATGAAAGAAAATTGTGAAATAAAGAACTTTACAGATGCTTTAAGGCTATTCTCAAATCCAAAAGTACAAATTTTATGACAAAAGTTTTAATTTATTTTTATTCAGAAATGCATGAAACTAGCAGGCGTTATTGTTCAGTGTCAACTATGCAATCGAACTGTTTTTTTTTTTTTTTTTTTTTTTTTTTCGTTTTCAAAAAAAAAAAAAAAAAAAAAAAAAAACGCAATAACTTTTTTAGGCGATATTGTCAACATAGGTGTTTTGAACCGAATTTATATGTAAAAGAAGAATAAGTATTCAATAAGGGGTGAAAAATGTCTGTCACATGATCAAAATCACTTATAACTCAATAGGTAATTTATTCAAAACTTAAAAACATAGTTTGATTCCAAATTTCTTCCGTAGTCAGAAGCTCCAATTTTATACCTTTCCGTTAAAAAAGGAATTTGCAAATGTGTCAAAACGTTTTCTGCTTACTGAGCTGAGTAGCTGAGATATTTGTTGCCTTAAAATACACAAAACAGTTGAATAGTGTTTTTTTTTTTTTTTTTTTTTTTTTTTTTTTTTTAATATTGTTGATAAGGAAGAACTAAAATCTATAAGTATGGTAAATGAACACTTGAAAAATTTATAGTTAAAACTTGAAATTTGCAATCCAATCATTTTTGATTGATTATTATTTCAAGTATGATTCTTTTAAATGTTTTTATACTTTTTGCATGCATACAATTTGAAAAAAAAAAATTATTTAATGATTTAGTAATCAATTAAAAGTTTTAATTAATTCTCTATACCTTTTGTGTTTGATTAACATATTTTATACACTTTGAGTACATTTTAAACTTCACCTTTAATGTATTGTTATTTTCATGTCCTTCAGGACGATTAATTAAAAAAAATGATAAAAACTCCGAATAAGGGACACCTCTATTTAAGGGACAAAAGTTCCGGTCCCAAAGGAGTCCCTTATTCGGAGGTTTCACTGTATATACAAATTTTTAATATTTAGAAATTTTATTCCATATATTATCAAACTTAGAGCTTATTTTCAAAAAATGTTAGTTGATGGCCTTTTTGTAAAGTGAAAAAAATGAGAAATACTTTAGAAAATGGGGATTCTGAAACATTTTGATTTAAATTCAATAGCAATAGTCTAAATATTTAAAATTTAAATTACATATGAAAGAAAAACACGTAATTAATATATATATCACTGGAATTATTAAAATATCAAATACAACTTAATGAGTATCTGAAAAATAAGAAATAATATTACCTGATTAGAATTTCGGTTAATTACTTGCTCTAATGGGCATTTTATTCATACAATTATTTAAAGCAATCATAGCAAACACAAAGAAAAAGATTAGAATAAAATAGCTTATTTCTGCAAGTAATCTAATTTAATTGATATATAACTTTAAAAGAGTTGCTCCTTTTATATTCAATTAGTGTTATAAACTATGAATTAAATAAATAATGTAAATAAAGTAATTTACTCCGATCATTACCCCCTGCGTAAATTACCTCGCATGCTATTCTCGTTGCATGCTCAAAAAAACTTTTTTTTTTTTTTAAGAGCGACTATTTACTCCTACAAAAGAGCGGCTATTCATTCCTACCAGGATTATAAAATGTACTCCTTTTGCAAAATAAATAACCATTCCTTCGAAATTGTGATTATTCACCCCTGTTTGAAGCAAATATTTACTTCCCAGGAGTGGGTAGTCACTCTTTCAAAGATTCAATAATTCCATTTTTACTCAGAGTGAATAGTCACTCTAAAAAAGTCGGGCATACTTCTTTCTTTTACTATCACTCCTCCGGGATGAATAATTACTCCTTTTTATTTAGAACATGAAAAACTACATTTAAAAGACAATAAACTATCTATATTTATTCATCATTATAACTAATATCATAATATAATTATCAATAAATTCATCATTCATTATAACTATCTATATTTCTCACACCGATATTCTTAAAGGCTAAAATTTGCTCACTTGTTTTGAAATTATTTATTTATTTTTTAAAAATATTTGTATTATTACACAGAGTGGTTAAAATTAAACTGACGGTACTTAGAGGTTCATAGATTCAGTTCTACTGCACGGATCCGAATGAAACCTCAGATACATATTGCGCAGATTGTGATGCCGAGGTTTTCGAAAAAACAACAACAAAAAAAAAGTTTGAAATTTCATCATCAGATCACGCTGTGCTGTTAAGACGATATGAAAATGGGTAGCTAGTGAAATTTCTCTATAAGAACGGTACTTATTGTTTAAAGAAATCATTGGTCCGCATTGAACATGCGGAAGTAACGCGCCTTGATTACTCATACATGACGACTTGGTGTGATTTACGGCGAATTTGTCTTTTTTGTGCCTGTATTTTTTCAAGGAAGTCATAAAGAATGTGTTTCTTAGGCGTACAGTAACACGTAACTAGACTCCTGGAGAAGCATTTCTTCCCGGAGCTAGCTTTAAGACAAAGAGCCAGTTTGACTATCACAATATTCAAGCAAGATGGAACAAATGCTCTAAAGAGTGTGATTCAAGTCAACTTGTTTGATGCACGTGTCAGATCGGGTACTTTTTCCCATTTTTTGGCTACCAAGGTTATGAAATCTGAAACTTTGTCATGTCTGGCTGTAGGGCTTTTATAACTATCATGTTTATCTGGGACGCGTAACTAATTTAACGTACATGAAAGCTAGCATCTTACGCCATGTCTCCTTCATTTCTTCTGATAGATTGCATGCGGATTTTGATAGCGCGGTAGTACACTTTCAGCATATTGTTGATCAACAAGAGTTCACATAGAGCACACAGGTGTGTAAATAAAATATTTCATAATTCTTTAATTTTTTAATTGTTATCTTCTCTTTTATATTGTTAAAATGAAACCTTCTGGTGAAATTTGAAACTATTTTAGAAAACCTTGGCCACATTATCTACATAACATACATCTGAAGTTTCATTCTGATTCATTCAGTGGAACCGGAGTTATGAGTCTCTGAGTGCCGGCAATTTAATTTTAACCATCCTGTATATTTTGAAAGTGTCGCCATCTGAGCGAGGAAACATGTCGATCTAAAATGAAGATATTTATTTATTTTTAAATAATTTTTTATCGCTTTTAGCAAATATTAAATTTTTTTGAAGAGAATGCAGGTTCAAAAGTAGTATGGCACAGAATTACCAAAATGCATTGTGATCGCTCTAAAAATAATGATGAAAAAATGGTATATTTCCAGGTTTATTTTACAATAGCCTTAGTTTATCCCCTAATAAATCCGTCTTATTATCCTAAAGCCAGGTTAATTAGCATAAATCACAAATTAATTCACCAAAAACTCAGTTTATTTCCACAAACCCGGTTTATTCTCCAAAAATCCCCCCCCCCCCCCTTAAGTTTAAAATTCTTTTTATTTCTAGTCTTTGTAATTCTTCCTAAGGATTTTCTTTCACAATTATAACTTAATAAAGATCAACAGAATAATATTGCTTTTTGGGGTTTTGTTCATCTGACGAAACTCTATTCGTCTTTGTCCTCTGTCCGTCTGTCACAGAGTTTGTACACAAAAATTGTTTAAATCAGAAACTTCAAAGTTTGTGTACTGAATACCTCGTGCCATACGACAAATCATAAAATTTTGAAAAAGTCTATTTAAAATTTTTTTTAATGTCATCAGTTCATTTTTGCAATTCAAATTAAAAAAGAGCACCTAAATCTGAACGTTTTGCGTATGGACATCATAGCTTGGAAGTAAAACGTGTCGCTAGTAAACAGGAGAGCATTACTTCGATCGTCGGTGCCGCAAGTAGAATTTTTTATATTAAGATGGAATTAATTATAAGAAATTTCGTATTTTTTGCCAATTTAAGGTTCATATTGTTAGTGTTTCGTGCATCTGACATTCATAGTATTTTTTTTAATTCAATTTTCTTCCTATTCTAAAAAATTTTATAAATCATTAATGATTCTGAATTTTAAATTTAGTTTAAACAGTTTTTTTCACTTTTAGAATTTTAAAATATCATTTATAAATTCGCTAATTTTTTTTCATTTGGGATTTTTGAAAAAAAAAAGGAATTGTGGATTTTATTATTATTTTTATTATTATTATTACTTATAATAATAATAATTATAATTATTATTATTATTTATTATTATTATTATTATTATTATTATTATTATTATTATTATTATTATTATTAATTATAAATTATCCTTTTTTTATTACTTTTTCCTTTCAAAATTGATCGTCAAAAGGACTGCAAATTGAATGTTTACTCTTAAAAAATGCAGATATTCACGCATACTATTTTTATTAATTTTTAAATGTAAGAATATTTTAGAATTCATAATAATACTAAAAAACTGAAAATGCAAGAAAATTTTACATAGAAAGGTTTAGCTTAGAGATAAGAGATTTTTTAGTTTTATGTTTGAGGATTTAACGCATTTCTATAACTTATGACGGTTTTAATAATTTATCAAGTTACTTTAGTATTAATTAAAATATTTTGAATTTTGTCATTGTTAGTGTTAGATGTGTCCGTCATTTTTTCATTAGTTAGTGAAGCATTCCTCAAAATAATATTCTAGTTTCAAGCGTCAACAGAAATCTAATGGTTTTCGATTGTTGATAAAGAGACCTTATTTATGACAAAAATAACTCGATGATAGAAAAAAATATATACATGGCGACCGCTGTTAGAAATATGTAGTCACACTCGCACTCGAGAAATATGTATAATTTGTTTTTAGACAATTTTAAATAAAGATTTGTTATTTATAATATGCATTCTGAAAGTTCTATATGTATATTATAAAATGAATGTAACATGGATGCAAACATCTAAAATCTTGTGTGTAAACATTTGAATAAAGAAAAGAAGTGGTTATAAGAAAATAACTTATTTCATTTAGTTATCACTCAGATATTTTATCATGTATGAAATAAATGTAATACATTTTAAAATTATAAACTTCAACAGGAGCTTCAAATACCCTAATAGCATGCATGGTCACAGTGACGTCACAGTGAGTCACTTTGGTCACAACACATCTGTGACCAAAATGCCACCACTCAGTGACGTCACATTGTGACTGAGATGTGACTTTCTTAAAAATATTTAGAAATTTATAAATATCCTTCAAAACATGTTATTCACTTTAAAAAACATGTTTCTGGCAATTTAAATATCATCGCTTTTGTCACAGTTTCGTCACAATGTTAATGTTAAATTAGTCACAAATGACACATTTTTCACAAGCTTGTCACATTGTGACCACTTTGTGAAACGTCACAAAAGAGCTCTAAAACGGCCATAACGACTTCACATTTAAGTCACTGTGACTTCACATCGAAGTCACGTGACGTCACATCGACAATCGATGGTCACAAAGTCACAATGTGACTTCACAACGACGTTGCAGTGACGTCACCATGCTTTACGGGTATTGGTTCAAGATTTCCCCATCTTACAATGGCAGCTATTAAGAACCAAAATTTGGTTCAAACTAAGGCAAGATTTTTAACAGCGTAGTATCAGGTTTCACAAAATTTCTATTTGATAAGCGATGGCAATGCTGGGTTTCATATTCTGATACTAAGTATATTCTATTAACACATAGTAACACATAGAAACAAAATATCATCAGCAGTTTTGATTTAGTTCTCCTGTAGTTTAGTAGATTTTGAGATAGTTAGTGGACTTCAGTTCTGAGAGTAACACAGCAAGTTAGGACGTCAAGGTCATGGAATATTGGTGTTTTCACAGTTAGAAAATATTTTTAGAAAAAATTGGAATCAGAATCTTATTATATTTGATTTTTACCAAAAATTCTTTATATGTATAAACTTCGGTTATTTGTTTTGATTTTCAACACATTTTTATATTAATTCAGTTTTATCATGAAATGTGCCAGTACCATTAATAAATTTATTTATTTATTTATTTATTTTGCAATTTTTAGCAGTTTTTAGAACATATTTTATTTTTATTTCAGATATTAATAGATCAATTTATTAAATAAAATATTTTGTCTAACATGGCATTTTTTAATTAATTGTTTAGACATTATATATTCACAACAAGAATCATAATATTTTAACTTTTCATCTTAATGCATGATTAAAAACTTAAAAATCACCATTTCTATGCTTTTTTAATTATTTGATTTCTCTTATTGTTCTTTTCCTGGAAGGGAAAAATTCAAAAGGGCATCACATACAGAGTTGATGAAATCCAGAGAGATGTTTTGCTTAATCGTAGCTTCTAATGAACAAGAGTTTAATTTTACAATACTCTATTGATTTGGCTCCTTAAAAAGTTTTCGGTAAATTTCTCAGAAAATTCCCTGTTTCAAAATTTTTCAGCAAACCCACGAATTCTATGTGGAATAAGTTCGTATCAGAAAAAGTGTGCAGTTTTATGGAAAATTGCACTTCAAAAAAGGAGAGGAGGTTATCAATTCGATGCGTATACATATATATTATATATATATATATTGTGTGTGTGTGTATATTTACCGATTACTCCTAAACTACGCAACCGATTTCTCTAATTTTTGTTTTAAATGAAAGAGGATGCTTTCGAATTGGTACTACTTCCGTTTCATCGAAATTGGTTCATTACTCTTCTAGTAATTAGGCAAAAACTAATAAAATTAGTGATTTCTCGCTAATTAAAAGTAACATGGACCTTAAATAAGTTCAAAATTAAAACTAATAATCCAATGCAAATCGTAAAATAATGAAGTTAAATTTTTAACTAAATATTAAATCGTAAAAAACTCATAGGAAATTGGATGTGTGTCTATTTGATAATTACATGTTACTTGGCTTGGCTGGCACAGACTCCAAAAAATCAAATTGATGTACATAAATATAATAATACGCATGGTAAATACTAAGCTCTTAATTTAATTTCTTATTACTGTTATATAAAAAAAATATTTTTCACTTTGCAGTAAGAATAATTTAGTTTTTGAAGTCGGTTCAATTTTTTGTAGAAAAGTTTATTAGCGCACCATAAGACTGTTGTTATCCCTTGAATATAAGAGGTTCCATGTAGATTTCTGATCTGACAACGCACTTATCACTATAAAATATTAGTATCCCATTTCGCTACAAATAAAATTAGTCTTACAATGAGTACTTTTAATTGAATATGATCATAAGTTATGATAAATCAATGAAATTATGGAAGAATCTTGTTTTCTAATTATGAAAATAAACAGTTAAAAATTAAAAAATAAATAAGATGTATTATAATCAATTTTTTGTACATATCTAAACTAAACATTTTTATGAATGTAAAATAGTTAAAATAATAATAGTAATAATCTTTCGCTTTAAAAATGAAAATGAACATTTGAATATATAAAAATGAATAAAATGTGATGTAATAAAACAAAATTGTATGAAGATAGAAGAAACATAATTAAGTAGCTCGATGATTTTTCTGGAGAATATACAGCCGTACCTATTCGATTTGTACCAGGGTTTCTTCAGCTAATCAGGACAAAAGCTTTTTTAACCCCTTCGCGACGGGAGCCTTTAACGAAATATTTAATGTTTTGTCACCGGATTTAAAAATAGAAATTTGTGCCTTTATTAAATCGAGAAAAAGCTTTGATTTAATAAGGTAAATTTTACATTAAAATTTTACTGGTGAGGATAAAGGAGGATACTTAAGCCTTTTTGCGACGCGTATACGTGTCGCTCGTCCCCAAGGGATTAATGTCCGCGGTTCTTTAGCTTCTCTTCTCTTATTGCGGCACTCTAACAGAAGGCAGGTTTAAAGATCCCGACCCACGTCCCGAATAGCCGAGTCTCTAGCAAAAGCCAGGCTAGTAAGAAAAAACCAAAAACTGTAACCGGAAAATTTTTTCAAGGAAAATTAATTACATTAAAAGAACGAAAACATGTTAAGCGAGGTGGCCGGCCCTTGTCAGGGCCTGGACAGTGTCGAATGGTTGCCCTCGGCACCGATGCTCCTTCTCAAAGCAGAAACTTCTCCATTGCTTCACTTCTCCATAGAGATTTAAGAACCACACTACACCCACTAATAACTTATTAACACATCTACTCTATATTTTTCAATCTTCTTTTTCTATCTTAAAAAATCTAGAAAAAATCATAAACTAGTAAATCTGCAGATCAAGAGCCTCAACGTCAGCTTTGCACATCATCTCTTTTTTAAAACACCACTTTGGGTAATATTCAACTTCTGGAAACTGTAATTTAAAATTTTCAAATTACGTAATTATTTATAAGAATAAAATAAGAATAAGAAGTTTTCAGCCAACAAAAGCTTTAAATTAAAGATTTAGTTATGTTAGGATATTCTGAATTTTTCATGATCTATTATTTTTGTTTTTTTATTATAACATAGTATATTTCTTCAGGGGGGCGGAGCCCCCCTGAACCCCCCGTAGTCTCATTAAACTTAAATTTGTAACTTTCTATCAATTTGCTAATGGTTATCGTATATCTTGTATTTCTTTATACATTTTGATTTATAAGGATAAGTAACAGTTTTAATAAGCATTTTTCATTATCCTCATCCTTCTACATACCTGTCCACACCTAAATCTGATGTATCAGGAACTTTTGAAAGTGTAAACTCAGTAATCTAGGGTTTTACAATTTTGTTTCCGAAAAAAAGAAGTTTTGATTGCATTTTGTGGCAGATATCGCGGCCAGACAGACAGAACAGACTGACAGGGGTAAAACAATAAATTTTGTGTTGCCAAAATAAGCCTTCACTGAAGTTTCGGCAATGACGTCATTATTCACGAGTTCTTATATTTTTAACGACTACTATAAAATACCTGTTTTATTTCAATTATGACGTCAAATTTTATCAGGTGAAATATTTGTTTAAAATATAATTATTTTTTATTTCTTTTACTTCTAATTATGCCCCCATTTTTGTCAGAAAAATTCTTATTAACGAAACAAATTTCCGTGTTTAATATTTAACAAAGTACTATATTTATTTTTATTTTAATTCTGACGTCATATTTATTTTTTCTTAGTTTAATTTTTCGAATGGAACTTGCTCAATTGAAACTTATTGCCGTTGACAAATTATTCCAGATTTTGATTTTTTTTTTTTTTTTTTTTTTTTTTTTTTTTTTGGCAACGATAAAGGAAATTGGTTAAATTTTATCTAAAAGATCGCTATTGATTCTGCATGAAAAAGAAGGAAATTTTGAATTATTAAGAAAATATGTTAATAAAATCAATAAAACATAGCCTATGTTCTTTTCTGGGCTATTTTATAGTTATACACAAAGTTACAAAGACATTAATTCATCAGTTTTGACTTTGACTTCATTTAAATTTTCGCGTTCAATAATTACACGCATTCAAATTTATAACATTATAAAAACTAGTCGTTGGGGGCCACCGTAATACTTACCCATCATGGATATGTATATGAAAATAAAACATGTGAAAACTATTTATACAATGCATTGCAATTCATAAACAAAATTTAAATATTGCTAATATACATAGTAGTGTTATATTAAAGAACTGCTGATGTAGATTTCGACAAATTATATAAAACGCCAAACTACTCAAGTAGTACCGAACTGCGTAAAAGAAACATCCTTATAACTCCAAAAATAATAATTCTATTAACTAACAATTAACTGCGTCGGATTGAGCGTCTCATTTCCAATTAAAATATACTTCTGAATTGAAATTTGAATGAAATACAGGGTCATGAAAAATCGAAGAATGTGGAAAACAAGATTACAAATATCTCGGCAACTAATAATCCGATCGACTTCATTCTATATGCAAAATATGTGTTTTTTTATTGCCTTTTACGTCCATACCTTAGAACAAAAAAAATTCGAAAATTTTTTTATACCTTTCATCAGAACGAATTTTTCGAGAGTCCGAAAAAAATAGTTCCGGATAATCGAGGTTGCTGATATTAAATAGGGTTCGTCCCATTCTTACATACTAACTACATACAAAATTTCAAGTCTCTATCTCAATTTGTTCGGGAGATAGAGCGTTTACAGACAGACAGACAGACAGACAGACAGACAGACAGACAGACGGACGGACGGACGGCAGAATTTTTTTTCTAAAAATATGTTTTTCGGAATCACCACTATCTAAAACGTGTAAATCCGTCAAAAATTTTTTTTTCGATTTTCAAAACGATTGCAAGACTTACCCTATACTAACGTATGATGGGTAAGTAATAAGGATTAGGATGAATAGTTGCTTAGCAACCATTAAGAGAAAATAAAGAAAATGAAATAAATACATTTGAAATAAGTAAGTCTCTAAAACAAATTAGTTTATATTATTGGAATACATTTATAAAAAATCTCCAAAATTTACACTAATAATTTTGAAAATCTGACAAATGAATACACAAAATTTCAAAACAATACGAATAATTTAACCGGTAAATTTCAGCATCCATTTATCATAATGTGGCATTTTCTCTCAAGAAAAAAAAAAAAAAAATGGAAATCATTGGATTTGCCATAGAAAAGCATTATTGCGCAAAATAAAATATTCTATATTTTTCGAACGAATGAACCAAATCTTACAAAAAACTATACAGCTTAATCCCAGTGCCTCACTAACATACCCACTTAATTTCAAGCCAATCGGATGTTTTTTGCGTTAGTTATCGCGGAACAGACAGACTGACAGACTGACTGACAGACTGACTGACAGACATACTGAAAGACAGACACAAAAAAATTTCGTGTCTCCAAAGTAAGCCTTCACTGACGTTTCGGCAATTATAAAAATTAAAAAATTTTATAAAATACATAAAAATATATTTTTGTTGTAATGCTATCCTTAAACTTTCTTATATTTTTTCCTTATGCTCTTTTACCCACAATTCCATTTTTTTACTCTCAATTTTCCTTAATTGCTGCTACCATTAGGGACCTGACTGCAATTATTTCATCTCACGTTATGCTTCAGGGATGTGGGACTTGAGTCCCAAGGCTCCTCGACTAAACTGCCCTAGAATCTCTGAAAGGATGGGTTCGAAGCTCTAAAGCTAACAAACGACTGTAGCTGCTTCGAGCTTATTCATATTAAATAATTAGCTGACCATTTACATAGTATAAACTCAAACCTGAATCCAGTATACTTAAATCAGGTAAACTTTCATCCGAATCTGAATCTAACATGTCAAATTGATTAGAATTTCATTTTTCAAATGGTTGTTATAATTTGTTAAATTATTTTTATTATGTTTTATTTTATTCTCGTTTTCAACAGAATTGTAATAGCCCAATGTTTTTCTTGGAACTGAAAACAATAAGAAAGTGTCATTCAATGTATTTAAATCTTCAATGAATTGCAATCTCTAATGAATTTTTCTTCTTAGCTGAATAATACCAAATAATAAGATGTTGCAATTTTAAAAGTTACATTACTTTTTTGTTAGCTAAATAATACCAAACACCATATAGTATAAACATGCTATAATTCTAAGTATTATGTAGCTTTTTTCTCGAAACGATAAAAAAAAATTGCATGCTTAAAAAAAATAAAGTAATGAATTTTCCATTTTTAAGTAAATTCTTTTTGTTTCTTTTTGCTTATTATAATAGAGCGAAAACGTTCTATTCTATCGATTGAACCATGAAGCTTTACCTCTCCTCACAGCAGCGTTGAGATTAACTCAATTTGTAGTTAAAACAAAGTGAAATATAATTTTATATTCTCTTAGTTTGCTCCTCTTTTTTAGGCTTCTTTTTCTTTTTATAACCTTTTTTTCGAGTGAATATTGTCTCTCCAAGTAAGCAAATATTAAAGATTGTGTAAAAGCTTCAGTCTCTTTCGATGAAAGAGTGTGACTATAATGTAGGAATCACAGAAATATATATATATATATATTTAATGTTATCATCGCTTATGCATTTAGTTTTCAGTTTTAAACATTTATCTCATTTTAACCCTTTATCTACCGACGGTACTTATAAGTACCATTAAAATAACTTATTATAACATTCTTTTAATACTCCAGTTAGTTGTAATACTGTTTAGAATAAGTTACAGATGCATTACTTTATCTTGTTCCAAAAGCATTATTGTTTACACAAAACAAAAATATTTTTAAAAGGATGATTTCTTTTGCCTTAGCATCTTTTCAGCTTTCTTGTCACTGAGGGAGAGGGATGGGGATTTTCAATGCGGAAATATTTCTATATTTATGTTGTAAGAACATCATATTTGTACATTTTATAATTCTAAAAAATACTAAAAAAATGTCTAAAAATAAAAGATTTGAGTGGGGTTATAAAAATTGCACAAAATCCTTGTAAATTCAAATTTAATTAATCCTTCTAAATCCTTCTATCCTTCTACAATCCTTTAAGCATTTATTAAATGATTATGTAGATATTTTAATTTAGTTTAAACAGTTTGCGTAAAATACTTTAGATGTAAAATTTTCATGAATTCATAATGCGGTAAATAAAAGATTAAAACACATGTTAAAATCTTTTAGAAGGTACATGGAGAGTTTTCAAATATACGTGACCTTATGTATTACTTTTAAAATGAGTGCGATTCACTGGTTTAGAAATTTAAACAATTTTTATATACTTTTGATGAAACAGGTATTTTTTTATTTTACTACCTCTAACTAATAAAAGGCGATATTTGAAAAAAAATCTATCATGTCACATTTTTTACTTTCTTCTGTACAAAGGGCGTCCAAAGGCTACTTCCTAAACCATCAATCATAGACATATAGTTCCAAATACAAAAATATTTTAAATGAGGTAAAGAAATACTTAAAAAACATTTAGGTCAATAAAAACATTTATCATAAAGTTGTGAAATTTAAATTTTTATACGGCCCCCATTCCTATAAGTTGTATTTAGTAAAATTTTCCTGTTACACTGACAAGTAGTACAAAAAAAAAGTTTCGTTATTCTTTGATTAAACCTGACAGATTAACAGCTGTTTAAAGTTCGAGTATATTGTTTGTTGGGTCACTTACAAATTTAGAAGAAATATAATTTTGTGAGATATAGTAGAAAAATGATAGAGAATAAAAGCAATTTTGCAATATAAATTTGAAATCTCTAATCATTTTAACACTGCAATGCAAAATGTACAATTTGTAATAAACATATAGAAAGAAAAAAAAAAACGAATTTTTGTTTAAAAAAATGATGAAAATTAACAGCCTCAATTCTTTACAAAATTCTTTACATTGGTTTTTTACTAATTTACGCTAGCCGCAAAAGTAGGGTTATGTCATGTTTTTTAGTTTTTGATATGTGATTCTGATGTATTCTATACCGCTGAATCTGAAACTGACATTCATTTTTTATCAACACGTAAAGATATTTTGCAAATCGTAAATTTAAAAGTAAATAATAATAAATAATAATAATAATAATAATAATAATAATAATAATAATAATAATAATAATAATAATAATAATAATAATAAACAGCAAAAGTTTGCTACGGAATAAGGAGGCATATTTTGGACCTGGAGCAGATTCAATCAAAGCCTTTGTCTCATAATTTCCATGGGGAAAAATGTATATGGATCTTCAGGAAATTATAAAGATGAAAATTACGAAAAATATATTGCTGTTTTATTAAAAAACTAACGTACAACGGGTGTGAACATATCTCTGAAGACACATTTTCTGCATTTACACCTGGATTTTTCCCTAAAAACTTGGGTGCCGTGAATGACGAATAAGGTGAGTATTTTTACTGTGACCTTAAACCATTTTGAAGACTGAAACATAGGTGTTTGGGACAAAAATATGTTACGTGACTACTTCTGGACTATTTTAATAAAATTATAAAAAAGAGTAAAATAAATTATTTCTATTTTTTTCATGTTATTATTCTTTTAAGTATTTAATAAATATTTTTAAAACTAGATGTGACAGATTTTTCATAATAATTTTCTCGTACTTAGTATACCAGAATCTATGAAAAAATACACATTTCGGCGAAAGTATATAAAATGTGTAAACCAATGTTATTATTATTTTTTAAACATTCAGATGAGCCGATAATTTAATTGAATTACACTTTCTCCATACTAGTACATGGTATCTTGGACTACTGTTGTTTCTGACGAATAAAAAGTTACATAAATCATCAATAAGATTTTAGATTCACAAAGAATAATTGTTGAAAAAATGTATATGAAAATACGTGGGCAATTCGGAAAGTAACCTCCGTTTATGAATTAAAAAAAACTAATGAAAGGAAACAAGTTTTATTACTTACGTATGAAAGACACGTTCTTCAACTACTTCTCAACATAATTGCCGTATTAATTAAAACAATTATCATAACAGTAAATCAGCTTTGAAATTCCATCGTCACAGACTTCTGCCGCCAGCCTATTCAACTGCGATTATTTTTTAATTCAACTCGCACCACTCTTTCAATCCAAAAAATTTTAACATATTTTTCTATATAATTTGCTGATAAATGTACGACCAAAAATGTTTAAAAAAATAGTGGGTCAAGTGAAATATTACGAGAGCAATTCGGAATTTGTCAATATAAATAAAAGAATATGCTAAAATTCTTTGGATTGAAAGAGTGGTGCGAGCTGAATTAAAAAATAATCGCAGTTGAATAGGCCGACGGCAGAGGCCTGTGATGATAGAATCTCAAAGCTGATTTACCGTTATGATAATTGTTTTAATTAATACGGCAATTGTGTTGAGAAGTAGCTGAAGATCGTGTCTTTCATACGTAAGTAATAAAACATGTTTCCTTTCATTAGTTTTTTTTTTTAAAATTCATAAACGGAGGTTACTTTCCAAATTGCCCTCGTAAATTTAGCATATCCCACAGAAATGAGTCTCCATGCTACTACTGCTTTAATAAAAACAAAATAGTGATCAAGAAGTAGGTCATTAAAATTATCCATCAAAATTAATAAATTCCCTTTTTTATATTTTTAGGCCTATTTAACGGTGTGCAGACTGCATTTAATACATCATTTTAATTGTTTTTAATACATCCAGTTTTTGAATTGTTTATTTCCATTTTAAAATTTCTGCATTTTCAAAGATATTTCTCGCATGTTTGAGAATTTTTTTTTATTTTGAATTGTTTCCAATTGGTAAAAAAAAAAAAAAAAAAAAAAAAAAAAATAGCAAAGCATAATGTTTTCTTTAAATTAAAAATTTATTTACACGTGACTATTATAACCAGAAAAAAATCCTATGAAATTAGAATTAAGTGATTACATGTTAAAAGCAGAAAAATATTGAAAACTACATCATAAAAATTTTGAATATTTAAAACGAAAGAAACTCATAAAATAATGACATATTTACTATGTATTAAAAGCGGTAAATATGGGTGGAAATACCTCCTACACTGTAAAAAAAAGGTCGATTTACTATAAAAGTTTTAGTCATCCTTGTAATTACTAAAAAATGTTTTGTAATCTTACTCGGTTACAAGGAATCTGTAAGAATTACTAGAAAAAAGCTAGCAACGAATAGAGTTAATTGTTTTACATTTTTAATAGCTATTACTAAACCTCACTTGGTGTGGCCGTGATAGCCTAGTGGTCATAGCACCGAACTCCAGGCTGACTCGTTAAATAAAGGGATTATGAAAATCCTGTCGTAGCAGTTACCATGGGTAATTATCTCTGGACTTTCCCTCCCCTTTAGAAACATGTCAAAATAGAGCAGGTAGCAATATTTGGTGCTGCCATGTATTGCGGCTTTGCCGAAAATCTTCCGCTTCAGAAGTCTGTCTTTTTACCCACTGGATGCAGCTTGAAGGAAGCTACTTCCCTTCGGGCACACGTAATGGTTACTAAAAATAATTTTGAAGCTATTACACTGGTGGAAATTGAATTATAAAAACACGGTTTTTTAATCTAAACATTTATAATATTAACTAAAAATGAATGAAATTTCATACATTATACTTGCTATGTACAACAAATAATTTAGAAAAATAAAATTTCATACAAATTAATAAACTAAAACATAGCATCAAAAATTAGATTTTAGTAAGATAAAAACATGGAAATTGATTTATGAAATGTCACATTTAATTGAAATTAATAATTAGTAAAGCCGCCTTTATTAATTAGAGTTTCTTTTATTCTTTATGGCATTGATAAAACAAGATTTTGGATGTATTTCTGATCAATTAGTTTCCAGTTTTGACAGGTTGAAGCTTTCAAATCTACAAGTGATGTGTACTGTATCCCATTTGCATAAACCATTCGAACAAGCTGACTATAAACGTTTTCGATGGGGTTCAGATCAGGACTAATAGGTGGATGATCTAAAAGAACAATATTCTGTTCGTCAAACAAATCTTTCATTGTATTTGAAATGTGAATACTTGCATTATCTTGCATGAAGATTTAATCTAAACCATAATATTGCCATGCAAATGGAAGAAGTGAATTTTCTAAAACTAAATTATAATCAAAAGAGTTCTGGCGACCATTTAAAAATACAATTTTCCTTTTTGCAAACGTAAGCAATCGCTGCGCAAATCATCAACGGGCCATCAAAATTTCTGCTGAATGTAGATTTCGGAGATCTGTCCAGTAATACCTCAAACCATCTGGGCCATCCAAATTAAACCTTTTTTCGTCAGAGAAAATGACTTTCTTCCAATTTTCACATATTGCCATGTACTTCTCGCTATTCTGCAAACACATCTGCTTGTGACACAAAAGTAACTTTGGACACGGCTACATTTTGGACCATCTCAAGCTCTTTGAAGAATGTAAAATTTGCCTAACTCTTCTAGAAGTACCAGGCAGGGATAGGTCTGCACAAATCTGCTTTGAACTGTGACCAGCTTTCCATACAAGTTGAATAATCCTCCTTTTCTGTCTCTTGCTTAAACGTGGATTACCTTTTTTGTTAAAATTTGTGCCATAATTTACTGGATCTTTTCTATTGTTATGTATCACACTAACAGATCTTTTAATTTATTTACTAATTTCTGGGACAGACTTTCCACATTCTAAATATGCGTCGATTTTACTTCTTTCATTTTCAGACAAAAACTTTCGTTTACCCATCACAAAAATTATAATTGAAATGTATTGCTTTCACTGTACTACGCTTTTAATGTCTACTTTGCAGGTCACATTACCTTGCTTTATGCAAATTTTTGTTACATTGCTTCAGAATATCCAGTGAAATGTGATATTTCATAAATCAATTTCCATGTTCGCATATTACGAAAATTTAATTTTTAACTTTTTGCTTTTGTTTAATATTATGTGTGAAAATTAATTTTTGTAACAGATTTGTCATACTTACTATATATATACCATAAAAATTTCATTCATTTTTAATGAATGTTATAGAAGTTTTTTGTAAAAAAAAACCGTGTTTTCACAAATCAGTTTCCACCAGTGTACTAAAATTTGCTTGGTGGCTCATACTAAAAAGTTTTAAGTTAGTTATACAAAAAATTCTTTTGTTTAATTTACAAAAAAATGTTTGTTTCACTTGCAAAAAAAAAATTGTAATGGTTACTAAAAAATTCTGTGGAATACAAATTTACTAAAAAATTTTTAGTAACCTCTTGAATTTTTTTTTTACAGTGTATTTCAAATGGCCAAATTCCTAAAAAATTTAAATTATAATATATATTTCCAGGTACACGACAGAGTTATTTTATATTCAGAGATGATCTTTTTATCTACTATTACCAAATCTAAGACAGCGCATATCTCTGTAACAATAAAAATATATTGAGGTGAATATCTTAAAGAGAAAGAAAATTTTGGAGAATATTACGTCAGTTTAAAACGTTATATTTAAAAACATTTTCGTAATGAATTATTAAAAAATACCTGAAAACCAAAATTATCGACTTAGTTCATTTTATATTAGCTAGATTTCAGATACGATCATATTTAAACTAACACGAGAACAGCAATTAACATTTGCCATTAGAATCCTTCAATAAAAAAATAAATGGAGAACGATTAACTAGGAGATCCTCACTGTTTTTTAATTATAATTCAATTTTCTGAGATCTTTTTTAAAGCCTATCGAATTAATGGATTTTTTAATTCTGAACAGTGGTTGGGAAACGTAGCCCGTAGGGCAGAGGACCCCCTAGCTGTAGTGCAAAAATTTAAAGCTTCTTGTACTATTTTCGCAAATCCTATACATTCAGAATGATAAAATGAAAAGAAAAAGGACACAAACAAACGTTGTTATCGAACACAGTAATATTTTAATTTGGCCGAGGGAGAAGTTGCAAAAAAATCAATGCGTTAAGAATTACTGGAAAGGTTTCAGTTCAAGTAATAACAAATGAAGCAACATGTGACGATTTATTACTGCGTTCGGCTAATAAAATAAATTTTTAATACCATTTAATTATATATGTTATGCATTTATATTTGTAATGCTTATATATATATCATACAGGGTGTTTAAAAAATGACCTGTATAATTAAAAAACCAATAAAAAATAAACGGGCAGCGATGGAAATGCACCGTTTGTTCTAATATGCTTGGGATAACAGTAAATTATCAGGCAAACAGTAAATTATCAGGCAGACAAACTTTCGACATTAGTTATAATTTTAAACAACAAATGGCGCTGTAGGCGATTTGAAAGATATAGAATAAAACGCAGTCTGTGAGTTCGCATTTTGTAAGTGATCTTTCTGCTGTAAGCGTGTGCTGTTCAGAAATTCCAAGTTTGCAGTAAAAAAAAATGGTTTATTCTTCAGAGCAGAGGATTTTTGACTTGATAGACCGGATGTATCGCCACAACCCAGAAGCAAATGAATAATAGAAGCAGAACATCTCTTCTGCATATGAAGCTATCCAGCCTGACACGTTTACTAAGGTTTCTGGTGATTTTGTTCAGAGACTACGCCATGTCATTGGTGGATATGTGGAAAATATCTTACTTAAGATTTTTCCTGACTGCAGAGCCGTCTGTTGTTGAAAATAGTAACTAATTTTGAATGCTTGTCTGCCTGAAAAATTACTGTTGTCCCAAGCATAATGCAACAAACGGTGTGTTTCTATCACTGACCGTTTAGTTTTTACTGATTTTTCAATTATACCGGTCATTTTTGAAACACTCTGTACAACTGTACTGAAAAACCACAATTCTCATCTTTTGATAAAAAAATTTAAAGCATATATTTTACATACAATTCATTTCTTTCTCGCCTTTCTTGAAAAAGAAAAAAAAAAGTGAACGAAAATGTATCAATACGTTACAGGTTCAAATTTTACATAATTTTCTTTTTATTTGAAATAAGATAAAATATATACATATGTTTAAAAAGAAAAGCTAAATAAATTTTCTCTTTTGAAGTAAATTCTTTTTTATCCTGTCTACAATGAAAACATTCACCTCTATTGAATGAACCGTGAAGCTTTTTCTTCACAGTGTTGAGATTATTAACTCAATTTTCAGCGAAAGGAAAGTGGAATATAATTTTTTATTCTCTTAGTTTGCTTTTTCCATTTTAACACTTTTTCTTTTTCTTAAGTCAAATTGTTTCTCCAAGTGAGCAAATACTAAGAATTGTGTGAAAGCTTTACTTTTATTCGACAAGAAATGAACGTGATTACATTTGTAGAAATCTCAAAAATATATTTTGTGAAATGCTATTATCTTTTATGCTGTTAGTTTTGATTTTTAAGCATACGCTTCCATTTAAGTCAGTTGTTAAAACGTTTTAGAGACATTTCAGAAATTTTTAAATATTCGAGATTTTAGAATTAGTTTTGATATAAGTGCAAACATATGCATAATTTTTTTTTTAACAAGCAAATCTTGCGTGTGTGTATTTAAATTTTATATATATATATATAAAAAAAAAAAAAAAAAAAAAAAAAAAAAAAAAAAAACGGCTTTAACGTTTGATAAATTTTGAATCTTACCATTGTACTGTAAAAGAATACCACTATGCTAAGTCATATATTTAAGAAAATTCGATTAGTGGTTCATTTTTAGGTCACCACGAATAAATATATTACAATAAAAAAAAAAAGAATTTGACTAAATTTTGTATCATACCGTTTTGGGATACGAGAAGCATTTAGCTTGGTCACATGCTCGATAAAATCCGATTATGGGTTGTTTGATGTCAGTAGGGGAAGATGGGGATACTTGAGCCACTTTTTAAATTTTAATTTTTTTAAATATTTTATAATTTCTTAGAACAAAATAAGATATTGAAAATGAAAATTTGATAATTTTTCTTCAACTAAAAACCACTTTCAATGAATTTTGAACTATTTTTCTATGTCTAATTAATTTTTACTTTTTTTAACATCGTGGCTCAAGTATCCCCATGGTGGGGATACTTGAGCCAATACAGAAAAATACCTACAAAAGTAATTTTTTTTGCTTTATTTTTGCACAATCATTTTACAGAATGATAAATTATAATGCATAAAGTCCTTTAAAATCATTTGAGATTAGAATTTAGATGTTTCAGCTCTTTGGCAACATGTATGAAGAACAAATTCAGAATGGTTGTAAAACCACACATCTTTTTTCTTTTACCTACATGGGAACTCAGTAGTGCCCTCAGTTGGGGACAATAGAAGTCATTTCTTTGATTTAAAAAAAGTTACAGTAACAGAGGTTACAATTTCAATATAAAATATTAATCTTAATATAATATATTAAAAAATAAATATTTAATATGTTGGACCTAACTAATTAAAGTATTAGAGATTATTTTACATTTGTCTATACAAGCTTTTTTGTTAGTCAAAATGAAAAATAAAATTGATATTTTCATTTTAAAAAATACATTTTTTAATGTTTTTTTCTAAGTCATTATTTTTTTAAGAAAAAAAAATAAAAAATTATGCTACCTTTTATCCCGAAAAAAAATCTATTAGTTAATATAAGGACGTAATTTTATTTTTTGTTTATTTTACCCATGTCTAATTTCCTAGTGGGGATGGTTGAGCCATGGCTCAAGTATCCCCAATCTCACTGGCTCAAGTTTCCCCATTACCACTATTTTTGTTTATCAGAGTTTTACTAAGTAAAGCATGCAGCTATTTGAGCTAGTTTAGATTCAAAATACAATTGAGATTATACTTATTAAATTTATATATATTGTTTCAACTTTAAACGAGACTTTGATAACAAAAAAATAAAAAAACATGCACCTAAATATTTACTTTAGATAGAGAAAAACAACTGTTAATCACTATACTTTCAAAATGGTACCAAGGTATGTGATTTCTTTTTTACATGTTCAGAACTATAAATATGTTACCATTATTGCCAGTTTTAGAAAGAAAAATTAACCAACTGTAGAAATAATAGGGGTGGCTCAAGTATCCCTACTCTCCCCTACTGATCAATGCATTTCGAATGGAAAACGGCTATACAAATTTTTATTAGATTAAGCAACTTACCACTTTAGTATACAAAAGATCACTGGCTCACGTCACATGCTGATGCTCGAGAAAATTCAGCTAGTGGATTATTGTGAAGTCAGCACAGCTCAATGCATTTCAATGGAATTCAAAGGAAATTTGAAACAGTTATTAAGTTGTTGAATAGTTGGCAGCAAACGAACAAGGATTTGTTTTTTGTTTAATGTAGAAAATATTTGCGCTTTATATTTTCTTTCATGAAATTTTGCATCCATTTTGTTACTTATTTCCTGTCACATATTCATATGAGAGAAAATTTATTTGATTAATAATAAATAAAAGTAAAGAACTCACAAAAATTACTTATGTTTAAAACAAACTCGCAAACAGTACATGCTATGTTGATTTGCGAATTGTGTGTGTTTTTCAATTATGTCTAACAACAGATTAATAATTGACGAAATGACATCATGGTTTTATCATAAAAGAGTGAAATTTCTTATGGACTACAATCACATCCTTATGACGTGAGAATAAATATCAATGCCTCCAAACATTTAAGCGTGAGACAGAATACCAGAAAGAAGCATAATTTTGCACAAACTTTAGCACTTAAGGAATCCGGCAAAACACATACAGCAGTTTTAATGTCACTTATTAAATCTTAATTCTTGTGTCTGTTTATTTGTTATATATAAGTCAATATGTGTTTTTCTATATTTTCAAAACCGAAATTATGTGTAAAAAATACACAACTTTGTAAATGTCGTCGAGAATTTTAATACTTAGAAGCAACAAAGAATATTTTATTAATGTGCTTTGTTTTAGATTCGCATAGTACACTGTAAAAAATTTTGGTCTCGAATCACGGTGGTTATACCGTCAACTTTGTGACACTTCCTTTTACCGTAATTTTACTGGACGGTATATATACCGTAAAATACTTAAAATACATGTACCGTAATTTAACTGAACATAAATTTAAATATTTTGTGGTATATGTACCGTAAAATATTTAAAGTATATGTACCGTAATTTAACTGGACGGTATATGTACCGTAAAGTATTTAAAGTACATGTACCTTAAAAAAATATCGTTACAGCATATATACCGTAAATTAAATATATGGTATATGTACCGTAAAAAATATTTTTACAGCACAGATACCGTAAATTAAATGTACGACATATGTACCGTAAAAAATATTTATACAACATATATACCGTAAATTAAATGTGCGGTATATGTACCGTAAACACATTTGTAATCAGTATGTGTACCGTAAATGAAATATACGGTATATATACCGTAAAAATACAGGATGATCCAAAAAAAAACCCTCCCACATTTGACAGGTTAAAAAAAACAAAAACGACTCTAATGAGAAACTTATTTGTTAAAAATATACAAGGTGGTCATAAAAAAACTTTGCCGGTACATGGAGCTCTAGCGGCCAGTCCGCTTAACCGATCGAGGTGAAATTTCAGATATAGCTATTCAGAGATATGAGCTCGAGATTCTGTGAACGGCAACAAAATGGCGCTCACGGTTACGGTTAAAGTTACAGAAACTCGAGAATTTCCAATGGCAACACCCATTTTTTTCTTCGCAAAATGCTCAGCGCATGCGAAAACCCTAAACAACGTTGGAACCGTACGTGTATCGCAAGAAACGGACATGTTATGCACGCACAAAAAACCGTTCTGGGAATCCTTCCCCCATTAAAAAAAACTCGATTGGGGCGCAAGGAGGAAATCTGCATACGACGCAGAGTCAGTACAGTAATCTCTGATTAGAATACAGATCGGAGAAACTAAAACTTTTATTAAAACATTTTCCACATGGGTGCCATCACAGGCACAGCACCCATGTGGAAAATGTGTAACCAAAATAAAAGTTTTAGTTTCTCCGATCTGTATTGTAATCAGAGATTAGTGTACTGACTCTGCATCGTATGCAAATGGCTCCTTGCGCCCCAATCGAGTTTTTTCTATGGCGGGGAGGATTCCCAGAACGGTTTTTGTGCGTGCATAACATGTCCGTTTCTTGCGATACACGTACGGTTCCAACGCTCTTTAGGGTTTTCGCATGCGCTGAGCATTTTGCGATGAAAAAACATGGGTGTTGCCATTGGAAATTTTCGAGTTTCTGTAACTATAACCGTAACCGTGAGCGCCAATTTGTTGCCGTTCACAGAATCTCGAGCTCATACCTCTGAATAGCTATATCTGAAATTTCATTTCGATCGGCTGAGCGGACTGGCCGCTAGAGCTCCGTATATCGGCAAAGTTTTTTTATGACCACCCTGTAGAATAGATATGACGAGAGTTTAAAATGACTATTTTTCAGAAATGACTTCTGGTAAGTGTCCTCCATTGCGAGCAATATACATTTCAAGACGATGTCTGGAATCTATCATCACGACTGCATCGTCTTGTGTGAGAATTGCTACTTCCACCTGAATTACTCTCTTGAGGTGAGAATGAGTGTAGGTCTTGTTTCAAGATTGTCTCAAGCAGAGGTAGCCGCTTCCACTAGACATAATATGTTAGGGGATGATATATTTCAGATATTGTCTAGAAATTTATATTGCTTATAATGGATAACACTTAACAATCATCATTTCTAAAACATAGTCATTTTAAACTCTTGTCATACCCATAGCCTATTTTAAAACAAACAAGTTTCTCTTTACAGTCCTTTTTTGTTTTATATTATCCTGTCAAACATAGGATATTCTTATGTGTTATTCTGTAATCAAAATCGACGAATATACATGGTAAGCACAAGTCTTACTCTTATTATAAAAACTTATTTTGGCTAGAAATATTAGATATGTGAGGATACATTTAAATATTTTGATAAAAATTTTAATAAAACCATTTGTAGATCATCAAGTTGTGCAAAGATATGTATGCTGGTAAAAAACAATATATATTATTTTTTATAAATATTAGATTTTCTGTATTTCTTAATGAATATTTTTTTTCTTTTTGTTTTTTGTCATTACGTACAATTGTTAAAAAAAATTATGGTAAAATGTAACTAAAAACAATGAATTTGAATTACACTCACATAGCTGCCAATTACTACACCTTTTCTACATTTATTTTTTATACCACTATTTTAAAATAGTTACTGCTGTCACATTTCAGGTTTAAATATACAGCGAAAATTATTATTTTAAAATAGAGGTATAAAGATGCTATAAAAGTAGTATGCACTTAGAGAATTAAAAAAAAATCACAAAAAAGTGTTTACATTTGTGACCGCTATGATAATGTGAGATGGTCTCTGATAAAATAAAATGCTAAAATTAAATTTCTTTCTTACATTTCTATAAATTATTAAAACTGAAAAAAAATAATAGATCTTATATTATTTTTATTAAATAGTAACAATTTATTAAATTTTATTAAATATTAACAAATAATTCAAGAGTACTGACTGCCGAAAAATTATTTCACACTTCTTTTGTTGTTTCACAGACATAATTATAAAAACTAAAGGATCAGAAGGGCGTGAAGAGAATACAAATCACATACACTTTCAAAAAATAAAGTAAAATTAATAAAAGTGGTTAAAATTATACATATACATTAATATTCTTGTTACTTACTTGGAAATTAGGATTTTAATTTTTATTTTCTCAACATACAAATCTAAAATTTCTTACATTCATTTAAAAGTTTAAGAATGTCACTGTCTAACAAATCACCACTTTTTAATTTTTTTAATGGAAATATGCTATTATATTATTCTTGCAAGAATTGATATGTAATTTATAGCTTATAATCTTAATAACAAACTTTAATTCTCCCTACAGATCAAGAAAAGAAAAAAACTAGTTGTCGTGGGCAAAATTGCTTATAACGCGAAAAAAAGTTAATAAAAATGAAAAAAGTATTTTCCTTCCAAATATTTAAATAGTCAAGACTAAATTTATACATTCATGCTTAAAAATAAGTTTAAAATTGTATAAAAACTTTGCATTGTTAAGGAGAGGGTTTGAGAATCATATTAAATTTACAAATATAAATGTTTTAGAACATTTACAAAATAAATCATTATGATTAATATCATTATGATTCAGACATATTTAAAACAAGCAATTAAAATATAAAAATATATTTATTACAACGATTAAATTACATTAATACACTATATCATGATGCATAGTTATAATATTTATGTATACAATTTATTTTCTTCTACACAGTGTGTCATTTACATTTATATACAAGTTCCAATAGTTTTGCCCACTTTGCTGTATTTTGATTATCCACCAATTGATTATTTGTAGTTTGTACCACACACAGGATTGACCAACATCAAGTACCTTAAAGAAAAAGATTTATTCAACATGGGTATAAGCATTAAAATAAATTATTAAAGAAAATACAAAAGTAATTTGTAGAAATGGTTTCACAAAATCATCTTAAGAGGTTATTTCAATATTCACAAGAAGTAACAAGAATGCTAATATTAATCCTATGGGACCGTTATTTTCAATTTTCTCGCTTTGTTTTTAATATATATATATATATATATATATATATATATATATATATATATATATATATATATATATATATATATATACATACAATAGATGAAGATGATCTACTGGGCTACTTTTCATTTTCCTATTTTAGTTATAGATTTTTTATATATATTTGGGTAGTTTCAATTTCCAAACCGGTTCTGTAAGTGAAGGAAAACAAAAAAAAAAATGTCAAAAACTAAAATCTAAAAATTAAAAAACTACCGCAGGTACATCGCCCTCAGTTATCCTACACAGAAATTACTGAACAATATTTATATCCATGTTAACCCATTTGTGCCTGAATTATTTTCTTCGCTAAAATTCGAATTTTGCATTTTCCCACCGCTTTAAAAGAAAGAATAACTTTTATCTTAATTTAGCGAGGACTTCGTCTCGAGAAAGAAAGTATTTATTTTTTCTCCTTTTTACTGGTGTGAAAGGCGTTTACTTGAATTTTTTGAAACTGTCCCAAAAATGGGACGCCAGGCACTAATGGGTTAAATATTATAAAATAACGCTCCCATAGAATTTACATTGGTGTGTTCGTTTCTTCCCATGACTCTTAAGAACCTACACCAGTCCCGTGGCTAAATGCCAATATTTAATGTTAAATTCACGGGAAAATTTCTTAGAAATTTCTAACTTGTATTTTAGTATTTTTATTTTTACTTTTTTTTGGATGTGAAATTTTAAATTGATATATATCATAGGTTCCCAACGGGGGCGTTACCGCCCCCCAGTGGGCGCTGGAGTCTTCCAGGGGGGCGGTAGCGAGTCTAGGAAAAAATGGGGGGCGTTAGGACAGTCCAGGGGGGCGGTCATGGTGTTCTTACATATTTAGGAACTAATATAATGAAAATAGTTGATATCCTCTGCACAGATCGAGCGTGACAAATACCTTAAGTCACCTTTAAACAGAAATCTATGCAGACGAAACTAGGTCTGAGGGGGGGGGGGGGGATTGAATCTATTTTACTAATGTCAAGAAATCGGCATGGAACTAGAAGAAGGGCTAAAATCACGGAGAACCAAATTTTATTATATCAGGCTAAAAACATTGTAGCTGCAATTCTTTCATGAATGTCAAAATATCACAGCGGAACATGAAAAATCGCTATAATTCGCATTAAATATCATTATGAATTCAAAAATTGTGGAGTATAAAATTCCCGATAACTGGCTGGCTAAAAGTTTTCAAAAGAATTCTTTTTTATTAACCCGTATTTCAAAATATTCTAAAGTATGACAACACATGCCTGAATAGAGATTTTAAACAAACCCGTGATTTTAATCAATTCAAGAAATTTATTTATTCTTAGTGAAAGTGATAAAAATCATTATACCTATAAATTTGCCCACCTGCATACGTCGCTTCATTACATCACAAGAGCAGTGAAAAGGAATAGGAGCGATCCATTGAATGACAGAATATTTTTGCCAACTTTATTGTGAAAATCGTTATTCAAGTGAAACAATTGTTTTACTTTGTAGTGCAGTTGTCACTATCAGTTTGCGTCAGACTTGTAAATGAATACAATCAGTTGCTGCTGCATACAGAAGTTCATTGTATCTGAAAAGGTGTTTGTCTGAATCGTTTTTGGATACATTTGATTTAATATTACACTTAATTGAAAACAGAGGTATAAAAATATGATTTTTAAAAAAAATATTACATTGAAAAATGACATCGATTATTTGACAGATCTGTTTAAAATCTTTAGTTCAATCAATTTAAATATTCCAAGTATTTATAATAAGCCATAAGATAATTGCAAGGTGATGAGTTGAATTTAATTAAAATAAAAAGTATCTTAGCTGCTTCTGTGGGTAAACTTCTGTTGCTCAAACGAAATCTAAGTAGAGCAGAATACAGTCACTTTGCCACATTATTCACAGTCTGTGAAAACAAGGATATTTACTTACTTAATGTCAACACTTGTACGTTCTTTATGGAGTTTTCTCAGAGTAATTCCAAGATACTTATACATGAATATACAGAGTTTGTTTTTAGATACTTTTGCAAATACAAATACAGTATTATCATCATATTTAGAGGAGGAAATCGTAAAACTCACAGCAAACGAGAACTAAAATTAAAATTCAGAAATGGATACTAAGAATTCTAATTGTAAAAACCAACATAACTTTCTAACTTAGATTGTGAGCGTGAGTATATTAAATTTTAATTGCTTTCCCATCCAGATTTGGCTTAAAGTGGATTCTGTGCAGTAGTTAAGAGACGGAACACGAACAGACATCTTTGAACCTGATAATTTGAAACTGACGTTAAAGAAATTGGATCCGACATGAAAAAAGAATTAAAAATTCAATTGCCTCAACCATTTCGTTATATTTTTAAAATT